>BSBK01011425.1:0-186604 GCA_027943335.1 Chamaecyparis obtusa
AGGGTACATGGAAAGGGAAAATCAACTAAGGGATAATGACTGGAAGTGATTTTCTCCCCATATTTAGAAAACTTGTTGCAAGTACAATGATTTCAACTTTGTTGGTTCCCATCGAGGTGTTGCAGGCTATATTAATTTTCAATTTGAGAAAATGTCACATTTACAAACCCAAGTAATTAGTAATGATAAGACAAGAACGCAATGAGAAGAGGAGACTCTATTTGAATCATGGATTTAGTCTAGTAACTGCCATCTGCATTGCATATTCACTTACTCAACACCTATTGAGAGATAACCATGACTTAGATCTAAACACCTTGTTTTGAGCCATGAGGAGAAATTGAAGCCTCATAGTGGAGTCACTCAGGTCAAGGGTTTTCCACTAACAAAGAAATAGGTGGTGTTTTTTGCACTCTCAAAGTAAACTGCTTGGCCCGCGCATGATATTTCTCATTTATTTTGGCTTGGAATACCTATTCAACCACAATGAAGGGGGAATTTTTTTTCTTCTCTTTAACAAATTATACCCAAAACTTCAAGGACATATATTAAATTTTCATCTCTTGAAAAATACATGCTAGCTTTGCACTCCAAACATTTTTAAGGTAAAAAATTCTAGTTTGAAAAAATGTGGGTACCCCAAATAGGGAGTTCAAGAGATATGTTTTCTTCTCCTTTTATTTCCTAAACTAGTGACTTCATGGTAAGATTTTCAAATTCCACTTTAATTAAGTTACTTCTAAGGTTGAAACTGTGTATTTCAACTTCATATTTTTAAACTCAACCTCTTCCAACCTCACCTAAATAGATTTAAGTAGCCTACCCAAATGGAAACTTCTTGAGAAAAAAATATTGTCTTTGAGGAAGGTGGTCCAAAAAATTTCACATATAGGTACAAAAAGTAATAGAAACCTTCTACCCACTAACTGAATCAACCTCTTAGAAACAAGAGATTGACTCCTAGATAGATGTTCCCAAAACCCAAGGCTTTAAAAAAAAATGTTGGTGATCCTACAAACCATTGCATTTCTTACCAAGTGATCTTTGATTGTTAGACCCTTAGAAGGTTTATTGATATATTTACAAGTATCTTTTACCTCCATGTGAATTTGACTAGTAGTGACAACCTTGGCTCTTAATCCTCTAACCCCATAACTTGGGATGACATCATCATGGAATAACTCCATCAAACATCAATATGGGTCTGACACACCTTGGGACATAAAATATTTGTTTTTACTACTAACATCCCTTAAAAAGTTATGTTTACAATAAGGGATAGGCTGACAAACCCATGGGATGAATAAAATGGATTTAAACAATACAATAGATTACATTGAGTAGTAGCTTGGGGAAATAATTAGAGAAAAACTAACTTACACCTTTGGGTTTTCTTTGGAGAAAAAAATTCATTATTTTTATTGAAACCTTAGAAATATCATTCACCATCTAAACACTCCATCTACAAACTCAAAAATTCAACAAAACCCATTGCTATTGCTCACAGTCATCCTGATGAAGCCTGCTATCGACCTAGGGCATCATTAAAAATGATCAAAAATATGAAATAATACACTACCACCTCAATAATATTTAAATAGACATTTTGAAGGCTTAATATACCAATTTTAACGTACTTTCAATGGAGGAATTGAAATTCATGCAATTTTTAATGTCCATTGGATATCCTAAGAAGGGTTTGGTTGTCCAACCATAAAAACCATGACAATTTTTTCAAAAAAGCATGAAATTCTCTGAAACTTGATTCATTTAAAAGTTGAGTCAAATAATATCTGAACCATGTGTCATTTGTGGCAGAAAAAATTGTTACAGAAAAGAAGAACTATCTGTAAGTTGAGAAAATAGTGAAAGTCTCAGAAATAACAGTGCTCTTTATTGATTTTTCCTTTAAAATACAACAAAAACCTTCATCCTTGATCAAAATAGAACATATATAGTTCTTACACCCCTCACTAGCTATTTTAACCAGATTTGAAATTATTTGGTCATTTGGGAAATAAAATGCAACTTTTTGCAGTGAAATTACAAAGTTGCTCATAGCAACTTTTGAACAATTTCGACAACTTTTGCAATTTTCAACCAAATGATCTCCTATCAACCTAGGATTCCTCAAACGTGACAAATATGAAATTAAAAACATTAATTAAATTAATTTCATCACCTTTTCCACCTCTATGGGTGTTGACCAGTGTTGATCTATTCAAGACCTAGTTGGCCTAGAGATGAAAAAAAATGGCACAATGGCCTTACAGCTTTGATCCAATACATGGAATGACCTTATTTTCTCATGAAAAGAAAAAAAATGGTCTCATAATTGCCCTATTAAAAATATTTACTCAAAATGATAATGTGGCCTTAAAGGGCTCTTAGTGCTCCTTCACCATACACCTCCCTAAGAAGATTATCTTGTCACAAGAGAAAGTTCTGAGTATTTATTTGTCTTGCCTCACAAGATAAACTAGGGAATAACTCAACTCCAAATTTTATACCAAGATAAAATCATGAAATGATATATGAACAACATCAATCTATACAAGAACAATTGACCCTCTACCAACAATCTACAACAAAATCATTTACAATCATAGCACACTATATTACTGATCTATAATGGCAATACAAAATAATGTGTTTCCTATGTGTTCATATTTAAAAATAAAAATTCAAGAGGAGGATGATATTAGCAGGAAATAATGCTTCATCGTGATTGTTGATCCTTTGCATGCAACATGTTGTTGAGTTCTCCATCTACACTAAGTTGCTTGTCCAAAGTTTTGTTCTTTCTACAATGGAAGTGCAAGCACTAAGGAAGCATGATGATTTGTAATAGGCAGGTCTTTGTCTTGAGATAAAGGTATTTTTATGATCCATGCTCTTCTTTTAATTATTTAGGCCTAATGCCTTCTTTTCTTTGAAATTAAAGAGAATGCATTGTAACTTTTAGTGTAGTGTATATGCATCTTCCTTGTCTTCCCTGAAGTAGCCTACAATTAGATTAGTAGATATAGTAGCTAAGGGTGTTCAAGAAGGACATGCTAAGAAATTAAACCAAACTAATAACATTCAACCATTGTCACTTTAGGACAGTTTGCGATACCTCTGAGATAGTCACTTTTTAAAGACCTTCCTCTGATCACTTGGCCTCAAATGCTCTTGGAATGGATGGACCTGTATTACCTACACATTTCCATGTCCTTGGCACACCTTCCAATTCTTACATAGATTCTGTACTCTGTAAAAAATAGTCAGAAACCAATTTCGAGTCTCGTATAATAGATGTAATTAGATGCTATTATAAGTAGCTTGGTGAAAAGTTGGGGGATTTCATTTTTAGGAAATCATATTTTAAATGCATTCAATTTATTTATTTATTATCATCAAACAATGCATTGACAAATGTTTTTATTGAAAGAACCCATTCTACGAGTATTTAATCCATTCAAAATAACATAATTTAGCACCCAATCATTTATTCTAAGATACTAGAATTATCCTTAAGGATTTTTTCCATTTTCATAAGTGTAAAACTAGTCCAATGAAAGTGGTCAACTTTTAAGAACATGAACCTAGATTTCTAACTATTTAAATAAGACAATCTTAATATCGTTATCTTCAATAGCTTTGCTTGGAGTAGATGATCTAGTATATTGATTAGAAGAAGTCTAATTATGTACTAAATTGGAAATGCATGTTAGGGACTAAATTTGTGTTGTGGTATATTGAAGAAGATATATGATATTAAGTTAGAACTATTGACATTTTTACACAAAATTTTAAAATTTGATAATAGAAAAAATGTTTTTTATTTTTATCTCTACTTAAAGAAAGAAAACATTCCCTAAACCAAACATGCTCTTATTGTTATTGTTTAACAAAATAAACACCTGTCTTATATTTGCGATTTAAAACTTAATGTTGTAGTTTTTGTTATTCGAAATTATATGTTGAAATTTTTCTGATTCAAAATCTAATATTCAACGTTAACCCTCATCATTGATAAACAAGATTTAAATTGTTTTTCTTAATCAATGAATTGACCGAAATAACATTTTAGGGATGATGTAATTTCCAATTACAGCACTATTGGAAGATTTAATAATTGATATTGGTTGCCTTTCTTAAAACCTAGTTATGAGATGTTGGTATCTGTTCATTCTGAACTCTTCATTCATTGTTACGATATATAATAAGGAGCGTCATATTTATAATTACACAACTATTTGAAGTCACAAGTCCATAAATAAGTTAAGAAAAAAATGGCAGGAGGGTTTAATATTGAAATGATTAAAGCTATAGCTAGTCTAGGCAATCTAAACAGCCTTGCGCGTGCATTGAGAGGTGATTTGATAAGAGAGAAAATAGTGTACAAAGCAGACCCACAAAAACAAGTGGATAAGTTTGCATTTCATGTAAACTTGTTTCAAATTGTTCTCAATTCATTAGAGCAGCAGTGTGAGGATTTTGTAGTGAGACTGGGGGAGTGTAGGGGTCTGAATCAGATAAATGTTACATTGGAGGAAGTACGAGATACGATTTTGAAACATTGGTCAAGCGATCTGGAACTAAGAGTGGAGTGGCAGAGGGAGAGACAGATAAGATGAGTGGTTGAAGATTTGGGTATCGTAAACAAAAACATTTCAGAGGAGGAAAATGTTATGTGTGCAATTTGTTTATCAAATTTTGAAGCAGCCGAAGAGGTGTGCAAGTTACGTTGCCATGAACTCCACATCTTTCACAAGAAATGTATTGTGCAATGGCTGAAGAAGAAAACTGAGTGTCCAGTGTGTAGGCAACAAGCATATAAGAGGGTATACTATTGGGAAGTAATCGAAGATGGAGTGATCGAAACACTGAGACATGCTATTGACTTCTAGGTTGTGTGGACATTTGTTGTAGGACTTACTAAATATTTATTCTAATAATAAGACATCAGATATCATTTTATAATTTGAAGAGTAGTTGTTTTCCCACTCTATTTAAACATTACAAATGTTAATAATCTATAAAAAAGAATTATACTTTCTTATCCCGTAGATTATCTTACCTGTGCAATGGTTATGATTATTCTAGCAAGGTTATGATGTTTTCTAGTTCTACCCTTGTATGAAATGCATCTATTTTTGCAGGTAGAATAAATAGAATTACTGCATAGCCATGGCTAAATAGTATAACCTCCATAGATATATGATTATTCTATCAAGATTATGATGTTTTCCAGTTCTACCCTTGTATGAAATGCATCGATGTTTGCAGGTAGTATAAACAGAATTACTGCATAGCCGTGGCTAAACAATATAACCTCAATAGATCTCTGATTATTCTAGAAAGATTATGATGCTTTCCAATTCTACCCTTGTATGAAATGCATCTATGTTTGTAGGTAGTGTAAACAGAATGACTGCATAGCCGTGGTTAAACAGTATGACCTGCATAGATCTACTAAACTATAAAAGTAAGATGAGATTAAATGAAATTCATGTCCGGAATCATGAAAATGTTAAATGGTAGCTTTGAAAGATTCAAGTTGTTGAAGGACATGGATGCCAGTAGGACAATTTTTAATCTTCCCTGTCCACCGTACTTCTTTCTACCTACCGCAGGCCTTCTCAATGCCTTGTTGCATGATCGCAAGACATTCTTTCAGCTCTTGCGATCATGCGACTGCCTTATGTTTGCCTAGCACTTTTTTTTATGCAAACCTGCGATAAATTATTTTGAGCGCCCCCCCCTCTATTTTACTTTTTGCATGATCGCATAACTCATATTTGGTTTATGCGATCATGCGACAGTCACAATTTTCAAACTACCAACCACCATACTTAATGCAGTTTATTATTTTAATTTTTTCCTCTGACTTCTTAAATTAATTGGACATTTTCCAGGTATTTTCTAAATGTTTCTAGGCTGAATTATTTTGTAAGAAAAGGAAGGTTTGTCTTAGTCTGAGATGTTGGAAATTCTCTATCTTTGTAGAAGTATATTGAGATATTATGAGCTTTCTGGCAGCTCTTTGTGTAATCAGAATATCAAGGCATTAATATAAATAGTTTTATTTTAAATCTCTGAGTGTCAATCCACTATTTTACTCTGTTCTGTTATCTCCAACATTGTATGTTTCTATCTTCCTCCATCAAATTGGTATCAAAGTGCAGTTATTGAAGGGAAAAGGTCTGCTAGAGATTGAAGTACAAAAAGGATCTGGGTATTGTTTCCTAGATGAATTTCATTCTGGGTAAATAGCAAATAAAAAAAAAGAGGGTTTTATAAAAAAAGGAAAAAGTGTTACTGGTAAACCATGGCAGGAACCAGTGGGAGTATTTCTCAGCCCTAGATTCCAATTTTTAATGGCAAAAACTATGATTATTGGAGCATCAAAATGAAGACTCATTTTTGTTCTCAGGATGTTTGGGATTTAGTTGAAAATGGGTTTCCTGAACCAGCAGACCAGCAGGCATTACAAGCTCTTTCACAAGCTGATAAGGATTTATTGAGGGAAAATAAGAAGAAGGATGCAAAGGCTTTATTCTTCTTTCAACAAGCAATGGAAGAATCAATCTTTCCAAAGGTTGCAGCTGCCACAAGATCAAAACAAGCATGGGACAGTTTGCAAACAGCATACCAAGGCACAGGAAAGGTAATAATAGCAAAATTGCAGATACTTAGAAGGGATTTTGAAAATTTACAAATGAAAGACTCAGATTCAATAGATTCTTTTTTCACTCATGCAATGTCTATAGTAAATCAGTTAAGGACCTATGGAGACACTATTGAAGATCAAAAGATTGTTGAAAAAATACTTAGAAGTCTACCTGCTAAATTTGATGCCATAGTAATAGCCATTCAAGAGGCTAAAGATCTTTCTCAGTTATCAGTAGATGAATTAATGGGATCACTTTTAGTCCATGAGTAAAGATTGAACCGAACAGGGTCATCATCATTTGAGAATGCATTCAAGACTCAGCTCTCATTTGGCAAGTCAGGAGGGAGATCAAACAATAGCAGAGGCAGATGACATTTTTCATCAAGAGGAGGAAGAGAAAACACACAATTTGAAAATAGAAGACCACCATCAAGCCCAAATGCCCATTCTACATCAACAAGAGGAAGGGGGATTAGTCACTCTCAAAACCATCATCATGAAGAAAGGTATGATAAATCCAACATCCAATGTCATTACTATAGCAAATTTGGGCATTATGCATCAGAATGTAGAAAAAAGCAATATGATTTGACTAAGCAAAAGGCACATTTCACAAATGAAAATCAGTCAAACACTAGTGAACAGGACACAATATTGATAGCATGCAATGTAGCACAAGAAAGTTCTAAAGAACTGTGGTTTTTAGATAGTGGGTGTAGTAACCACATGAGTTGTAAAAAGGAGATGTTTGCAACAATGGATCATTCAGTAAAATCAAAAGTTAAATTGGGAAATGGTCAAAAAGTTTTAGTGATGGGCAAAGGGTCAATTAATATAAAAACAAAACAAGGCAAAGATAAACAAATTTCAGATGTTTACTATGTTCCCGGATTACAACACAACCTTATAATTATTGGGCAATTGGTACAAAAGGGTTATAGAGTACACTTTGAGAATGGTGAATGTGTGATCCTAGACAAAAAACCAAGCAATAGGCTGATTGCAAGAGTTGAAATGACAAAGAATAGGATGTTCCCATTAAAAATTCAAGGTGGATTGATGATAGAGCCACAAGTTTATAAAAGGTTGCTAAAATAGCTTTTAAAGCTTCATACAAAAATGAATTTTGGCTATGGCATTTAAGGCTTGGACATTTAAACTTCAAAGGATTACAGCCGTTATACAAGAAGAAAATGGTATATGGGTTGCCACAAATAGAGCCACTTAAAACTACATGTGAGAGTTGCATATTGGCAAAGCAACATAGGAAATCATTTCCGGTTGGGGAATCATATAGAGCAAAACAACCATTAGAGATAGTGCATTCAGACATTTGTGGACCTATGCAAACACCTTCCATAAGTGGAAAACTTTATTTCATAACATTTATTGATGATTTCAGCAGAAAAACATAGGTTTATTTCTTAAAATAAAAATCTGATACATTTGTTGTTTTCAAAGAGTTCAAGGCAAAAGTTGAAAAAGAAAGTGGATATTTTATTAAAACATTGAGAACCGATCAAGCTGGAGAGTATGTCTCAATTGAATTTTAAAATTTTTGCAAATTAAATGGCATAAATAAACAATTTACAACAAGGTACACACCTCAACAAAATGGAGTAGCAGAGAGAAAGAATAGAACAATCATGAAAATGGCACGTAGCATGATAAAGGCAAAACACTTACCAAATGAATATTGGGCTGAAGCAGTTGCATGTTCAATATATATTTTGAATAGGTGTCCAACAAAAGCAGTGATAAATAAAACACCAGAAGAAGCTTGGAGCAAAAGGAAACATAACATATCACATTTAAGAGTTTTTGGATGTGTGGCATACTCATTGATACCTCAAGAGTTGAGAAGAAAATTAGATGACAAAGGAGAGAAATATATATTTGTGGGATATAGTGAACATTCAAAGGCATATAAACTATACAATCCCATTACAAAGAAGCTAATAGTAAGCCATGATGTTGAATTTGTTGAAGAAGAGGTATGGGATGGAAGCATAGACAAAATAAATTCAAGTACACCTAATGTCCTACAAGAGAATGAAGAAGATGAAAATCAGGTTGCAAATCCTCCTATACAAGTAAATGCTCCTATAACACCATCAAGAGCACCTAGCACTCCAAATCCCACTACAACAAATAATAACAGCATCGAATCTTCTAATCCTACACCTGCATCTTTAAGGTCTAGGTCCATAAACACATCAAAGAAGATAAGAAGTCTTAGAGAGATTTATGATGAAACTCAAGAAGATGAAAATGCTAATTTTTGTTGTGATTTTGCATTGTTAACACAAGCTGATCTAATTTATTTTGAAGAAGCCATAAAAGAAGACAAATGGATTACATCCATGGATGAAGAGATCTAGTCAATAGAAAAGAATGAAACTTGGGATCTAGTAGAACTTTCTAAAGGCAAGGATGTGATTGGATTTAAATGGGTTTATAAGATAAAGTATGATGTTGATGGAAAAGTAGCAAAGCACAAGGCAAGACTAGTGGCAAAAGGTTTTACACAAAAGTCAGGTATAGACTTCAATGAAACATTTGCACCCGTAGCAAGATTGCATACAATAAGAATGGTCCTATCTATTGCAGCTCAAAACAAATGGAAAGTTATTCAAATGGATGTGAAATCAACATTCTTAAATGAAATTTTGGAAGAAGAAGTGTATGTAAGTCAGCCACTTGGTTATGAAGTTTTGGGAGAAGAACATAAAGTATGCAGATTGAAAAAGGTATTATATGGTTTGAAACAAGCTCCTAGAGCATGGTACAACAGGATAGATTCCTATTTTGTGAACAATGGCTTTAACAAGTGCGGTAATGAACCTACTTTGTATATCAAAGTGAATGATGAAGAAGAAATATTGATAGTTTGTTTGTATGTAGATGATTTGATATCCACAGGAAATATGCAAACCAATACATTCAAAGAAGCCATGAAAAAGGAATTTGATATGACTAATTTGGGCCTCATGAGATACTTTCTTGGCATGGAGGTAAGTCAAAATGATCAAGGAATCTTCATATGTCAAAGAAAGTATGCTGGTGAATTGTTGAAAAGATTTAAGATGACAAATGTGAATCCAGCCCCTACACTAGTTGCATTGGGTTTGAAGCTTAGCAAGGATGATCAAGGTCCATGTGTAGATCCAACTTTATTCAAAAGATTAGTGGGCAGCCTCATGTATTTAACCGCCACAAGACCGGATATCATGTTTGGTGTTAGCCTTATTTCTAGATTCATGGAGAAATCGAAAGAGTCACATTTGATAGTTGGAAAAAAAAATTTAAGATACATAGCTGGAACAAAGAATTTTGGAATTTTGTACACTTCTTCAGATGATTACAAACTAATTGGATATACAGATAGTGATTGGGGAGGTAGCATAGATGACAGAAAAAGTACTTCCGGATACATTTTTCATCTAGGTTCCAGTGCTATCTCTTGGGCATCAAAGAAACAACCTATTGTCACTCTATCATCAGCTGAAGTAGAATATGTAGCAACAACATCAACATCTTGTCAAGCAGTATGGTTGAGGAGAGTACTTTCAGATTTGGGACATCATCCAAAAGAATCTACGAAGATCTACTGTGATAAACAATTCAGCAATTGCCTTATCCAAAAATCATGTATTTCATAAATGAAGCAAACATATTGATAGCAGATATCACTTCATCAGAGAATTGGTAAACAATGGTGACATTCATCTTCAATTTTGCAGGTCCAATGAACAACTAGCTGATATTTTCACAAAACCATTGGCAAAGAACATTTTTGAATATCTTCGGAAAGAAATCGGCATTGTGGACATAATTGACAGTGAAGATTAAGGGGGAGTGTTGAAGGACGTGGATGCCGGCAGGACAGTTTTTAATCTTCCCTATCCGCCGTACTTCTTTCTACTTACCGCAGGCCTTCTCAATGCCTTGTCGCATGATCGCAAGATATTCTTTCAGCTCTTGCGATCATGCGACTACCTTATGTTTGCCCAGCACTTTTTTTTATGCAAACCTGCGATAACTTATTTTGAGCGGCCCCCCCTCTATTTTACTTTTCGCATGATCACATAACTCATATTTGGTTTATACGATCATGTGACAGTCACAATTTTCAAACTGCCAACCACCATACTTAATGCAGTTTATTATTTTAATTTTTTCCTCTGACTTCTTAAATTAATCGGACATTTTCCAAGCATTTTCTAGATGTTTCTGGGCAGAATTATTTTGTAAGAAAAGGAATGTTTCTCTTTGTCTGAGATGCTAGAAATTCTCTATCTCTGCAAAAGTATATTGAGATATTATGAGCTTTCTGGCAACTCTCTGTGTAATCAGAATATCAAGGCATTAATATAAATAGTTTTATTTGAAATCTCTGAATGTCAATCCTCTATTTTACTATGTTCTGTTATCTCCATCATTGTATGTTTCTGTCTTCCTCCATCACAAATGACAATTTTCGGAAATATGTTCTATAAAGGTAATAAAAAATAGGGTTTCCTGCACCCCTTCGTTGTTTCATATGTTAAAATAAAAATACATTATAAGCCAACGCACCTGATGCAACAGACAATATTTTATCTCAAAAAAAAAAAGCTTAGAATGAATACCTAATAACACTACTTTAGAAGACTAACAAATACTCACTACCATTTACTTCATTTCTCCAAGGAGAAATCATTTGTTCAGCACTAAATAAATCTTTGCCATTTATTTATTTTCCTGAATGGAGAAGTCATTCCTTAAGCGTTAATAGAAGTTTACAATTTATTCCATTCCTGAAAAGAGAAACCGTTCCTTTAGCACTAACAATTCTCTTATCAAGGCAGAACAGAACAAGTGCTTTAAATTGAAGAAACTGGCAAATATATATAAAACACAGCATAATAATTGTAACAAAAATTAGCAATTCAGTTTCATTCTTGCATTTGCAGTGTAAAGAACATTTTCTTTAATTAGGATCTTATGAAAGAAATGGAACAGACATCCTAACTGTTATGAAAAAAATATTGAGGACCAGTAAAAATGTGCACCTCAGAATTCAAAAATAACGAGCCAAAATGTATTTTAACAACTCTTTCCAATATCCCATTGTTCGGAGGCAAAACTATTGACTTATACGCGCCTATTTGCCAACAAATGCAAGGAAAGCATTCTTAAAAAATAGTTAACACTATTTGAGAAAATTAGCTGCAAGCAAGACAAGTGTGAGTAAAATTGTTGCCTGAATCAACTTTGTAGCTCTCCATACAGTCGGCATGCTGCTCATTGCACTCAGAGGTATTTTCACTGGGATGAGACGATCTGTGCCAGAGCAGAATTGCCCTTGAGGAACCTAATCATACTTTCGGTATATGGATACAATGAATATGGTCAATGAGCTTGATGATTTCAAATCAACAATTAATATATAGACTTTAGGGTAAAATTTCCAGTGAACTTCTATTGCATCAGCCAATAGGGTAAAATATCATCAATGATTTTTGATAATTACAGGAAGTGGAAAATCACAATTTTAGTTAAGCAATAATAGTTTTTGAAAGTTGATAGTAATTATAAAATCGTTGTCTCAAGAACAGGCAAAGAAACTAATAATATTTATATTTATTTCATGTATTAAAAATTTTAACGTGTGAAAGATTGTTAAATGTATTAACAAAATAAATATAGATTTTATATTTCAATTTAAATTAAAAAATTTATTAAAAAAATTATTACTTAATATAAAATTATCAAATATTGAAAATACATGCAAAATGACTAAATTCTATTCACTTACAAGAATAATTTAGAATATATAATTTAATGAAAAATATTTAATATTGAAGTAAATTTGAAATTTTAAAATATTATACCTATTCTAAATATAAAATACATGTATAACATAGATCATAAAATTTAAGATTTGATGTCAAAGAGTATAATAAAAAAATTTATTTTTAATTATAATTTTAAGAAAAATGACATAAAATTTTAAGAGAATATATAAAATAGAAATTAGGATTTAAAATATAAAAATAAAACATATAAACCTACAAAATTCAATATAAAATAGAAAACATAAATCCTATTGTTAAATCTAAATTATTATAATTTGAGCTCAATAAAAAATATTCATAAAATAACTATACAAATAGAGATTAACAAAATTTGTATCTTTATAAAGTGAATAGAATTAAATAATATATAAATTAATATTTTTTAGTTTTTAATTATAATATATATATATTTAATTTTGAAAAACATTTTTCATTTTTCATTTTGTCCCGATAAAGATCTTGTTTGTATCTATTGAGCTCAATGATAGAATATAAATATTTATATGTTTAATTTAATTATGTTGATTTGTCAAATTGAACTTTTAAATTTTAGGTTGGCTTTTATAACATTCAACATCTCACTCTATAATTATTAATATTAAGAAATTAGGTTTATGTTTAAATTAATGATAGGGTTTGATTAGGGTTAAGGTTAAGCTATGGTTTCAATTTTCTATTTGACCATTTTTTCTATATAGGCATTCTTTAACTTGAATATACTATATTTTTTCTATTAAGTTAGAAAACACACTAAGAAACATAATTGAAATCTCTACCCATAGGGTTAGACTTTTTAGGAAGATGATTGATTTCTTAAATGTTAATCTTAAGAGTTCTTTTGGCTGGTTTCACATTGTGGCTCTGTACATGCTAAAGATAAGAAAGTAGATGGATCTTAAATGGAGACTTCTCATATTTTTTTTCTAAAAAGGATAAATCGAGCACTAAAAGTGCTAAGGAGAGGCCCCATTGGCTATACTAAAGCTCAAGAGGAACAGAGGAATAAGCTCACATTAATCATACCACCATTTATCAAATTATTTAACATGGGAAACGGTGCCCATGGAAGGTAATATACCTATCCTCTAGGGTAAAATAATTTATAACAATTAAGAATAAAAGACAATACAAAGGGGGAAAATAGAACCTATCACACGCATTTCACCCGAGCTCTTCCTCTCCACTTTTTCACCTTTTCATTTTAGACCCGTTAATTTAGCTATCATCTCAGGGGTCACACAAAATATTATGCTCCCTATTGTGACATGAATATACCATATTTTTAATGACCATATTATCGGAAATAGTAGATAACAAAGATACTTAATGCTATGAATTCAACCAATGTTGTCTAAATACAAAACAATGCATACACAATGACAAGGGAAATAGAGAGCTCGATCTAAAAAAATATTTCTCAACCAATGCAAGTTCTTAACTCTAAGTTCGTACAACCTCACACCTCAATACTATTGAAGCATTAATTCCATTATTACAAATTTATCTTTTGCAGAATTCAGCATTCATAGTGATCAACAAGAATACTAACAATTGACTCAACTATATAAAGACATCATTTTCCTACTAAAAAAATGAAGACATCATTTCCTATTTCTTGTTTCGTGTTATGAGCTTTTGATTGATTTTTGTTGGTATAGGGTTCTTCAGCCTTGGACTATAACGGCCTAAGGTATGGCTGTAACATGATAACTTGTGTTCTCTGGGATCGGGACCCTTTCCTTATTGATTCGGTCAAAAAAATGTGAAATCATCATTACTTAATGTATTTTAGATCTCGAAGATAACAAACACCAACAAATATATTGCACATGACCAATGGACTAAAATGATTAACATGTCTTGTATAATTTAAGATAATATTCCTCTTACATTAGATTATGATTACTCCACATTTTTCACCCATTGCACCTTGTTGAAGTGCAGTTGCTAATTTTATTTATAATTTATTCTTAAAATTTTATAATATATATTTAAATTTTAATATATTTATTTATTATTCTATTTATATATTTTAGTAAAAAAAAAATTTAAAAGAAATGAATTTTTCTAATTACAAAATGTTTCAAATTAAAATTCATTTTAAATGATTTCTACGAGTTTAAGTCTGTACTTATACGATATTCCTTGTTTGAGTTTAAGACGAGTGGTTGAAGATTTGGGTAGCGTAAACAAAAGCATTTCTGAGGAGGAAAATGTTATGTGTGCGATTTGTTTATCAGATTTTGATGCAGCCGAAGAGGTGTGCCAGTTACGTTGCCATGAACTCCACATCTTTCACAAGAAATGTATTGTGCAATGGCTGAAGAAGAAAAATGAGTGTCCCATGTGCAGGCAACAAGCATATAAGAGGGCATACTGGAGGGAACTAATCGGAGATGGAGAGATCGAAACACTGAGACATGCTATTGACTTCTAGGTTGTGTGGACATTTGTTGTAGGACTTACTAAATATTGATTCTAATAATAGGACATCAGACATCATTTTATAATTTGAAGAGTAGTTGTTTTCCCACTCTATTTAAACATTACAAATGTTAATAATCTATAAAAAAGAATTATACTTTCTTATCCCGTAGATTATCTTACTAGTGTAATGGTTATGATTATTCTAGCAAGATTATGATGTTTTCCAGTTCTACCCTTGTATGAAATGCATCTATGTTTGCAGGTAGAATAAACAGAATTACTGCATAGCCGTGGCTAAACAGTATAACCTCCATAGATATATGATTATTCTATCAAGATTATGATGTTTTCTAGTTCTACCCTTGTATGAAATGCATCGATGTTTGCAGGTAGTATAAACAGAATTACTGCATAGCCGTGGCTAAACAGTATCACCTCCATAGATCTCTGATTATTCTAGAAAGATTATGATGTTTTCCAGTTCTACCCTTGTATGAAATGCATCTATGTTTGCAGGTAGTGTAAACAGAATTACTGCATAGTCGTGGCTAAACAGTATGACCTGCATAAATCTACGAAACTATAAAAGTAAGATGATATTAAATGAAATTTATGTCCGGAATCATAAAAATGTTAAATGGTAGCTTTGGAAGATTCAAATGACAATTTTCGGAAATATGTAATATAAAACAGGGTTTCCTGCACCCCTTCATTGTTTCATATGTTGAAATAAAAACAAATTATAAGCCAACGCACCTGATGCAACAGACAATATTTTATCTCAAAATAAAAAGGCTTAGAATGAATACCTAATAACACTACTTTTGAAGACTAACAAATACTCACTACCATTTACTTCATTTCTGCAAGGAGAAATCATTTGTTCAGCACTAAATAAATCTTTGCCATTTATTTATTTTCCTGAATGGAGAAATCATTCCTTAAGCGTTAATAGAAGTTTACAATTTATTCCATTCCTGAAAAGAGAAACCGTTCGTTTAGAACTAACAATTCTCTTATCAAGGTAGAACAGAACAAGTGCTTTAAATTGAAGAAACTGGCAAATATATATAAAACACAGCATAATAATTTTACCAAAAATTAGAAATTCAGTTTCATTCTTGCATTTGCAGTGTAAACAACATTTTCTTTAATTAGGATCTTATGAAAGAAATGGAAAAGACATCCTAACAGTTATGAACAAAATATTGAGGACCAGTAAAAATGTGCACCTCAGAATTGAAAAATAACAAGCCAAAATGTATACCTTAACAACTCTTTCCAATATCCCATTCTTCCGAGGCAAAACTATTGACTTATATGCACCTATTTGCCAACAAATGCCACCTTTTGAAAGATTGTAGTAATTATAAAAATCGTTGTCTCAAGAACACGGCAAAGAAACTAATAATATTTATATTTATTTCTTGTATTAAAATTTTTAACTTGTGAAAGATCGTTAAATGTATTAACAAAATAAATATAAATTTTATATTTCAATTGAAAATAAAAAATTTATTTAAAAAATTATTACTTAATACAAAATTATCAAATATTGAAAATAGATGCAAAATAACTAAATTCTATTCACTTACAAGAATAATTTAGAATATATAATTTAATGAAAAATATTTAATATTGAAGTAAATTTGAAATTTTAAAATATGATACCTATTTCTAATATAAAATATAACATGTATAATGTAGATCATAAAATTTAAGATTTGATGTGAAAGAGTATAACAAAAAAAATTATATTTAACTATTATTTTAAGAAAAATGACATAAATTTTTAAGAGAATATATAAAATAGAAAATAGAAATTAGGGTTTAAAATATAAAAATAAAACATATAAACCTACAAAATTCAATATAAAATAGAAAACATAAATCCTATTGTTAAATCTAAATTATTATAGTTTGAGTTCAATAAAAAATATCCATACAATAACTATAAAAATAGAGATTAACAAAATTTGTATCTTTATAAAGTGAATAGAATTAAATAATATATAAACTAATATTTTATAGTTTTTAATTATAATATATAGATTTAATTTTGTAAAACATTTTCATTTTTCATTTTGTCCCTATAAAGATCTTGTTTGTATCTATTGAGCTCAATGATAGAATATAAATATTTAACTTATTCTTTTGTTATGGGTGTCATGAAACCAATTAAATTTTACCAAAAATTTTAAACTTTATTTAAATAAAAAGATTATATGTTTAATTTAATTATGTTGATTTGTCAAATTGAACTGTTAAATTTTAGGCTGGCTTTTATAACATTCAACATCTCACTCTATAATTATTAATATTAAGAAATTAGGTTTATGTTTAAATTAGTGATAGGGTAAGATTAGGGTTAAGGTTAAGCTATGGTTTCAATTTAGCATTTGACCATTTTTTCTATATAGGCATTCTTTAACTAGAATATACTATATTTTTTTTATTAAGTTGGAAAACACACTAAGAAACATAATTGAAATCCCTACCCATAGGGTTAGACTTTTTAGGAAGATGATTGATTTCTTAAAGGTTAATCTTAACAGTTCTTTTGGCTGGTTTCACATTGTGGCTCTATACATGCTAAGGATAAGATGGGGAAACGGTGCCCATGGAAGGCAATATACCTATCCTCTAGGGTAAAATACATCATAAGAATTAAGAATAAAAGAGAATACAAAGGGGGAAAATAGAACCTATGACATGCATTTCACCCGAGCTCTTCCTCTCCACTTTTTCACCTTTTCATTTTAGACCCGTTAATTTAGCTATCATCTCACGGGTCACACAAAATATTATGATCCCTATTGTGACATGAATATACCATATTTTTAATGACCATATTATTGGAAATAATAGATAACAAAGATACTTAATGTTATGTATTCAACCAATGTTGTCCAAAATACAAAACAATCGATACACAATGACAAGAGAAATAGAGAGCTCGATCTAAAAAAATATTTCTCAACCAATGAAGGTTCTTAACTCTAAGTTCGTACAACCTCATAACTCAATAATATTGAAGCATTAATTTCATTATTACAAATTTATCTTCTATAGAATTCAGCATTCATAGTGATCAACAACAATACTAACAATTGACTCAAGTATATAAAGACATCATTTTCCTACAAAAAAAATGAAGACATCATTTTCTATTTGATTCGGTGAAAAAAAATGTGAAATCATCATTTCTTAATGTATTTTAGATCTTAAAGATAACAAACACCGACAAATATATTGCACATGACCAATGGACTCAAACGATTAACATGTCTTGTATAATTCAAGATAATTTTCCTCTTACATTAGATTATGATTACTCCACATTTTTCACCCATTGCACCTTGTTGAAGTCAAGTTGCTAATATTATTTAAATTTTCATATATATATATATATATATATATATATATAGATATATAGATATATAGATATATAGATATATAGATATAGATATAGATATAGATATAGATATAGATATACATGTATATAGATATATATATACATATATACATGTATATACATATATATACATATATACATGTATATACATATATATATATATACATATATACATGTATATACATATATATATAGATCTATACATATATATATATATATATATATATATGTGTGTGTGTGTGTGTGTGTGTGTGTGTATATAGATCTATACATGTATATATATATATATATATATATATATATATATATATATATATATATATATATATATATATATATATATATATATATATATATATATATATATATATATATATATATATATATATATATATATATACTATAATTACTCAATTATACATTATATATTATACATGTCACAATATAATTTTTAAGTAAATATAAATTTTAAATTGTAAAAATTTTATTTATAATTTATTCTTAAAATTTTATAATATATATTTAAATTTTAATATATTTATTTATTATTCTATTTATATATTTTAGTAAATAAATTTTTTAAAAGAAATGAATTTTTCTAATTACAAAATGTTTGAAATTAAAATTCATTTTAAATGATTTCTATGAGTTTAAGTCTGTACTTGTATGATATTCCTTGTTTGTCATACTACACTAATAATAGTACACTTTAATTAAAATATATCAAATATTTTAATATATAATTAAAATATCACCATGGTCCTTTCATAATATTTTTTTATTGAAGTTAAAACTATGTGAATTGTAATAATAATATTTGAATTTTGACATCGTCTATCATAAGTTGAAATTCTTTTTTTTTTTGAATTATATATCGATTGATAAAAAAAGAGAGAGTACAAAAGGAGGAGTGGAGAGGTGAAGCCTCAACCCTCCAAGTTCAGATCATAAAATTAAATACATAATAGGACAGGTCACCATAGTTAACAATTTAAGGAGAGCATAAGTAACAAAAAAGCATCCAATAACAGTCACCGGAGAACATCATTATAGCCTTCAACCCAGGAGGTCCATCCTTGATCTCCCTTCTTCTAGACAACTTTCTTTCTTTCCAAGATATGAGCGAATAATTCAATTTTATCAAAGTAGGGCCCTCTAGTTTCCTTGATTTCTTTAAGAAGCCTTTTAAGAGCATCATCAAAGGCAGCTTGACTGTTAGCAATGCTGGCCCATTCAAGACCATTTTTCATCTCATAGATAAACATAGTGGCATGGCCATTGTGGAGAAACCTTTGCAAGTTCTCCCTTTCCAGCCGCATCACACAGGAAACCTGTGAAATAATTTTAAAGCATATGAGTTTCATAAGAAACATAGTAAGAGTTCTGCCATTGCCTTGAAATTTTTCCTTGTTTCTATATTTCCAAATAAACCAGAGGATGTGAGAAGAGAGAATATGGCAGAAAAAATTAGCATATTTTTTAAGACCAAATATATATCCAGTAGTAATATCAAAAGTAGAAGCATGTTCAATTATGAAAATTCCAAAAAGCATTCAAACAGCCCTAGCAAAAGAACACTCAAAGAAAATGTGTCTCATACTCTCAAGCATATTGCAAACAAGGCAAGTATTAGAACCACCAAGATGAGTTTTAATGGGCAGCCTATCCAACAAAAGATGCCATTTGAAGTATTTAATTTTCGGAGGAATAGGAGACCTCCAAAATTTCTCCAAAGTTTTCTGCCATTCAGGAGGGTTAGTATTCACATACCATATGGAGTTGAGGTGGTGCAAAGTTGAGGAGTCTTTATTGAGGACTTTATAAATGTCTTTAGCTTTGACCTTAGGAAGGAGGGAGCCATCGTCCCAACGGAATGAGAGGTATCCGTGGGAGTCAACATCACAACTGTGGGGAAGATTGAGTGAAACATAGGCATTATTTATCATATTAAAGGTCCTTTTGTGAGAGGTAGGGAGGTTAAAGCTGGCACTAATAGCTTGCCAGCTCATAAGGTTGTCATTTTGCAATATGTCCATAATACACTTAATTCCTTTGTTGTGCCAAAATCTAGCAGAATAGCCTTGGGTTAAGGCAAGAGGTTTCCCATTATGCTGAAGGTTCCACCAGATAGACCGTTCACCATGTAAAGAATTGCTGTTATCAAACTTAGAATTATGTATGAATCTATGCACATGTTCCGAGGCCTTCCAAATAGATTTAAAAACCCAAGTACCCTAGACAGAAATAGGAAAAGAACCAGCAACCAGATCAGAAAAGGGGAGGTTTTTCCAAGATTTAGCATGCTTAGGGACACCAACCTGGATGTTATTCCTTATTAAAATCTTCCAAGGTTCCTGACCATCAAGAGATTGGAAAATCCACTTAACAGCAAGGGAAATCCCTTGTTTCCTAAGATCTTTCAGATCCGATCCACCCATCTTCTTATCAACATGGCATCAACTCCATTTGACAACATGGGCCTTTCGTTTACCATTCCCATCAAACCACAGGAATCTCCTAATAGCCTTTTGGATTTCAAACACTTGGTAATTACTAAACATCCAAACAGAAGAATAATAAATGCTATAAGAAGAGAGGATCTTTTGATAGACTTGGACTCTTCCAACAAGTGATTGCACTCTATTATCCCATTTAAAAAGATTTTTTTTAATTCTTTCCTTAATCCAAATCCACATATCTTTAAGGGAGGGAGAGATGGAAAAAGGAATACCAAGGTAACGCACAATTTTATGAGGACCACCCTAGGAAAAACCAGTCTGAGGAAGCCAGTCTAGGGGTTCCTCATGCCATCCAAGTAGGATGGATTTGGATTTGGAAATGGGAGCACTCGAGGCTTTCCCAAAGATCTCAAGTTTTTGATTAAGGCATTGGATATTATGATAAGAGAGCTCGATGAAGAGCGATGTATCATCAGCAAATTGAATATTAAGAAGTTTAGAATCATCAGGCAAAGTTATTCCTTGAACTTTAGGAGATAGAGTATCATCTCTGAGAAGGTAAAACAAAGCATTAGAGGCAATCACAAAGAGGGCTGGGGTGAGAGGGCAGGGGTGAGAGGGCATCCTTGTCTAATGGAATAGGAAAGGGGGATAGGCTAGGAGAGATTACCATTAACTTCAATAAGGGAAAAAGAATCTTTAAGGAGGACTTGGACATATCTGCAGAATTCATCCAGGAAGCCAAAAGCCTTGAGGATGGTTAGGATGAAATCCCACTCAACTCTGTCATAAGCTTTTTCAAAGTCCAAGAGAAACATGGCAGCATTATGGTTGGAAGACTTGGCCCGTTCCATAGACTCCTAGCTAGTAATGAGATTTTCTAGAATATATCTCCCCTTGATAAAACCAGTCTGGGTGGAGCATATAAAATTGGGGAGGATGTTCACAAGCCGGGAGGCAAGGGTTTTAGCAAGAATTTTATAGGAGACATTGAGGAGCGTGATAGGACGCCAGTTTTTAATGAGAGATTTATCCCCATCTTTAGGAATAAGTTTAATAATTCCCATATTGATGGAGTTCCCAAGGGTGCCCGAGTCATAGGCTTCAGAATAGAGATCAAAGAGGTCCTTAGCAACTCAATCAATATTAGCCTTGTAAAATTCAGCAGGAAGACCATCAGGGCCTGGAGCTTTATTATCTTTAAGAGCAGAGATAACATCTATAATTTCTTGGAGGGAGATCCTAGATTTAAGTAGGAGGGCATCCTCAATAGAGATCCTCCTAGGGATAAGAGCTTTACACTTATTCCTAATATCTCTAGAGAGGTCATTATCTTCTGAAGTAAAAAGAGATTTATAGAAGCTTTCAAATGCTGCAGTAATATCATAAATATCAGTAAGTTCTTGATCTTCAACCACAATCTTGTCAACCTTTTCTCTACTCTATTTTTGTTTCAAGAGGTTAAAGAAAAATTTAGAGCCTTTATCACCATAATTCAGCCAATGGTTTCGAGCTCTAACAGAGACCCCCCTAATTTTAACATGTTGATGTTCTCTAAGGGAGTCCCTGGCAAGCGAAGCACGTTCAATATGAATAGCAAAGGTGGGATTCATTTAGACTTCAATTTCAACACTATGAAGACATTCATTAAGAATATTCTCATGCATTCTATAATCCTTAGCCTTCTTCTACCCTAAATTTTGGAGAACTTTCTTCCAAGACAAAATAGTCATGTTCCATCGATCAACTTGGGAGGGGAATTGAATGAGAACATTAAATGACCTAATCATTCTAATGGCAGTAAGAGCATAATAATTATCATAATAATATATTAATTATGTTTCTTTGTGGTTCTTTTTTTTGGGAGCTCATTTTGAACGAGTGTAAAAAATTTATTATATTAATATAAATATATTAAGTTGCTTTGACACCTTGTTAAAAAAAAATTCAAATATATTAATTATTTTGACAAATAGTAATGAGAAATGTTCAACTTTGAATCATTTACATTTAAATATGGAAACATAATTTTTTTTAATCTTAATAAGTAAAAAAAAGATACATTATATCTGATTCCTCTTAATTAGTATAACTTATAACATATTTCTTACTTAAACAACATTGTAACACAAATTTAAAACATCTTACTTACACTTATAAATTTGGGTGAAATTTTTGACGACCATTTCTGACGACTATGGTATTTCTTTTTCTTTATTAGATTTTACAGAGGGAAATTTTTTTATATTTAAATATTTCCCATGTTTTTCAGAATGGCAATGACAATGACAATGCCAAAATTTTGACTCACACGGGAATTACTTACAAAAAGGTAGTGTTTTCTCATATTCTCGCATGACATAGCATAGTGCACGAGCACCCTAATTGGAGAGTTGCATTGAGAATCATTGCATCCATCTCCTTAGCCCATAGAGTTGCGAGACTTCATTAGATGAGTGTTGCAAGGCCATTGAGGTGAGGAGGAAGACAAGAAACCATTTGGTAGAAGGAAAGCCAAAACAAGGGGTGAGGGTACTCAGAAAGGGGAAATCAACTAAGGGATAATGACTGGAAGTGATTTCTCCCCCATATTTACAAATCTTGTTGCAAGTACAGTGATTTCAACTCTGTTTGTTCCCATTGAGGTGTTTCATGTTATATTATTTTTCAATTTGAGAAAATGGCCCATTTGTACAATCCCAAGTAATTAGTAATGATGACACAAGAATGCAATGAGAAGAGGAGACTCTATTTGAATCATGGATTTAGTCTATTAATTGCCATCTGCATTGCATATTCACTTACTCAACACCTATTGAGAGATAAACATCACTTAGATCTGAACACCTTATTTTGAGCCATGAGGAGAAATTGAAGCCTCATAGTGGTGTCATTCAGGTCAATAGTTCTCCACTATCAAAGAAATAGGTGGTGTTTGTGCATTCTCAAAGTAAACTTCTTGGCCCACAGATGATATTTCTCATTGATTTTGGTTTGGAATACCTATTCAACCTCAATGAATGGGGACTTTTTCTTCTTCTCTTTAACAAATTATACCCAAAAGTCCAAGGACATATATGAAATTTTCATCTCTTGAAAAATACATGTCGGCTTTGCACTCCAAACATTTTCAAGGTAAAAAAATCTAGTTTGAAAAAAGGTGGTACCCCCAATAGGGAGTTCAAGAGATATGTTTTCTTCTCTTTTTATTTCCTAAACTAGTGACATCATGGTAAGATTTTCAAAGTCCACTTTAAATAACTTACTTCTGAGGTCCAAAATGTGTATTCAAACTTCATATATTTGAACTCAACCTCTTCAAACCTCACCTAAATATATTTAAGCTGCCTCCCCAAATGGAAATTTCATGAGAGGAATTATTGTCTTTGAGGAAGGTGATCAGAAAAATTTCACATATAGTTATAGAAAGTAATAGAAACCTTCTACCAACTAACCCAATCAACCTCCTCGAAACAAGACAATGACTCCTCTAGATTGGGGATAACTTTAAGAAATCCAGGCTCCCAAGAAGTATAAAATCATGGCGAATCACATATTTTTTGGAGGGAAAATTCTTAGTATTGATGGCGAATTCTGTTTCAAAATATGGATATTTTTTGGAAATTTTTTTAATAACGTATACCATTTTTATAAAAATATGGCAACTACAAATGTTTTCAAATGGAAAGTTATTAATTTAATTGGCAAATAAGATTTCTTTGTACTGATAAATTATGTCAAAATTATTTTCTAAATATTGTAATTAATTTATTTGTCATGGCGAATGTTTTTTAAAAATGCATATAAACTTGGTGATTAATACAATAGTTGTATAGTTGGTATGGCGATTTAATAATTGGAAATAATTATTAAATTTTCATTCTCCTAAGTTTTCATTCTTAAAGAATGACACGTGTGATGATTCTGGAGAGAGTTTTCAGTAAAGGAGCTATCTAACCACAATCCATCTAAAATGCACCTTCTACCATTCATCTCTCTTAATCCAATGGTTCTGAATTGATTTTGAATTTGCATCAGGTCCCATCACTATAACATCATAGACTTAAATGTCCATTGGATTACAACATATCAACGGCCAAAGGTGAATTTCGTGCCTATTGTTTCTCTTCATAATATTAACTAAAAAATCTTGGCGAAATCTTGACACGTGGTATGATTGCTCCTACCAATAAGCCCACAACCAATCATACCACATGTCATGATTCCACCAAGAGTTTTCCGTAAATTTTATGAAGACCAACAATATGCTCAAAATTCACCTTTGGCTGTTGATATGTTGTAATCCAATGAATGTGTGAGTCTATGACCTCCTTTTTTGACACCAAGAAAGCAGAATTCTTTTCACAATCTTCATTAATATTAGATAAAAATATTAATTAATGGTGATGAGTAGATGAGTCATGACATCAATTAAAGTAATGTGAATTAATGGTTTCTTAGATGGTGCCTTTCAATTTTCAATGACAGAAATGTGTGACATCATTATCTATTCATTACCTTGATAGAATAATGCCTTAAAGTTAAGGATTAAATGAAAACATCATGTCATCTAAGGACATTGTTTTCTTGCTGTTTGATGATCTTACATCAATGGTAAAGCTTCATTTCCTACCGCCATTTCCTGGTAAAGAATTGTTAAGTCCACCCACTTGACGTCATCCTTTCGGCCTTCATTATCCCAAGATAGAAAGTGTCTTATCATAAGTGTCATTTCTAATTTCACCCATTTAAAACATGTTTCTTACACTTATATATTTGGGGGAAATTTTTGATGACCATTTTCGACGGCTATGGTATTTATTTTTCTCTGTCTGATTTTACAAGGGAATTTTTTTATTTTTAAATATTGCCCATGTTTGGCGGAATGCCGATGATAGATGACAATGCTGAAATTTTGAACCACATGGGAATTACTTACAAAAATGTAAAATTTTCTCATTTTTCCGCATGACATAGCATAGTGCATGAACACTCAAATTGGAGAGTTGCATTGAGAACCATTGCATCCAACTGCTTAGCCCATAGAGTTGCGAGACTTAATTGGATGAGTGTTGCAAGGCCATTAAGGTGAGGAGGAGGACGAGAAACTAGATTTCATAGAAGGAAAGCCAAAACAAGAGGTGAGGGTAGTCGGAAAGGGAAAATTAACTAAGGGATAATGAATGGAAGTGATTTTTTCCCCATATTTAGAAATCTTGTTGCAAGTACAATGATTTCAACTCTGTTTGTTCCCATCGAGGTGTTGCATGCTATATTATTTTTCAATTTGAGAAAATGTCCCATTTATAAACCCAAGTAATTAGTAATGATGACATAAGAATGCAATGAGAAGAGGAGACTCTATTTGAATCATGGGTTTAGTCTAGTAACTAACATTTGCATTGCATATTCACTTACACAACACCTATTGAGAGATAACCATGACTTAGATCTGAACACCTTGTTTTGATCCATGAGGGTTCATTCAGGTCAAGGGTTTTCCACTAACAAAGAAACAGGTGGTGTTTTTGCACTCTCAAAGTAAACTGCTTAGCCCACGCATGATATTTCTCATTGATTTTGTCTTGGAATACGTATTCAACTTCAATGATGGGGGAATTTTTCTTCTTTTCTTTAAAAAATTATACCCAAAACTCCAAGGACATATATGAAATTTTCATCTCTTGAAAAATACATGCTAGCTTTGCACTCCAAACATTTTTAAAGTAAAAAATTCTATTTTGAGAAAAGGTGGTACCCGGAATAGGGAGTTCAAGAGATATGTTTTCTTCTCTTTTTATTTACTAAACTAGTGACTTCGTCGTAAGATTTTCAAATTCCAATTTAATTAACTTACTTCTGAGGTTGAAACTGTGTATTTCAACTTCATAATTTTAAATTCAACCTCTTCCAAAATCACCTAAATATATTTAAGCTGCCTACCCAAATGGAAACTTCTTGAGAGAAAATATTGTCTTCGAGGAAGGTGGTCCAAAAAATTTCACATATGGGTACAAAAAGTAATAGAAACCTTCTACCAACTAACCAAATCAACCTCCTAGAAACAAGAGATTGACTCCTAGATAGATGTTCCCAAAATGGTGATCCTACAAACCATTGTCATTCTTACCAAGTGATCTTTGATTGTCAGACCTTTATAAGCTTTATTGATATATTTACAAGTGTTTTTTTACCTGCAAGGGAATTTGACTAGTAGTGACAACCTTGGCTCTTAATCCTCTAACCCCATAACTTGGGATCACATCATTATGAAATAACTCCATCAAACATCAATATGGGTCTGACACACCTTGGGACATAAAATATTTGTTTTTACTATTAACATCCCTCAAAAAGTTATATTTACAATAAGGAACAGGCTGACAAACTTATGGGATGAATAAAATGGATTTAGACAACACAATAGCTTACATTGAGCAGTAGCTTGGGGAAAGAATTAGAGAAAAACTAACTTACACCTTTGGGTGTTCTTTGGAGAAAAAAATCATTATTTCTATTGAAACCTTACAAATACTGGTCACCATCTATAATGGCAATACAAAATAATGTGTTTCCTATGTGTTTATGTTTAAAAATAAAAATTCAAGAGGAGGATGATATTAGTAGGAAATAATGGCTCATCATGATTGTTGATCCTTTGCATGCAACATGTTGTTGAGTTCTCCATCTACACTAAGTTGCTTGTGCTAAGTTTGGTTCTTTCTAAAATGGGAGTGCAAGCACTAAGGAAGCTTGATGATTTGTAATAGGCCTCTTTATCTTGAGGTAAAGGTATTTTTACGATCCATGCTCTTCTTTTAATTATTTAGGCCTAATGCCTTCTTTTCTTTGAAATTAAAGAGAATGCATTGTAACTTTTAGTGTAGTGTATATGCATCTTCCTTGTCTTCCCTGAAGTAGCCTACAATTAGATTAGTAGATAGAATAGCTAAGGGTGTTCGATAAGGACATGGTAATAAATTAAACCAAACTAATAACATTCAACCATTGTCACTTTAGGGGAGTCTGCGATACCTCTGAGATAGTCACTTTTTAAAGACCTTCCTATGAACACTTGGCCTCAAATGCTCTTGGAATGGATGGACCTGTATTACCTACACATTTCCATGTCCTTGGCACACCTTCCAATTCTTCCATACATTCTGTACTCTCTGTAAAACACCCAAAAATTCCAAAAGCCCAATTCCAAGTCTTGTATAATGGATGTAATGAGAAGCTATTATAAGTAGCTTGGTGAAAAGTTGGGGTATTTCATTTTTAGGAAATCATATTTTAAATGCATTCAATTTATTTATTTATTATCATCAAACAATGCATTGACAAAGGTTTTTATTGAAAGAACCTATTCTACGACTATTTAATCCATTCAAAATAACATAATTTAGCACTCAATCATTTATTCTAAGATACTAGAATTATCCTTAAGGATTTTTTCCATTTTCATAAGTGTAAAACTAGTCCAATGAAAGTGGTCAACTTTTAAGAACATGAACCTAGATTTCTAACTATTTAAATAAGACAATCTTAATATCGTTATCTTTAATAGCTTTGCTTAGAGTAGATGATCTAGTATATTGATTAGAAGAAGTCTAATTATGTACTAGATTGGAAATGCATGTTAGGGACTAAATTTGCGTTGTGGTATATTGAACAATATATATGATATTAAGTTAAAACTATTGACATCTTTACACAAAATTTTAAAATTTGATAATAGAAAAAATGTTTTTTTATTTTTATCTCTACATAAAGAAAGAAAACATTCCCTCAACCAAACTTGTTCTTATTGTTATTGTTTGACAAAATAAACACCTACCTTATATATGTGATTTAAATATTAATGTTGTAGTTTTTGTTATTCAAAATTATATGTTGAAATTTTTCTGATTCAAAATTTAATATTCAACATTAATCCTCATGGTTGATAAACCAGATTAAATTGTTTTTGTTAATCAATGAATTGACCGAAATAACGTTCGAGGGATGATGTAATTTGCATTTACAGCACTATTAGAAGATTTAATAATTGATATTGGTTGCTTTTCTTAAAACTGAGTTATGAGATGTTGGTATCTGTTCATTCTCAACTCTTCATTCATTGCTACGATATATAATAAGGACCATGAGATCCATAACTAAACAACTATTTGAAGTCACACGTCCATAAATAAGTTAAGAAAAAAATGGCAGGAGGGTTTAATATTGAAATGATTAAAGCTTTAGCTAGTCTAGGCAATCTAAACAGCCTTGCGTGTGCATTGAGAGGTGATTTGATAAGAGAGAAAATAGCGTACGAAGCAGACCCACAAAAAAAAGTGGATAAGTTTGCATTTCATGTAAACTTGTTTTAAATTGTTCTCAATTCGTTAGAGCAGGAGTGTGAGGATTTGGTAGTGAGAGTGGGGGAGTGTAGGGGTCTGAACCAGATAAATGTTACATTGAGGAAGTACGAGATATTATTTTAGAACATTGGTCAAGCGATCTGGAACTAAGAGTGGAGTGGCATAGGGAGAGATAGATAAGACGAGTAGTTGAAGATTTGGGTAGAGTAAACAAAAACATTTCAGAGGCGGAAAATGTTATGTGTGCGATTTGTTTATCAGATTTTAAAGCAGCGGAAGAGGTGTGCCAGTTACGTTGCCATGAACTCCACATCTTTCACAAGAAATGTATTTTGCAATGGCTGAAGAAGAAAAATGAGTGTCCCGTGTACAGGCAACAAGCATATAAGAGGGTATAATGGAGGGAAGTAATCGGAGATGGAGAGATCGAAACACTGAGACATGCTATTGACTTCTAGGTTGTGTGGACATTTGTTGTAGGACTTACTAAATATTTATTCTAATAATAGGACATCAGACATCATTTTATAATTTGAAGAGTAGTTGTTTTCACACTCTATTTAAACATTAGAAATGTTAATAATCTATAAAAAGAAATTATACTTTCTTATTCCATAGATTTTTTTTTTTTTTGATCGATGAAGGGTCGAAGCTGATATTTTTATTTATATAAATAGAAACATAAATTAACAAAGTATACCACCTACCACCGAGCTGAGGAATAGGTGTCGACCAGTCGCATGATCGCATGTCAGAAAACTCAGACATGCGATCATGCGACAGCCAACCATAGGATGCCACATAACTGCCATCGGGACCACTGCCCTCCCCTCCAACGGGCCTAGCACAAGAAGTAAACGGTCACATGGTCGCATGTCAAATTTTTTTGACATGCGATCATGCGACAACTAATCATTTTAAAGCCCTTGAAGACCCGGGCCCACCAACTGGTCAAACTTGCGCTGTTAGGGAATGCCAACAAATAGAGCAGACATGGATAGCTATGAGAGCCAGTACAAATCACTGCCTGCAACAAGCTTCTTGAGCTCAACAACCTACTCCACCAGGTATAAACATCATTGCGAACGGTCATTGAGCCCCTCAGATCAGTCGACAATAACTAGGCCACCAAACTAGTTGAAAACCACTACTAAAGCCATCAATTCTGGTACTTCCTGACATGAAACTCCTCTACAAATTTGAACTTGAAATGCAACGGTCATCCTCAAGGCGCCAACAGTCTATCAACAGTCATCATCTGAACTGAGATCTACTTTCTATCCCCACCGTTAGATCATCATGTTTCGCGGGCTTGGCAACTTTAATTCTGCAATGCTGACATTCCCTTATTGGTTGTTGCATGATCACATAGTTTGAAAATGACTTATGTGAACATGCGACACCCCATACACCTTCACCACCATTCCCTGCCCTTGGCTATGGGACCCATGATGCATATCCATCTCAGCACTTGCTGGTCAATTAGAAAGGGACATGTCGGCAAGACCGGACACACGGACCCACCTTTAATTCCACAACAGTGTCTTTCAATAGTTGTCGCATGATTGCATAGCTAGGAAAAGGGCTATCCGAACATGCGACACACCGTAGCCCTTTACCACCATTAACCACCACCGCATAAGGTTGCCACAAAGGGCTTGTCGCATGATCACATAACTCAAAATTGGCTCATGCGAACATGCAACAAGCCTCCATCCCTCGCCACAAACCTTAGTGCCCACTTTATCCATGAACTGGTGAGAACTTTGAATGGGTCTGCATCTGGAAGATCGACGGTCATCGCATCTTTGCGTATACCTCCAAGACTCAACCAGAACATGCACCCACCATCAGATCATCCATGCTGTGACCCCACTGGAAAGTTTGGACCCCCCGATGTGTCAACATTCCCTTACCAGCTTAGCCAATCCCAACCTGACACCTTGATGGTGAATCATGACGTGGTTCCACTGCAGACAAACCAGCAGGATCTAATCGGACGGTGGGTGCATGATCGCATGGGGAGAGAATATTCCATGCGATCACACACCAATCGTCGATCAAAATCTCTAACCCCAACCCCACTGACAACACTCCACCTCATATTTTCCTTATCAAATGGTGGGCACGACATTCCCTTACCAGCTCAGCCAATCCCAACCTAACACCTCGATAGTGAATCATCATGTGGTCCCACTACAGACAAAAAAAATGACATCTAATCAGACGGTGGGTGCATGATCGCATAGGGAGAGAATATTCCATGCGATCACATGCCAACCGTCAATCAAAATATCTAACACAAGCCCCGCTGACAACACTCCACCTCTTTATTTCCTTTGACCAATAGGGGGCACCATTTATGCATACATGTCACCATGGACCCATAGTTTGAAACCCTACACCACAAAGAAGAATCAATGTTCGGCGTGATTTCACATAGCTCTAACAAATCCCTTACACTTTAGTGACCACCGTTGATGCTCTGACATGTGAAGACCGTCTGACTTATCCGGAAACCAGGTCCCACCCTTGAGCTTTAGCAATGAAGGAAATCTCCCATTCGCTGGATGGACTTTCTTCATTCCCTGACCTAGTGGCGACTAACATGATAAAGAATTTGGCCCCACACAATCACAGCAGTGCACATAGGAAGTGTTGATGTCAGAGATTTAACTGCGCATAGGCGAATGACCGAAAACAACCAAGGTTTTTGACGCTAGAAGATAACTCATGTCCGGGCGCCGTCACTCTTCGATGTACAATAGATATTTTCTCCTCTTGTCCTAAAACAACTTCTCATTTAATGTTCTAAACTCCTACAGGTGCTATGCGCTATGAGAGAAGACATCCGTCTTATCACCACAAGGAGTCGTTATGTCAACTTCTGAGGCAAAAATATATCAGGACCTGATTTGACCATTTGATTTAGTGGTTAGATTCAATGAGCTCCGTTGAAACTTTGCTGACGTCGGATAGAATTTTCAAATTTGTTCCTCTAGCTACCAGGTCAGCTAGCTCATCCGCTTCGGTGTTTCCTTCTCTGAAAGTATGGTTAATGGTTTTCGATTCAAAATTATCCATTAACTATAAGATTACCTCTAAAACTGCCATAAGACACCAATTTGGGGTTGATCTAACTTTGATTGCATTGATGGTAATCAGTGAGTCTCCCTCAATTTCAAGCTTTGAGATCCCTACTTCCCGAGCTAGTATCAGTCCAGACAATAGTGCTTTAAATTCTGCCATATTGTTGGTATCTTTGGGTAATGGTATGGCTTGTTTGGCAATCACATTCCCAGTTGTAGATCTTATGATGCATCCCGCTCTTGAGGGGCTTGGGTTACCTTTAGAAGCTCCATCAAAATTTAATTTGTACCATCCAATTGGAGGGGGTTTCTAGACACATGCCTTCCTTAGTTCTTGAATTCTTCTATATCATCTGCCTATGGTGATTGGAGTTTTTAACCCAAACCAATTTTTTGTCATCTGATCATCCCAACTGGTAAAGAATTTGTGTTGTGCTGATTGAGTTTGGATCTGGGAATTCATTACCTCAACTATGGTTGCCTCCAATTTGTTAATTATAGTTTCAAATTTCAAAAATTTATCCTGGAATAATCTTCTATTCCTTTCTTTCCAAATCTCCCAAATCAGAATTGATGGAGAGATCATCCATAGATTACTGAATAAACTTCCTCCCATGATTTGTGGCCATGATATCAAAAGCTGGAGTAAATTATTTGGGGGGGCTGATGACCATCCTAATCTTGAATAAAGCCAGTACCAACAATCTTTAGCAAAGGGACAGGATAATAATAGATGATTTATGTCCTCTTCATTCTTAAAACACATAATGCATCTGGATGGACCCTGATATCCCATCTTAAAAAATTTATCTGCAGTTAAAATTCTACCCTGGGATGCTGCCCACATAAATAACCCAACTTTTGGGAGTCCAACCTTGTTCCAACATAATTGTGCTGGGATCTCTTCTATTTTGGATGTGGATGATTTGGGTATAAGATTGTAACCCTCTTTGACACTGTAGGATCTTGATTTTGCCCCATTCCAAATGATTTCATCTTTTCCTTGTTTGAGGAGAAAGGGCCTATCTTTGATCAATGTTTTCAGCTTATCTACCTCTCTTGTATCTAATTGAAGTGATGAGAAGTCTTTCCACTCCCAAGAACCATCTATAGCAGCAGAGGACGAAGGGATGATATTGTCACTAAGATATGGTCCCCAGGATGAAGTACAAATATGACTGATCTAATTGGGGCCTAACTGTGAATTGATGGTTGGATATCCATCCCAAGAGTCTTCCCAGAATCTCGCTTCCTTTCCATCTTTGATATTCCAAGATATGTTATTGTCAATAATATGTCTTGACTTAGCTATGAAGTTCCATATTCTTGAGCCTTTTGGGAACTCTTTGATTCTGACTATATCTTCCTTATTAAAGTTGCCTAAATATTTAGCTTTGAGAATTCTAATCCATTTGAAATCCTGGTTAGACACTATTTTCCAATAAATCTTTGCACCTAGAGCTTGGTTCTACCATAATTGATTTTTAATGCTAGTGCCACCAGAAGATTTCAATTTACATATTTTATCCCATGAGATTAATGCAAATTTCCTCTTAGTATCTGTACCCTGCCAAAAGAATTTCCTAAGTTTCTTCACCATATCCATATATCCCTCTGTGGTAAGTGAAAGGCAAGACATTAGGTAAATTGGTATTGCTGATAATGTTGCTTTGATCATGACTAATCTCCCAGCCCAAGATAGCCATCTAGTTTTCCAATTATCCATCTTCATGTCCATCTTTTCATTGAGAGGTTTCCAAACTGATGTTGTTATGAGGGATTTGTCAATTGGGATGCCCAGGTATGGACATGGGAGAGAGCCCGATTTACATTCCAGAATTTTTACAATTTTCTATTGAATTTTCTTTTTTGTGTGGAATAAGAAGACCATTGATTTCTCTTTATTGACTAGTTGCCCTGAAGCTTGTCCATAGTGATCTAGTATCTTGGAAATTTGCTTAGCTTCCTGGATGCTCCCCTGACCCATGAGAATAATGTCATCTGCAAATTGTTGATGAGTAACTGGTCGAATGGATGAGGATATTGTAATGCCATTGATTAGGTTTTGATCCTGCATACTGATCATACTTCTCCCTAATGCCTCAGCCATAATTATGTATAAAAATGGCAATAATGGATCTCCTTGTCTGATGCCATTAGAGCCTTCAAAGAAGCCTTGTGGTGATCCATTCACCAAGACAGAGAATTTAGGAGTTGAAATACAATAAAATATCAAATTGATCCATGCTTTAGAAAACCCAAATCGCTCCATACATTTAATCAAGAATCTCCAATTGAACTTGTCATAGGCTTTCTTGATATCCAATTTTATAATTATGCTGGATTACTTATTATGCTGGATAGAATGTATCACTTCTTGGGCTATGATTATCCCATCTAGAATTGATCTACCCAGGACAAAACCGGTCTGTTCCTCCCCAATTAGTTTAACTAAGACCTTTTTTAGTCTATTTGCTAGAGCTTTAGAGAGAGTTTTGTAAATTGTGTTACAAAGAGCAATTGGTCTGAATTCATCCAAATTAATGACTAGTTCTTTTTTAGGTATTAACACTATGAAAGTATTGTTGATTTCAGTTAGAAATCTACCTGAAGCTCTTGCGGACTCCAAAGCATCAGTGAGGTCTTTGTCCAAAATGCTCCAGCAATGAAGGAAGAAGCTTGGAGGAAAGCCATCCGGTCCTGGAGCTTTGCCTGGAGCCATTTGGGATATAGTATGCTAGATTTCTTCTTCCTCAAAGGGTCTGGATAGCATCTAATTATCTGCATCAGTAATGATATTTGGGATGTTTTCCAATAACCCTTGTTGAATCCTCAAGGGAGATGAGATAGAACAATTGAGAAGCTGAGAGTGATATCTGGTGATTTCTTTGATGATCTCCTTCTGATCCTCCAATAAAGAGCCAGCAGCATCCTTGAGTTGAGAAATCCTATTAATGCCTCTCCTCTGTTTTGTATTTGAGTGAAAAAAATTTGTATTCTTGTCTCCTTCAGCTAGCCAAGACTCTCTAGATTTTTGTTTCTAGTATATTTCTTCTTTAGCTAGGATATCTTCCCAATCCCTTAAGAGAGATTTTTCTTCTAAGTAACTGTCATGGTCGAATCCTGATTGCATTATTTTTAGATTCAGATTCTCCAGTTTTTGTTCAATCTCCAATTTTGATGCAAATATGTCGTTAAAATGAGTTATATTCCATATGAGAAGGTTTTACTTGATGTATTTCAGTTTGGAGACAAAACAGAATAACTTAGAACCTTCAACTTTGAAATCCTTCCACCATTCATCTATGAGCTCCAAGAAATTCTCCTCTTTGAGCCACATATTTTCAAATTTAAAAGGACATCCCAAGGGTCTGTTGGCCTCGAGAATGTTAAGCTGAATAGGGAAGTGATCAAATCCTAAAATTAGAGTGATAGAGGCTTTTAAGTCAAAAGGGAATTCTGTAAGGTCTCCTTTAAATAGAAAATGATCCAATTTTTCTGAGATGTTGCATATGCCCATTCTTCGGTTAGACCATGTGAAGGAGCCATTTTGCAGCTCCACCTCCATAAGACTCTCTTTTTGTAACCACTCCTTGAAATCATTCTGTGATTGAGAGGTTCTTAGAGATCCCCCTAATTTATCTGATGCATGAACTATAGCATTGAAATCACCCCCCACTATAAAGTTGTCCTTTGGCCATTGAGCAAAGCAATTAGAGATTTCTATCCATAATTCTGCCTTCTTCTTGTGTGAGATGGGGCCATATATATTCCTTGTATGAATATTTAAATTGGATTTGGTGCTGATTAGGTTCCCAGCTATCCAATTTGGTCCATGATCCATTGGAATGAAAGAAGAAAACCTGGGATTCCATAGAACCGATAAGCCACCTGAGGATCCTATTGCATCTACACTATGAACCTTCCAATCTCCTAAATTCTTGGTGAAGATTTCCAATTGCTCTTTATCCATCTTTGTTTCCTGTAGTAGAACTAATTCTCCTTTAGATGTTATGATACAGCGTTTGACCAAACGCTGTTTATTAGGGGCATTGAGGCCCCTAACATTCCAGGAGATGATTCTCATTGCAACTTGGGAAGGAACTTCCCCTTCCCTACATTAATGTATGATGTTATTTTGGTTTGATCTGATTCGTCACCAACTTCCTTCCTGAGTGATGCATTAGATTTCCTTCCTCTCCCCTGCTTTTTGATCTTTCCACAATCCATGTGACAATCTAGAATAGTGCACTAGTCCTAGGCTGTTGTGTTTTGGTGAAAAATCTTGTCGGTGATCCTCCTTTGATTCTTCTTGAGTGAGCACTGAGATGTCTATTAGTCTTTCTTCATCCTCAATAAAATCCTCATCTAGAAGCCTTTCCACATATGCTAACTTCTGAGTATCCCCGGTTGGTTGTTCTAATGTTGTATCACCAAAAAGATCATAAACTGCCTGAAGTTTTGGGGAGATTATCTTACCCATGCAATGGTTATGATTATTCTAGCAAGATTATGATGTTTTCCAGTTCTACCCTTGTATGAAATGCATCTATGTTTGCAGGTAGAATAAACAGAATTACTGCATAACCGTGGCTAAACAGTATAACCTCCATAGATATATGATTATTCTAGCAAGATTATGATGTTTTCCAGTTCTACCCTTGTATGAAATGCGTCGATGTTTGCATGTACTATAAACAGAATTACTGCACAGCCGTGGCTAAACAGTATAACCTCCATAGATCTCTGATTATTCTAGAAAGATTATGATGTTTTCCAGTTCTACCCTTGTGTGAAATGCATCTATGGTTGCAGCTAGTGTAAACAGAATTACTGCATAGCCGTGGCTAAACAGTATGACCTGCATAGATCTACTAAAGTATAAAAGTAAGATGAGATTAAGTAAAATTTATGTCTGGAATCATGAAAATGTTAAATGGTAGCTTTGGAAGATTCAAATGACAATTTTGGGAAATATGTTCTATAAAGGTAATATAAAACAGGGTTTCCTGCACCCCTTCGTTGTTTCATATGTTGAAATAAAAAGAAATTATAAGCCAACGCACCTGATACAACAGACAATATTTTATCTCAAAATAAAAAAGCTTAGAATGAATACCTAATAACACTACTTTAGAAGACTAACAAATACTCACTACCATTTACTTCATTTCTGCAAGGAGAAATCATTTGTTCAGCACTAAATAAATCTTTGCCATTTATTTATTTTCTTGAATGGAGAAATCAATCCTTAAGCGTTAATAGAAGTTTACAATTTATTCCCTTCCTGAAAAGAGAAACCGTTCCTTTAGCACTAACAATTCTCTTATCAAGGCAGAACAGAACAAGTGCTTTAAATTGAAGAAACTGGCAAATATAAATAAAACACAGCATAATAGTTGTACCAAAATTCAGCAATTCAGTTTCATTCTTGCATTTGCAGTGTAAACAACCTTTTCTTTAATTAGGATCTTATGAAAGAAATGGAACAGACATCCTAACAGTTATGAACAAAATATTGAGGACCGGTAAAAATCTGCACCTCAGAATTCAAAAATAACGAGCCAAAATGTATACCTTAACAACTCTTTCCAATATCCCATTCTTCGGAGGCAAAACTATGGACTTATATGCACCTATTTGCCAACAAATGCAGGGAAAGCATTCTAAAAAAATAGTTAACACTATTTGAGAGAATCAGCTACAAGCAAGACAAGTGTGAGTAAAATTATTGCCTGAATCAACTTTGTAGCTCTCCATACAGTCGGCATCCTGCTGATTGCACTCAGAGGACTGGGATGAGACGATCTCCGCCAGAGGAGAATTGCCCTCTAGGAACCTAATCATACTTTCGGTAAATGGATACAATGAATATGGTCAATGAGCTTGATGATTTCAAATTAACAATTAATATATAGACTTTAGGGTAAAATTTCCAATGAACTTCTATTGCATCAGCCAATAGGGTAAAATATCATCAATGCTTTTTGATAATTACAGGAAGTGGAAAATCACAATTTTAGTTGAGCAATAATAGTTTTTGAAAGTTTATAGTAATTATAAAAATTGTTATCTCAAGAACACGACAAAGTAACTAATAATATATTTCTTGTATTAAAAATTTTAATTTGTGAAAGATTGTTAAATGGATTAACAAAATAAATATAGATTTTATATTTCAATTGAAAGTAAAACAAATTATTAAAAATATTATTACTTAATACAAAATTATCAAATATTGAAAATAGATGCAAAATGACTAAATTCTATTTACTTACAAGAATAATTTAGAATATATAATTTAATGAAAAATATTTAATATTGAAGTAAATTTGAAATTTTAAAATATTATACCTATTCTTAATATAAAATAGAAAATGTATAATATAGATCATAAAATTTAAGATTTGATGTCGAAGAGTATAACAAAAAAATTTATATTTGACTATTATTTTAAGAAAAATGACATAAAATTTTAAGAGAATATATAAAATAGAAAATAGAAAATAGGGTTTAAAATATAAAATTAAAACATATAAACCTACAAAATTCAATATAAAATAGAAAACATAAATCCTATTGTTAAATCTAAATTATGATAGTTTGAGTTCAATAAAAATTATTCATACAACAAGTGCCACGTAGTGGCCAAGTACTTGCCTTTAGTTTTATAAATAAATTTTATTTTAATTTTGATTTATATGTAAAGTAAATTTTTAATTATAATAATTTATAACTAAGTTTAATTTTAATTTTAATTTATATGTAGAGTAATTATTTAACTATAAAAAATTATAAAATTACTATAATTATAGTTCTAATAATATTTTTTAATTTTATAAATAATTATAAAATATCATTTATAATTAATTTAAATTGTAAAATAGTTCTACTTATAATTAATTTTAATATTAATTATTTTGTCCAAATAACTCTTTTTCAAGAATATTATAATGTTATTCTATTAAATATATATGTATATAATATATATTAAAATAAATGTAAAAAATATTCAATATTTTATAATATAACAAAAATAGAGATATTATTTTAATATAAGGAAAAACTTATCAATCTCTTAATAGGTATCTATAAAGTTGTAAACCATAAACTGAATAAAATCAGATGATATATAAATTAGATTGTATTATTTGAATGCCCGATTTTCATGTACAATAAATAACAAACATGGTACATTTTAATTGGCTCACTCCAGTAATAAGACCTCAAATGTATTAGCCAATCATATCATCAAAAAATAATTTTTACAAATTATAAACTTAAAAAATTAACATTTAGACTATAGAATATGTGTTATTTTTAACAAAATATTAAATTATAGTTGGTGCAAAGAATTGGTTTTAATCACTACTTAATCGAAGAAATGCAAAAATTGATGCAACAGTACTAATAACTATAAAAATAGAGATTAACAAAATTTGTATCTTTATAATAGAATTAAATAATATATAAATTAATGTTTTATAGTTTTTAACTATAATATATAGATTTAATTTTGTAAAACATTTTCATTTTTCATTTTGTCCCGATAAAGATCTTGTTTGTATCTATTGAGCTCAATGATGGAATATAAATATTTAACTTATTCTTTTGTTATGGGTGTCATGAAACCAATTAAATTTTACCAAAATTTTTTAACTTTATTTAAATAAAATGATTATATGTTTAATTTAATTATGTTGATTTGTCAAATTGAACTTTTAAATTTTAGGTTGCCTTTTATAACATTCAACATCTCACTCTATAATTACTAATATTAAGAAATTAGGTTTATGTTTAAATTAGTGATAGGGTTTGTTTAGGGTTAACGTTAAGCTATGATTTGAATTTTGCATTTGACCATTTTTTCTATATAGGCATTCTTTAACTAGAATATACCATATTTTTTTTATTAAGTTAGAAAACACACTAAGAAACATAATTGAAATCCCTACCCATAGGGTTAGACTTTTTAGGAAGATGATTGATTTCTTAAAGGTTAATCTTAACAGTTCTTTTGGCTGGTTTCACATTATGGCTCTGTACATGCTAAGGATAAGAAAGTAGATGGATCGTAAATGGAGACTTGTCATATTTGTTTTGATGAAAATGATAAATTGAGCCCTAAAAGATCGAAGGAGAGGCCCCATTAGCTATGCTAAAACTTGGAGAGGAACATAGGAATAAGGTATGGTGCCGATAGAAGACAATATACCTATCCTCTAGGGTAAAATACTTCATAACAATTAAGAATAAAAGAGAATACAAAGGGGGAAAATAGAACCTATATCACACATTTCACCCAAGCTCTTCCTCTCCACTTTTTCACCTTTTCATTTTAGACCTGTTACTTTAGCTATCATCTAAAGGGGTCATAGAAAATATTATGCTCCCTATTGTGACATGAATATACCATATTTTTAATGATATTATTATCAGAAATAGTAGATAACAAAGATACTTAATGTTATGTATTCAACCAATCTTGTCCAAAATACAAAACAATCGATACACAATGACAAGGGAAATAGAGAGCTCGATCTAAAAAAATATTTCTCAACCAATGAAGGTTCTTAACTCTAAGTTCGTACAACCTCACACCTCAATAATATTGAAGCATTAATTCCATTATTAAAAATTTATCTTCTATAGAGTTCAGGATTCATATTGATCAACAACAATACTATAAATTGGTCCTATAATGTTTAGTAGGAAAAACAAAATTAAACCCTAGTATTTTCAACTCTGGAACTTCCCGCTTTGCAACTTCCTGCCCTCAGAATTTTTAAATTGTAGGTCCCATGCCTGCCTCCCCTGGGGGTGTTGAGGCCCCCATGGTTGACCCGCCTGCGGGCCCTAATGCTTCCCAAGCAACCCTCGTGACTCCCTCTAGCATGGTCCTTTTGTCTGAGTCTATGGTGGAATCTCAAAAAGTGTCCTCTCCCACTGTTCAACCTACAAAACCTAGTTGGGTTGGGGCTCTTGTCGGAGATGGCCAATAATCATTGGAATCACTCGTGGTGGATTTTATCCTCACTAAAGATGGGGCTGAACTCTCGCTCCCTGACTCTATGGTTAACTGAACAATGGAGGACTTTCAAGTAGCTCTGGTGGGGCAGTTTTTTAACTTCCATCCTACTATCAAAATGGTGAGAAAGTGGATTTCTATCCAATGGAGGATCAAGGACTCTATTTTAGCTTCTGCTATGCCAGGAGGCCTGTTCCTGTTCAAGTTTACTACTGTTGAGGACTTTTCTACTGTGTTGTTGGGCTCTTGGATCTATGGGAAACACTTCTTTGCCCTCGCAAAGTGGAAACCAGGTTTCAATCCGACTACTGATCTTTCCAGATCGGCCCCTATTTGGGTTCACCTCCCTGGCTTACCTCTTGAATACTGGGACGAGCAAATTTTTTGATGGATTGGCGACTCCTTTGGTTCTTTTATCACTACAAATCTAGTGACCCGTTCTAAATCTAGGCTTGTTTTTGCTAGATTCTGTGTGAATTGCACATTGAATAAAACTCTTCCTAATTTTGTTATTTTGAAATCTAAATTGGGTAAGTGGACCCAAGCAATTATGTACGAGAATGCTACCCTATTTTTCTAGAACTATGATAATAGGGGTGACTCTAGTAACAATTGTAAGCTCTCTAAGTAGTCTAGCACTTGTGTGGAGAAGGGTAAAGGGAAAGATGGCATTCCCTCTCCTCAGGTGCAAATAGAGGCCTCAAACCATCCCTCAGAGGAAGTGGTGAAGGTAACCCTAGTTGTGGAGATGGTCACCCCAGATGCAGTGGTGGTTACTCTAGCTACTGTAGATACTATCCAAGAGGAAGGCGAGTTTGTCCCCCTGCGGGTGGAGGTTGAGAAGTGTGCTATTCCCAAAGTGGACCCAACCCCCCAGTAGTTGGCTGAGGTGTTTGCGTCCCCCTCTACACCCCCTTCTATGAAGAGATCGCCTCTCCCTTTGAAGACTGAACAACCTACCATTGTGGTGGCGCTGGAGTTGATACCCCCTAAGTTGGGTGCAATACACCCCTATGAGACTGCTACAGAAAACCCATCTAGCTCACTTGATGGCTTGGATGGTGAGGATGGAGAATGGAAAACTCAGAGGAAGAAAACCAAGCTAAAAAAGGCAGATGTGGGAGTTGAAACTCCAAGGGGCAGGCCGTCTAATTGGGAAAGAAGATCAAGAGGATCCTCAAGGGACATTGCTATGGGTAAGCAGCAAACCCTGGAATCTAGCTTTAAGAGTAAAAAATGATTTGTCTTTCTTGGAATGTGAGGGGTTTGAACAGCTCCCTGAAGTAAAATGTTGTTCAACATTACATTTTTTATCATAAATTTGATGTTCTTCTCTTGCAAGTATTTAAGATGTCTATTAGTAAGTTTGAGTCCATTGCTCCTAAGTTGTGGTTGGGTGCTACTTTCTTATACTCCGAAGCTTCGAGTGCCTCTGGGGGTATTGCCACGCTCTAGAATCCTAATCAAATTAGTGGCCTATTGGTTGAGTCATCCCCAAATTTCCTTGCTATCACCTTTAACAAGACCAGGATAGAATGGATAACCTTTAACATCTATGCCCCAAACACCCGCCCTGGTAGAGTTATTCTTTGGAATGATCTTAGTGCCTGTTTGGCTCAAAACGGCTCAAGAAACTTTCTTCTGGCTGGAGACTTCAACTCTCCCCTCTATCCCTCGGAGAAATGTGGTGGGCTTGTTGATTACTCTAACAGTATGAGGGAGTTGGTGGATTTTATATCTGATACTGGCCTCCTAGATATCAACCTAACTAGAAACCCCTTCACCTGGTCTAACAGCAGAAAAGGCAATCACCTTATTCAGGTGAGACTTGATCGGGTCTTGACTTCATCCTCTTGGGATCTCTATCTGAATTCCTCCCTAACCTCCCTTTCCAGGACTACCTCGGACCACAACCCCCTCTTGCTATGCTGGTTTGAATCCCCTAAAGTCAGCTTGGTCCCCTTTAGGTTTGAAATCATGTGGTGCTCTCACCCTTCATTCAGAGACCAAGTCAAACTCTAGTGGAGCACCAAAATTAAAGGCACTGCGATGTTCAGAGTTTCTCAAAAGCTTCAAATCATTAGAATGGAGGTCAAAGGTTGGAGCAAGCATAACTTTAGGGACCTCTACAAAGAGAAAATTAAGCTCTCAAGCACCCTTAACTCCCTTCAAGCCCAACTTGCTTCTAGAAATTTCTCTCCCCAGACTCAGACTGATGAGGAAACAATAATATAGAAATGGTAGGAAACTCTAAAAAAGAGGAAATTTACTGGAAGCAAAGATCAAGGATCCAATGGCTTACTGAAGGAGAGAGAAATACTGCTTTCTTCCACAGATCTACCAACATCAACAAAAAAAGGAATACCATTACTTCTATTATGGATGAGAATGGGATCATAGTCAAGGAAAATGACAAGATTAATCAGGTGGCTATTAACTACTTTAAGGGGTTATTCTCTGAGGAGGGTCCGAGCTGCCCAGACAACATTCAAAATCAACTCCTGGAGAATATCGAGTGTGCTCTTACTAGGGAGGGAAATGAAAGACTAATGGAAAGGGTCTTGGATGAGGAGGTTAAAAGAGTAGTCTTTACTTTGGGCGGCTACAAGGCCCTTGGGCCTGATAGGTTTCCCCCAGCCTTCTTTCAGGAATACTAGGACATTGCTGGTACTGATGTCACCTGCATTGCTAGAGACTTTTTCAGGACTGGGCATCTCCTCAGGCAACATAATCAAACCTACATTGTTCTCATCCCTAAACATGATAATCCCACCTCTATGTTGGATTTCAAACCTATCAACCTTTGCAACACCTATAAAATTCTCACCAAGATCCTAATCTGAAGGATAAAGCCCTTGCTAAAGAAGTTAATATACCCTACTTAGAAGGGATTTTTCCCCAGAAGGCAAATTCTAGATGCAGCTATTGCCACTCATGAGATCATCCATTCTATGGACAGCAGCAAGATTCCAGGTATGGCCTTTAAACTAGATATTTCTAAAGCCTATAACAAAGTTAATTGGTCTTTTTTGATTAAAATTCTTGATAAAATGGGATTCAAGGAGAAAGCTATTTAAATCATCAAAGAAATTACCCAAACTATGTGCTTCTCTATTTTGGTCAATGGCTCCCTTGGGGGTTTCTTCACTCTGAAAAAAGGTCTTAGACAAGGAGACCCTCTCTCACCTTACCTCTTCATTATGGTTGTTGATGTTATTAGCAGGAATCTTTGTATGCTGTCTGACAGGGGGAAAATCAAAGGGGTTAAACTGGCTTCCACCATCCCCGAAGTGGTGTTAGAATAATTTATTGATGACACCTGTTGGATCTTCTCCTTGCAGGACCAAGCTTGAATCAAATAGTTGGGCTTAAAACACTGGTTAGGCACTCAAGCTTGACAAGAAAAAAAAACCAATTGATGAGGATAAAGAGAAATCTTCCTTCTTTGAGCTCCACATTCACTCAGGCAGGTATTTCCTTATCTGCACATTCAAGACACCTCATGACAAACCAAAGGCCTCTAGATAGATTAATGTGGAATGATTCTCAAACTCTTAGGTATCCTGTACCTCAATGAAGCCAATATCTCATGGAACAGCCCTATTTGCATGGAGTGAGTATGAAAACTAGAGATCTATCCTAACAAGATGAAAGGGAAAAGGTGGGACTGAATGGAAATGATTTTAAAGATGGGTTTGAAGGGACCCCTGAGATACCCTAAGTCTCTCATAGACCAGTGCCTTATCCAATGGGCAGCAGAGTCAAATACTTCACTGTAATAGAGCTATGAAATAAGAAGACAACACAGTCACCCTGACCAGATCATACATTACTAAACCACCTGTGCACCCAGACATGCTATCACCTATCCAAAGAAAGACCTAGGAATAGGCAATACATTAACCAGCATCTACTGGAAGACAAGCATGATGCATCTTTGATACCCTAGCTCATATATATCTAAACACCAGTCCTAGACTCAGTTGCTACTGTAAAAAATAACTCTACTACAGACACTCACTAGAAATGCAAGTAGAAAAATTATAACACCCTTGATGCTACAATTAATAAGTCTAAAACCCAAATGGAGACAATCTCAGAGCATAACAAATATATTGAAATCTTATACATAAGACATCTGTTACAATTTCATTATATTCTCTGAACTAGCAAGAGAAAGAAGAACACCCTATATGCAAAGAGAAGGAGAAATCTACAAGAAAAAGATCCTTCACATGGAACCAATTCTCCTAAAAAATTTGCAGAAGAAGGAACCCTTACAAAAACAAACAACCTGCCATTTATACCACTAGCTGCCTTGGAATTCTCAGAGAGAATGCAACAAGCTACAGACAGCTAGACCGTAGGTTTACAATGGCTAACCATAGCAAAATTCAAAAAACAACATGCCGGAGGAAAAACCAGCACCAATCTATCAGAAACAAGAATGATCCACAACAAAGATAAAATCTTCAAATTTGTACCTAGGATCACAAATTCATCATGAAAAATAGTCTGACCAAACCATCAAAACACCTCGAGCCAACAAAAAATGTCCTCCCCCACATGGAAAAATGCCCTCGCAAACACTCACGGCACCCTGGACCACACTACAAATGGTAAACCAATCGCTTCCCACCAAATAGGTTCATTTCTTCATTGAATTTTAGTACCTCTGTCATTGCAAACTCTCTGCAGAAGTTTGAACTTGAAAAGCAATGGTCACCTTATGGTTTTACGCTTGAATCAGTGGCATACATTTGAAATTTAATCCAGCTTTAAGTCACGGCCATTGATCCACTTACTTTCACGGGCTTCAGATCTTCACTTCACCTTAGATAGCATCGACGGCTGTTGCTAGACCACCAAGTTAACTTCCTCACAGCTTACCCCGGCGGTGATACGATGGCTACAAGATCTGTCAGCCCTTTAATCATTTTAGAAACCTAACGGCCCCACTTAATAACTCTGCAACCGTGACACCATTAGTGGTCGCATGATCGCATAGCCTGGAAATTGGGCTATGCAAACATGTGACAAGCCTCCACGTCGGCACCATGTCACCACCCCCCACCAATGCAAAATGCGCACCTCTACAACAAAAGACAATGGGCCCACTAACAAGCCACATCACCACCTCAGACCAATCGGAAGACCCTGCTTGGGCCCGCCTGATGCCACGTGTCACATCTCCATTCGCTGATCCATGCCCAATCACCAACATCAGACCCACACTCAACAAGCCTTCGAAATCGAACGGCGGGTGCATGATCACAAGGGGTCTGACACCTCCCATGAGATCATGTGCCAACCACTAGATCTACCATGCCACCCCTGCAAATGCCACACTACCAACTCTATTAGTGAGAACAAGGACATGCATTGACCGGTCGCATGATCACATAGCCAAGGAATGGGCTATGCGATCATGCGATAGCCAACAAAAAGATGCCACCGCATTCAGAAGATGCCTCACCTCACCACCTGCCAACGGGCCCCAAGGACATGTAGCAAGTGGTCGCATGATCACATAGCCAAAAATTGGGCTATGCGACCATGCGATAGCCAATCACAAGCTGCCACATGACCGCCGCTGCAAACGGGTCCACCGGGCTCCGCAAACAAAACCAATAGCAAGTGCATGATCACAAGGGGAAAGAATATTCCTCATGATCACATGCAAACCGTCGATCTCCCTCCTCTACCGCTTGAAGTATCGAGCCCACTAACCGCAGGTATTCAGCGACTACGTGACAAATCGCCAGCCAAGTCACCAGATGTTAGCCGCTAACCGCCAGAAGAGAAGAGATCATGTGACTACACAGTCGCCAGGTCATGAGATGCCAGTTGCTTAACTACTAGAATTAGGAGACCAAAGATAATTGCTAGTCACTAGGTCACCAGAAGGAAAGCTAACCGCTAGGCAGCTAAAAACCATGAAGAACCGGGACCACGCGGACAGGTGGCAGGCGGTCGCATGATCGCATGTCAGAAAAGTCTGACATGCGGCCATGTGACAGCCAATCAGAAAGAACTTTGAAAACTCAGGCCCACCTGTTATCGCACTTGCGCACTTAAGGAAAATCGGCAAACAGGGAACTAGGAGGTTGAAAACACAAAGTTTTCGACATAGTGGAAGATGAAAAACACAGATTTTTCAATGCAAAAGGATAAGCGCACAAAAGAAGGAAGCACAGGGTTGAAAACAAAAAAGGCCAAAAATGCATAGACTGAAAACATCATGGATTTTTGAAAACACTGTGGGTTTTTGACACTGTGGCAGAAATTTAAAAATACTTCCCGCGGACCTTAGGACTTGAAAATCTTACTAAGTTTTGCACATTAGTAGACACGACTTGGGCTGAAGCAAGGTGACACATAAAAAGCACAGGATAGGACACTTGACAAACACATTGCAGGGAATAGGCCAATTTCACAAGATTTTTGCTATGATAGAAAATTAGCCTAACAGTGGCTCTGGTTGGGGATGCATGCCTCTTGTAGGCATGGAAAGAATTCAGATCTCTGGGAAAGTAGACCACCAACTGGACAAAAAGGAAGGGACCTTAAAAAATGTAGGGAACAAGAAAGCACACGAGAGGAAGGGAAAAGATATTTACAAAATATACATTTATACAGAAATCTGTAGCAACAAACAAGAGTTAGTTCTTACCTCTGTCAAAAACTTAATTTTCATTCCTTCCTTCATGTTGCACATTAGACATTTTGTTTTCATTTGTCTCCATAGGCCTATCAACATGTTTAACCAGCATATCAAGAAGAACAAAGTAGCTATCTTCATAGTGCGTGTAAAATTTTTTGGCACTTTCTGCATCTTGCTCACTATGAAAGTCTGATTTAGCATGCCAATGGTCAGCAACTATGTATTGAAATTGATCTTCACCTGCTGACTCATGCATGTTATCAACTAGAAACACAAAAGCCTCATACTCTGCATGTAGAAAGGCCTCATCTAAATCCCGCCTTTGCATTTCCATAGGTGTAACTAGCTGGACCTCAAAAGAAAAGTCAGATTGATACCCACAGATGGAGAATGAACACCCTGAATCAACTGGAACTAAAACCTCCACATGCTCCTCAAACAAAAGATTGACAACTTCATGCAATACACCTTGTTGAACATCATGACAAAAAATGGGCTGAGAATCAAATTCTTCATTATATAAAGCATTGGAAAACACCTTAAAATCAGCACCCATCTCAACCTCATGGAGACTCACAACACATGAAGAAAAATCAGAGCCATATGAAGACTCACTGATATCACATTGAATTATTTTTTCTTTATCTTCATACCCTGAGGATGAATCATCCTTAGCATCTTCACTATCCAAAGAATGTTCACTTCCATCATCACTTTCTTCTTCCCATGTTGCATCTGACTCATAAGAAGACACCACACCCTCGCTGTCTTCATCACTCTCAACATTAGCACTCAAGGACATGACCCTAAGTGCATCCTCAAGCTCAAGGCTATCATCACCAAGTATCCAATCCTTGACACATGTAATGCTCTTCCCACAAAGAATCTGACCAACTGGTTGACTCATGAAAATAGAGCTCCTAGAATAAACCAATGAACTTAGATTCAGGAAACTCAACATCCTCAGGAAGCTCATCATACACCTCATAAAATCTATCATATAGGGATATGGATAGATCTTGTCTGCATCCTACCTTCAGCCTTACTAATCTCATGTAATCCCTAAGGATGCCCTATTCTAATAATGCAATCTCATTATTTATTCTATCCATTATAGCTAATGCAATACTTTCATAAAATTCTGCCAAACTGCAGCTGAGAACTTGAAGTATGCTAACCTCTAATCACACCTTACTCCTTTCTTTGTGCTTAACCACTTAATAAGGAGACATTTAAAACTTAAAAAATACCTAGAAATTCTACAGCAAGAACCTTTCTTGTTGATTAGAAGGCAAGTCAAATTTAGAGCTCACCATTCAGCTCCATCAAGTTCTTTCTTTGTAGAGTCACCACCTCCTTGAAGAGGAAAGAATATTATTTGTTTCTACTCCCAACCAACATAAAACTACACCAGGTAACATGCACTGCTTATTAGGAAACACACTGATCAAACAAAGAACTCAGAGTCACCACTCAGCACGCAGTGAGAAGATATAGTCAATGCCTTTTATTTATCTGACTCTATTCTAGACTCTCCTCAGTAGAGTCACCATTTTGTTGGCGACTCAGATGGGTCAAACCAATCTGGTCAAAAGATTTTGACTACTTCAATATAACAGCAACCAGAGCTCCTTAATAGGTTTTTATTATGTTCTTCCCTAGCAGAGTCACCATTTTGTTGGTGACTCAGATGGGCCAAACCAATCTGGTCAAAAGATTTTGACTACTTCAATATAACAGCAACCAGAGCTCCTTAATAGGTTTTCCTTATGTTCTTCCCCAGTAGAGTCACCATTTTGTTGGATCCTCTCCTTGCAGGACCAAACTTGAATCAAATAGTTGGGCTTAAAACACTGGTTAGGCACTCAAGCTTGACAAGAAAAACAAACCAATTGATGAGGATAAAGAGAAATCCTCCTTCTTTGAACTCCAAATTCACTCAAGTGGGTATTGCCTTATCTACACATTCCAGACACCTCATGACAAACCAAAGGCCTGCAGACAAATTAATGTGGAATGGTTCTCAAACTCCTAGGTATCTTGTACCTCAATGAAGCCAATATCTCATGCCATAGCCTTATTTGCATGGAGTGAGTATGAAAACTAGAGATCTATCCTAACAACATGAAAGGGAAAAGGTGGGACTGAATGGAAATGATTTTAAAGATGGGTTTGAAGGGACCCCTGAGATACCCTAAGTCTCTCATAGACTAGTGCCTTATCCAATGGGCAGCAGAGTCAAATACTTCACTACAACAGAGCTATGAAATAAGAAGACAACACACTCACCCTGACCAGATTATACATTACCAAACCACCTGTGCACCCAGACATGTTATCACCTATCCAAAGAAAGACCTAGGAACAGGTAATACATTAACCAACATCCACTAGAAGACAAACATGATGTATCTTTGATACCCCAGCTCATACATATCTGAACACTAGTCCTAGACACAGTTGTTTCTACGAAAAACAACTCTACTGCAGACACTCACTGGAAATGCAAGTAGAAAAACTCTAACACCCGTGATGCTACAATTAATAAGTCTAAAACCCAAATGGAGACAATATGAGAGTAGAACAAATATATTAAAATCTTATACATAAGACATCTGTTACAATTTAATTATATTCTCTGAACCAACAAGAGAAAGAAGAACACCCTATATGTAGAGAGAAGGAGAAATCTACAGGAAAAAGACCCTTCACATGGAACCAATTCTCCTCAAAAATTTGTAGAAGAAGGAACCCTTACAAAAACAAACACCCTGCCATTTATACCACTAGCTGCCTTGGAATTCTTAGAGAGAATGCAACAAGCTACAGACAACTAGGGCGTAGGTTTACAACAACTAACCATAGAAAAATTCAAAAAACAACATGCTGGAAGGAAAACTAGCACCAATCTATCAGAAACAAGAATGATCCACAACAAAGATAAAATCTTCAAATCTATACCCAGGATCACAAATTCATCATGAAAAATAGTCTGACCAAACCATCAAAACACCTCAAGCCAACAAAAACTGTCCTCCCCCACATGAAAAAATACCCTCGCAAACACTCACGGCACCCTGGACCACACTGCAAATGGCAAACCAATCGCTTCCCACCAAACAGGGTCATTTCTGCATTGAATTTTGGTACCTCTGTCATTGCAAACTCTCTACAGAAGTTTGAACTTGAAAAGCAACGGTCACCTTATGGTTTTACCCTTGAATCAGCGGCATACATTTAAAATTTAATCCAGTTTTAAGTCACAATCATTGATCCACTTACTTTCAGGGGCTTCAGATCTTCACTTCACCTTAGACAACATCGACGGCTGTTGCTAGACCGCCAAGTTAACTTCCTCATAACTTACCTCGGTGGTGATATGATGGCCACAAGATCTGTCGGTCATTTAATCACTTTAGAAACCCAGCGGCCCGACTTAATAAATCCACAACCGTGACACCATTAGTGGTCGCATGATCGCATAGCTCAAAAACTAGGGTATGTGACCATGTGATAAGCCTCCATGTCGGCACCATGTCATCGCCCTCCACCAATGCAAAATGTGTACCTCTACAAAAAAAGACAACGGGCCCACTAACAAGCCACATCACCTCCTCAGACCAACCAGAAGACCCCACCTGGGCCCGCCCGATGCCATGTGTCACATCTCCATTCATTGATCCACGCCCAGTCACCAACATCAGACCCACGCTCAACAAGCCTTCAAAATCGAACGGCGGGTGCATGATCGCAAGGGGTCTGACACCTCCCATGAGATCATGCGCCAACCACTAGATCTACCATGCCACCCCTGTGGACACCACACTATCACCTCTGCCAGCGGGAATAAGGACATGTGTTGACCAGTCGCATGATCGCATAGCCAGGGAATGGGCTATGTGATCATGCGACAGCCAACAAAAAGCTGCCACTACATCCAGAAGATGCCTCGCCTCACCACTTGCTAATAGGCCCCAAGGACATGTGGCAAGCGGTCGCATGATCACATAGCCAAAAATTGGGCTATGCGACTATGCGACAGCCAATCGCAAGCTGCCACATGATCACTGCTACAAACAGGTCCACCAGGCTCTGCAAATAGAATCAATGGCAGGTGCATGATTGCAAGGGGAAAGAATATTCCTCACAATCACATGCTGACCGTCAATCTCCCTCCTTTGCCGCTTGAAGAATCGAGCCCACTAACCGCAGGCATTCAGTGACTACATGACAAACCGCCAGCCAAGTCGCCAGATGTTAGCCGCTAACTGCTAGAAGAGAAGAGATCACGTGACTACACAGTCACTAGGTTGTGAGATGCCAGCCGCTTAACCACCAGAACTAGGAGACCAAAGATAACTGCTAGTCACCAGGTCGCCAAAAGGAAAGCTAACCGCCAGGCAGCTGAAAACCATGAAGAACTGGGACCACGCGGATAAGTGGCAGGTGGTCACATGATCACATGTCAGAAAAGTCTGAGATGCACCCATGTGATAGCCAATTAGGAAGAACTTTGAAAACCCAGGCCCACCTGTCATCGCACTTGCGCACTTAAGGAAAGCCGACAAATAGGGAACTAGGAGGTTGAAAACACACAAAGTTTTCGACACAGCGGAAGACCGAAAACACATAGAATTTTTTATGCCAAAGGATAAGCGCACAAAAGTAGGAAGGACAGGGTCAAAAATAACAAAGGCCAAAAATGCACAGACCAAAAACATCATAGATTTTTGAAAACACTGTGGGTTTTCGACACTGTGGCAGAAATTTAAAAATGCTTCCGGCGGACCTTAGGACTTGAAAATCTTACTGGATTTTGCATATTAGCAGACACGACCTGGGTTGAAGCAAGGTGACACATAAAGAGCATAGGGCAGGACACTTGACAAACACATTGCAGGGAACGGGCCAATTTCACAAGATTTTTGCTATGACAGAAAATTGGCCTAACAACACCTTCCTTTTTGGGTTCTCTTTAGTGATTGAAGCTAGGCAATGGAAACAAATTATGGAATGTTATGCCTGGGCTTCTGGTGAATGCATTAACTATTAAAAGAGCCATTTATTCTTCTTCAATTCACCTTTGGAGACCCAAAATAAGGTGCTTCAAATCCTAGGATGTTTAGCTACCTTGCTTCCTTCAACCTACCTAGGTCTCCCACTCTCTATCAAAGAAGTTTCCCAGGAATTCTGGAACTCTATTATGGAAAGGACTTAGAAAAAGCTTGCGGGTTGGAAAGGGAAAATTTTAAGCAATGCTGGAAAACTTTAGTTGGTGGCGGCTACTCTCCAAGGAGTCCCTGTCTATTTCCTTTCCCTCTTTAAAATCAAGAGTAACATGGCTGATAAGTTGGAACGGATCTAGAGGACCTTCCTATGGGTGGGTTCGGAGGAGAAAAAAATGTTGTCTCTTGTGAACCGGGATACTATCTACCTTTCGAAATGCCTGGGCGGGTTGGGATTAAGAAAAATTGGTCAGATGAATAAAGCTCTAACCACTAAGGTGGCCTGGAAGTTCATTGAGGGGAAGGCAAAATGGTGCAAAATTATGGAAGCCAAGTACCTCCAAGGTCTCCCCTTTAGAAGGAAGTTCCAAGATAATGACCTTCCAATTAGATCCAAGCTCTGGAAGAACATCTGCAATTGTAGAATCATTCTCTCCAAAAGGGCATTCTGGCAGGTTGGCAATGGTAGATCCATTGGGTTCTGGAAAGACCACTAGATTTTAAATCTCCCCAACCTAGGATGCAAATTCACTGCTAGGTGATCTGGAAGGAAAGGAACAATCGTATCTTCAGAGATGAGAGTACCCCGCTGGAACCTGTCTCCAGATAGATACTATACTTTTGTGTGAGAATACTCAGGTGGCCAATTGGAAGCTCCCCTTTGCTCCCCTCAATGCTTGGGAGGTTAGAACTGCTGATAAATGGAATATCCTATTGGGGTTCTCTCAATTTGATGACACCAAGAAATTAGCCAAAATAGCCACTAAATGGACGGCCCCTACTAGAGGATGGATCAAATTAAATTTTGATGGTGCTGTTAACACTAAGGGTCAAGGTGGTGGTGGGATCCTTCGTGACTATAAGGGAAATTGCCTGATTGCTTTCACTGGTCCCGTTATAAATGGCACTGTTACCCAAGCTGAGGGAATGACCCTTTTATGGGGAATTCAAACTACTATTAATTTGAACGTAAGACATCTAGCTATTGAAGGAGACTCCAAAGTGGTGATTCAAGCTATCAAAAGTGTGACCAGTGTGGGATGGCAGACCAATCCCATCCTGCTGGAAATCAAAGCACTTCTGAACAACTTCCAGCACTGCACTATTGAACACATGTATAGAGAAGGAAATCAAGTTGTTGACTCTTTGGCTGCAATTGGCTTACATCAGCAAAAACTCACCAGCTGGAGTGGGGTGAGCGACTTTCCCTTGATGACTCAGAAAATCATCGGGGAGGAAAAGAATTTGACTCAATGTGCTCTGCTATCATGATTAATTTGCAATCCTGCTGGATCACGTGCCGATGTGTTAGTAAGTTTTTTGAAATTATTAAAGTGTGCTCCCATTACCCCATGCAAGTTGATAATTACTTTCCTAATGTGTGACATAAAGGCTATCTGAATCAAGATGCCTACTTGGTGATTTTGGACAACAAGCGTATCCTTGATCTTATTGCCAATAAAGGCACCTGCAGATCAGTTAGATCTGGTGGTATGGTGCGCCTTTTCTGAAGATTTCCTCAAAGCTAGTGCTTTATGTATAACTCAATTTTGGGAAAGTTTTGTCAAAACAAGAGGTTTTCCAACGTCTTCAATTTTACTTGACTTTTTAGTTTTTTGGCTTCCTTGACACTGGTAGACCAGGATTTTGAGATGGGAGGCAATACTTTTCGCATTGAACCTAATAAGATTTATGAGGCCTTTTTCGATGACGCTCTGGTCACTCATTACTGTAAGGAGAGTGGGATTTGGGGTTTCATGGAGCATATGAGGGGAGGACATGATGAGTGGATTTTGAAGCAGTTCGTCTCCACTCGGGACAACAGGATGGTCTTGGTGGGAGGCATTCACTTTCAACTTAATGAAGAAGTCATCGCCAAAGCTACAGGGCTTCCTATGGTAGGGAGAAAATACAAAAAAACTAGCCGGACTTTGGACCCCACTAGCCTCAACCAGCTCTTCTAGGAGGGTGAGCAACCTATGAAGAAACAAGGGGGCTTTAACAAAGAGGAGATTCTTGAGTTTTGGCCTAAAATCTACCTCATTATCATGAAGTACTTCACGCTGGAGGGTAATTTCACCATCTTCTACTATTACCATCTGCCTTTTCTAAACCATATTAGAAATAAGGATTTCATGTCTATTCCTTTTTACCTTCTACATTCTATTGAGAGAAACATTTTGGATATCAAGGTTAACCCAGACAAACCTATTCCCATCCTCCATCAAGGCCTCCTCCTCCATCTCTATCAGTTTCACAAAGCCATCTACCCGGCCCCCCAACCCCCTCCTATAATTCAGGAAGTTACCCAGGATGTTTCTCAGGCTGAAATTGCCAAACCTACCCAGTCCTCTTCTCACTCCCTCCAAATTTCCTAGGATACCAATTCTATTGCCGGCGGAGGAAAGAAATGCAAAAAACCCCACAAGGAACGGACTGGTCAGGAGGATTCCTACATCTCTGACTCTGTGGACCTTAGAAAGCACCCCCGACACTGATTGTAAACATAAATTGAAGAAATGCATGGATAGTCATGTCAACATTGAGGTGGACCTTAGTGGTACCAGTCACAGGTGCTCAAGTAGAATTGCTAAAGAGCAATGTAAGTCCAGGGTCAAGGAAACTACTTCCCGTGAGGTTTTTGGGAAAGATTCCCCTTCTATTGAATCCCTAAATGATTCTTTTGACCATCTGACTAGCCCCCCAAGGGTTGACACCCACCCCCCCTCCAGCCCCCAGCATACTTTGAATAACCCCATTAACCCCACCCCCCACTGAACCTCACCCTTGGGACCCTGAAGAAAGAGTCTATTCCCAAAGGCAACTTAGCTCCCCCTAAGGTGACTTGCTTTAGAGGCACCCTCAAAAAGAAATTTGTGGAGCTAGATAGAGACATTCAGGACATCAAGAAGAACATGTAGAGGCTTGAGGATCATTGTAGATTGACCAACAAATTTTCCCTTAAAATTATGAGGAATTTGGCTACTACTTTGTGTCTTGTGCAGGAAAAGCTGGCTGGTGGTGCTCTGGCGGAGGATGAAGATAACAAAGATCTCTTCCAATTTCTTCAAGAGGAATGGTCCAACACTCTACTATCCAGGTAGTTGGGGGAAAAAAATTAGTTTTTGTTATGGAGATTTTTATTTTGGTTAATTACAGTTAGAGTTTCCTCGGTGTTGTGTATGGGGACTTTGTTAAATTTTATTGTTTTGATACTAACCCCGTGTGGCTCTGGATTGGTAATACTCTGAACATCAATAACTTTATGCTTGTTTTAATTTTTTGGTTAGTTAGCTTCATTAACTTTGTTTTTGATAGAGGCAAGTGTGATTGGTTTTGCTGCTTTACTATTCTGTTTGGCTATTTCCATTAACTTGTTGTTAATGTGCTTTTAGTCGTTGTACGGGCCAACATCCTCTTGCTGCTTTTTCCTATAAAAAACAATACTATAAATTGACTGAACTATACAAAGACATCATTTTCCTACTAAAAAAATGAAGACACCATTTACTCTTTCTTTTTTCGTGTTCTGAGGTTTTCATTGATTTTTGTTGGTATAGGGTTCTTCATCCTTGGACTATAATGGTCTAAGGTATGGTTGTAACATGATAACTTGTGTTCTCTCAGATCATCATTTCTTAATGTAATTTAGATCTCGAAGATAAAAAACACCAACAAATATTTTGCACATGACCAATGGACTAAAATGATTAACATGTCTTGTATAATTTAAGATAATTTTCCTCTTACATTAGATATATATACATATATATATACATACATACATACATACATACATACATACATACATACATACATACATACATACATACATACATACATACATACATACATACATACATACATACATACATACATACATATATATGTATGTATGTATGTATGTATGTATGTATGTATGTATGTATATATATGTATGTATATATATATATATGTATATATATCTAATGTAAGAGGAAAATTATCTTAAATTATACAAGACATGTTAATCATTTTAGTCCATTGGTCATGTGCAAAATATTTGTTGGTGTTTTTTATCTTCGAGATCTAAATTACATTAAGAAATGATGATCTGAGAGAACACAAGTTATCATGTTACAACCATACCTTACATCATGTGTCTATATATATATATATATATATATATATATATATATATATATATATATATATATATATATATATATATATATATATATATATACATATATATATGTATGTATGTATAGATATATATATGTATGTATATATATATATATATATGTATATCTGTATATATATATGTATATATATGTATATATATGTGTGTATATATATATATACATATATATATATATATATACAGATATATATATATACATATATATATATATACATATATATACATATATATATATATATATATATATATATATATATATATATATATATATATATATATATACATATATATATATATATATACATATATATATATATATATATATATGTATATATATGTATATATATATATATATATACGTATATATATATAAATATATATATATATATATAGACACACACACACACACAATATAATTTTTAAGTAAATATAAATTTTAAATTGTAAATTTTTTTTTTATAATTTATTCTTAAAATTTGATAATATATATTTAAATTTTAACATATTTATTTATTATTCTATTTATATATTTAAGTAAATAAAAAATTTAAAAGAAATGAATTTTTCTAATTACAAAATGTTTCAAATTAAAATTCATTTTAAATGATTCCTATGAGTTAAAATTTGTACGTGTACTATATTCCTTGTTTGTCATACTACACTAGTAATAGTACACTTTAATTAAAAAATATAAAATATTTTAATATATAATTAAAATATCACCATGGTCATTTCATAATGTTCTTGTATTAAACTATTGTAAATTGTAATAATAATATTTGAATTTTGACATCATATATCATAAGTTGAAATTCTTTGAATAATAATTATCGTAATAATATATTAATTATGTTTCTTCTTGGTTCTTTTTTTCGGGAGCTCATTTTGAACCAGTGTAAAAAATTTCTTATATTAATATAAATATATTAAGTGGCTTTAACACCTTGTTAAAAAAATTCAAATATATCAATTATTTTGACAAATAGTAATGATAAATGTTCAACTTTGAATCATTTACATTTAAATATAGAAACATAAATTGTTTATCTTAATAAGTAAACAAAAGATGCATTTTATCTGATTCCTCTTAATTAGTATAATGTATTACATATTTCTTAGTTAAACAACTTTGTAACACAAATTTAAAACATCTTAGTTACACTTATACATTTGGGCGAAATTTTTTACGACCATTTTCGACGGCTATGGTATTTCTTTTTCTCTATCAGATTGCACAAAGGGAAATTTTTTTATAGTTAAATATTTCCCATGTTTTTCAGGATGCCAACGATAGATGACGATGCCAAAATTTGAACTCACATGGAAATTACTTACAAAAAGGTAATGTTTTCTCATTTCCCTCATGACATAACATAGTGTGTTAGGCCATTTTCCTATCAATGCAAAAATTCTTTGAAAATGGCCTCTTCCCTGCAAAGCTTTGTTTTGTTTTCCTGCCAGCCTACATACACAGTTTTAATTTGTGAAGAAAATATATTTGGTTTTATGGTGTGTGCCCTTAGCCATAGGTAGTTCATGATGTCATCATGCTCCAGTTCAGATCGCATCTCCTAAATCACAGAACCTAGGGAGAATTTTAATTTTTAAGGTCTGCAGGAAATGTTCTCAGAATTTGCCTAAATGTCGAAAACCCATGATGTTTTTGGTTTCCCTTGCTACCTTTGTGGTCTACATGAAAACCTTGGTTGTTTTTGACCTTTTCCTTTTTGCACTTGTGCGCTTATCTTTTGGCGCCGAAAACCTTGGATGTTTTCAACCTTGCGCTTCTTCCCTTTTGTCGGCACTCCTTGTCCATCGGTCTTATTGCGTAAGTGCGATCGGTTGGTGGGCCTGGGTCTTCAAGGGTTTTAAAATGATTGGTTATCGGATGATCGCATGTTAAAAATTTCTGACATGCAACCATGCGATCGATTACTTCTTGTGTCAGGGCCCATTGGCAGGGATGGCAGTGGTCCCACTAGTGGTTATGTGGCATCCTATGGTTGGCTGTTGCATGGTCACATGTCATAGTTTTTTGACATGTGATCATGCGACCGGTTGACACCTATTCCTAGGCCTGTTGGTGATGGAAGTGTTGTGGTCCCGCTGTCAAACAAGGTGGATAGCATTGCAGATCTAGTGGTTGGTGCATGATCTCATGGGAGGTTTCAAACCCATACGATCATGCACTTGCCATTCAATTTCAAAGGCTTATTTGTAGGTGAGTCCTAGGGTAGGTGTGACTCGGTGATTGCAGCGAATGGTGGCATGACATGTGACATTAGGCGGGCCCAGGTCTAAGGTGTGGTGATTGTTGGTAGGGCCGAGGCATGGTAAGTAGTGGTTTGTCACATGTTCGCATATCCTTTTTCAAGGCTATGTGATCATGTGACTAACATTTTGTGTTAACTCACGGCAGCGGCGGTTATGCAGCAGGGTAAAGATTTGCAGCATGTGGCATGTTTGCATAGCCCTTCTCCTGGCTATGCGATCATGCGAACACTATTATGATGTCACTGTTGCGGACTTAAGGTGGGTGAATGGTGTTGTGCTATTGACATGCTCACTCTCCATTTACCAAGGGATTTATGAGGTGGTAGTTGACTTGTCAGGGGGTCCTGCGGTAGTTTTAAAAGACAAATATGACCACCCGATCTGCCAGGAAGAGATATAATTGATGGCCACGCTTAAAAATTTTCTAACTGACCATTGCCACTAGGTTTCAAACTTGCAGAGAGTTTTTATGATAGGAGGTACCAAAATTGAATGCTTTCATGGCCATATTTGATTGGTTTGGTGGCGCTTGCTATTGTAGTGTGGTCCAGGGTGTGTTGTGTTCATTTGTAGGGTCTATACCATGTGGTTTTGTGCTTGAGGTGTGTTGCAGGTGGCCACAAAGGGTTGGCAATTTCAAATTTTCATGATTTGCAGTACTTTTCCAGAGATTTATCATGAGTGCAGATCTTCCTCGGGCATGGCCGACTGGTTTTCTTCCCTTGCAGTAATTTTGTGACTGTTTTAGTTGGCTGGGTGGGTGAAACCCTAACCCTAGCTGTCTATAGCTTGTTGCAACCTATTTTGGGTTTCCAAGGTAGCTAGTGGTATAAGTTGTAGATTTTTTTACTTAGAAGAGGTTTGAATATTGATTGGTTCCAGGGGTTCTGGTTTCTATTGGTTCCAAGTGAAGGGTCCTTTTCCTGTAAAAATTTCTTTTTCTCTGTATATAAAGTTCCTTCTTTCCTCTCTAGTTTTGGGAGAATATAATACAAATTGTAATAGCTTGTTTTATGTATGAGGATTTAGTGTATTTGTCATTGTATCAGATTGTCTCCATTTGGGTTCTAGATTTATTGATTATAGCATCAAGGGTGTTATAGTTTTTCTACTTGCATTTCCAGTGAGTGTCTATAGCAGAGTTGTTTTCACAGAAGCAACTAGGTCTAGGAATAGTTTGTAGATGTGTATGAGCTAGGATACCAAAGGTATGTCATGTTTATCTTCCAGTGGATGCTGGTTATGTATTTCTTGTTTATAAGTCTCTTCTAAGGGGAGGGTTAAAATCTTTTAAATGAGTGATAACACATTTGGGTACACAAGTGGTTTGATAATGTATGCTCTGATTTGGGATGAATGTGTTGTCTTCTTGTTTCATAGTTCTGTTATAGTGAGGTATTTGACTCTACTGCCCATTGGATAAGGTACTGGTCTATGAGAGACTGACGGTATTTCAGGGGACCATTCAACCCAACATTAAAATCATTCAATTCAACCACCTTTTCCTTTTATGTTGGTAGTAATAGAGGTTTTTGTCTAGTCTTTAGACTCATTCTATGCAAGTAGGGCTTTTTCATATGAATTAGCTTTATTGGGGTATAGGATACCTAAAGGGGTTTGAAGACTATTCCACATTAATGTATCTATAGGCCTATGGTTTATCATGAGGTGTCTTGAGTGTGTAGATGAGGAAATACCCACCTGAGTGATGTGGAGCTTAAAGAAGAAGGAGGATGTTCTCTATCCTCATCAATTGGACTATTTTCTTGTCAAACTTGAGTGCCTACCCTGAGAATCAAGCCCATCTATTGATTCAAGTTTGGTCCTGCAAGAAAAGGCTCCAACAAAATGGCAACTCTACTGGGGAGAGTCTAGAATAGAGTCAAAAATAAAAATAAAGCATTTGCTGATATTTTCTCATTACGTGTTGAGTGGCGGCTCTGATTTCTCTATTTGATCAGTGCATCTTCTGATAAATAGTGCATGTTTACTTGATGGAGTTTTGGTTGATTGGAAGAGATACAACACAAGAAAAATTATCCTCTTCAAGGAGGTGGTGACTCTACACTGCAAAGAACTTGATGGAGCTACAAGGTGAGCTCTAGATCTGCCCTGCCTTCCAGTCAACAAAGTCTTTTGCTACTGAATTCCCAAGTATTTCTCAAAGATCTGAAATGTCTCCTTATTGAGTGATCAAGCACTAAGAAAAGGAGTAAGGTGTGAGTAGAGGTTTGCGTACTTCAAGTTTTCAGTTGCATCTCTGCAAAATTGTATGGAAGTATTGCATTAAGTTTGATGGGTAAGCTTGAGGTGGAGCTTGCATTATTAGAGTAGGGCATCCTTAGGGATTGTATAAAATTGGTAATATTGAAGGTGGGGTGCAGACAAGATTTATCCACATCTCTTTTCTATGAGAATTTTTGTGGTGCATATGATGAGCTTTCAGATGATATTGAGTTTCCAGAATCTGAGTTCATTGGTTTATTCCTAGAGCTTTGTTTTCCTGAGTCAACTAGTTGGTCAGATGCTTTATGGGAAGAATATTATATATGTATCAGGGATTGGGTACTTAGTGATGATAGTCTTGAGCTTGAGGATGACCTTGGGGTTGTTTCTAGTAGTACTATTATTGAGAATGATGGAAGCTATGAAGGAGATGTGTCAAGTGATGACACTCTTTCTTATAATCATGAGAGTGATGCTCTTTCTCAGTATGGGGCAGAAAGTTTGTACAGTCAATCAGATGAAGAAAAGGATTGGATGGATGAAGATGTTGCTGATGATTATATGTCAGAGGAGGGTGTTCTTGAGGATAGTTGTTCACTTCATAGTGAACAAATTTCAGATCTCTTGTCTTGTGAATATCTCAGGTATGCAGGGAGTGATGACTCTAGGTTCTCACACTCAACACACATTGATTTTGACTAGGAAAATGAGTCAATAGGGTTTGACTTTGACATGTGTGCCCCTAATTCTTTTTTTGCCCCAGCACTAATAGATGGAAACCAGGTACAGTATGATATATCAAATGATGAAGTCATCAGTGTTTGTTCATCTTCAAGTAATGCAGATGTCCCTGATATGGTACTAAATACTGGTTGGGAGAGTTGTATAGATTTTGAATCCTTTTCTAATTCTAAATTGATTGCTAAGCCATTGAGGGTTGGCCCTTTAGTTTCTCATGATGAGCGTGTTGATATTTCTTTTCCTACCTACCAACAATTTTTGGTTTTATTAAATGCTGACAAGATGCAGAGTGCTCCTATGTTTGATGAGGATGTCCCATGTGATGAGTCCCCTCAGTGTTTGCATGAAGATCAGTATATCTTCTCCTTGGAGGTGCAAGCTTCTAGTATGAATGGATCCAATAGCGATTGCACTGACAATTTGATAGAGCTGGAGAGTTTTCCTTTTCAGTTGGACAGTAAGCTTCCCGAACATGGTGGTAAACTTGAAGGTGATTTATGTTGTAGTTCCTTCAGTGTTTTCGTATTTAAGGAATGCAACATGCATATGCCATTTTCTTTTCAAAGTTGGTATGATTTCCATTCCGGTCTTCAAATTGATCATGCTGATTTTTCTTGTCCTATGTTATTGGAGAATGGAAATAAATTTGATCAGATGCATGGAAATGATAAATTCAGCTCATTTTCATTTTATGGAGATGAAAACCAAATTTTTGATAGAGGAAAGATTTGATCAGAATTTTTAGGGCTCTGAGCCTTTTGTAAATATTGTGAACTCTGTTAATACTTTCCCTTTCCTATTGTGTGTTTTTCCTTCCTATTCCCTGCATTTTTTGAGGTCCCCTAGTTTTTGTCCTATGGGTGATCTGCTCTCCCAGTAAATTCTATATTCTTGCATGGGCACAAGTTACCCATCATCCCCAGACAGAGCCACTGTTAGGCCATTTTTCCTATCAATGCAAAAATTCTTTGAAAATGGCCTCTTCCCTACAAAGCTTTATTTTGTTGTCCTGCCAGCCTGCATACACAGTTTTAATTTGTGAAGAAAATCTATTTGGTTTTATCGTGTGTGCCCTTAGCCATAGGTAGTTCATGATGTCACCATGCTCCAGTTCAGATTGCATCTCCTAAATTGTAGAACCTAGGGAGAATTTTAAGTTTTAAGGTCTGCAGAAAATGTTCTCAGAATTTGCCTAAATGTCGAAAACCCATGATGTTTTCGGTTTCCCCTGCTACCTTTGTGGTTTGCATGAAAACCTTGGTTGTTTTCAAACTTTTCCTTTCTGCGCTTGTGTGCTTATCTTCTAGCGCCAAAAACCTTGGATGTTTTCGACTTCACGCTTCTTCCCTTTTGTCGGCACTCCTTGTCTGTCGGTCTTATTGCACAAGTGTGATCAGTTGGTGGGCCGGGGTCTTCAAGGGTTTTAAAATGATTGGTTGTCACATGATCGCATGTCAAAAATTTCTAACATGTGACCATGCGACCGGTTACTTCTTGTGCTGGGGCCCATTGGCGGGGAGGGTAGTGGTCCCGCTAGCAGTTATGTGGCATCCTGTGGTTGGCTGTCAGATGGTCGCATGTCAGAGTTTTTTGACATGCGATCATGTGACTAGTTGACACCTGTTCCTAGGCCTGTTGGTGATGGAAGTGTTGAAGTCCCCCTATCAGATGAGGTGGATAGCGTGGTAGATCTAGTAGTTGGCGCATGATCTCATGGGAGGTTTCAAACCCATGCGATCATGTACCTACCGTTTGATTTCAAAGGCTTATTTGCAGGTGAGTCCTGTGGTAGGTGTGACTCAGCGATTGTAGCGAATGGTGGCATGACATGTGGCATTAGGCAGGCCTAGGTCTAAGGCATGGCGATTGTTGGTAGGGCCGAGGCATGGTAAGTAGTGGTTTGTCACATGTTCGCATAGCCTTTTTCAAGGCTATGCGATCATGCGACTAATATTTGTGTTAACTCATGGTAGTGGTGGTTATGTAGCAGGGTAAAGATTTGCAGCGTGTCACATGTTCACATAGCCCTTCTCCTGGCTATGTGATCATGCGACAACTGTTATGATGTCACTATTGCGAAGTTAAGGTGGGTCAATGGTGTCGTGTTGCTGACATGCTCGGTCTTCATTTGCTGAGGGATTTATGAGGTGGTGGTTGACTTTTCAGGGGGTACTGTGGTAGTTTTAAAAGACAAATATGACCACCTGATCTACCGGGAAGAGATATAATCGATGACCATGTTTAAATTTTTTTTGCCTAACCATTGCCACCAAGTTTCAAACTTGCAAAGAGTTTTTCCGATAGGAGGTACCAGAATTGAATGCTTTCATGGCCAGATTTGATTGGTTTGGTGGTACTTACTATTGTAGTGTGGTCCAGGGTGTGCTGTGTTTGTTTATAGGGTCTGTACTATGTGGTTTTGTGCTTGAGGTGTGTTGTAGGTGGCCATAAAGGGTTGGCAATTTCAAATTTTCATGATTTGCAGTACTTTCTCAGAGATTTATCATGAGTGCAGATCTTCCTTGGGCATGGCTGATTGGTTGTCTTCCCTTGTAGTAATTTTGTGACTATTTTAGTTAGTTGGGTGGGTGAAACCCTAGCCCTAGCTATCTGTATCTTGTTGCAACCTATTTTGGGTTTCCAAGGTAGCTAGTGGTATAAATTGTAGCTTTTTTTACTTAGAAGAGGTTCGAATTTTGATCAGTTCCACGGGTTTTGGTTTCTATTGGTTCCAAGTGAAGGGTCCTTTTCCTGTAAATATTTCTTTTTCTCTGCATATAGAGTTCCTTCTTTCCTCTCTAGTTTTGGGAGAACAGAATACAAATTGTAATAGCTTATTTTATGTATGAGGATTCAGTGTATTTGTCCTTGTATCAGATTGTCTCCATTTGGGTTCTAGATTTATTGATTATAGCATCAAGGGTGTTATAGTTTTTCTACATGCATTTCCAGTGAGTGTCTATAGTAGAGTTGTTTTCACATAAGCAACTAGGTCTAGGACTAGTTTTTAGATGTGTATGAGCTGGGATACCAAAGGTATGCCATGCTTATCTTCCAGTGGATGCTGGTTATGTATTACTTGTTTATAGGTCTCTTCTAAGGGGAGGGTTAAAATCCTTTAAATGAGTGATAACACATTTGGGTACACAAGTGGTTTGATAATGTATGCTCTGATTTGGGATGAATGTGTTGTCTTCTTATTTCATAGTTCTGTTGTAGTGAGGTATTTGACTCTGCTACCCATTGGATAAGGTACTGGTCTATGAGAGACTAAGGGTATTTCAGGGGACCATTCAACCCAACATTAAAACCATTCAATTCAAACACCGTTTCCTTTTATGTTGGTAGTAATAGAGGTTTTTGTCTAGTCTTTAGACTCATTCTATGCAAGTAGGGCTTTTGCATATGAATTGGCTGCATTAGGGTATAGGATACCTAAAGGGGTTTGAGGACTATTCCACATTAATGTATTTGTAGGCCTATGGTTTATCGTGAGGTGTCTTGAGTGTGCAGATGAGGCAATACCCGCCTGAGTGATGTGGAGCTCAAAGGAGGATGTTCTCTATCCTCATCAATTGGACTATTTTCTTGTCAAACTTGTGTGCCTACCTTGAGAATCAAGCCCATCTATTGATTCAAGTTTGGTCTTGCAAGAAAAGGCTCCAACAAAATGATGACTCTACTAGGGAGAGTCTAGAATAGAGTCAAAAATAAAAATAAGGCATTTGCTGATATTTTCTCATTACGTGTTGAGTGGCGGCTCTAATTTTTCTGTTTGATCAGTGCATCTTCTGATAAATAGTGCATGTTTACTTGATGGAGTTTTGGTTGATTGGAAGAGATACAACACAAGAAAAATTTTTCTCTTCGAGGAGGTGGTGACTCTACATTGCAAAGAACTTGATGGAGCTACAAGGTGAGCTCTAGATTTGCCCTACCTTCCAGTCAACAAAGTCTTTTGCTGTTGAATTCCTAGGTATTTCTCAAAGATCTAAAATGTCTCCTTATTGAGTGATCAAGCACTAAGAAAAGGAGTAAGGTGTGAGTAGAGGTTTGCATACTTCAAGTTTTCAGTTGCATCTCTGCAAAATTATATGGAAGTATTGCATTAAGTTTGATGGGTAAGCTTGAGGAGGAGCTTGCATTATTAGAGCAGGGCATCCTTAGGGATTGTATAAAATTGGTAATATTGAAGGTGGGGTGTAGACCAGATCTATCCACATCTCTTTTCTATGAGAATTTTTGTGGTGCATATGATGAGCTTCCAGATGATATTGAGTTTACAGAATCTATGTTCATTGGTTTATTCCTAGAGCTTTGTTTTCCTGAGTCAACCAGTTGGTCTGATGCTTTGTTTTCGGTTTCCCCTGCTACCTTTGTGGTCTGCATAAAAACCTTGGTTGTTTTTGACCTTTTCCTTTCTGTGTTTGCGCGCTTATCTTCTGGCGCTGAAAACCTTGGATGTTTTCAACCTTGTGCTTCTTCCCTTTTGTCGGCACTCCTTGTCCATCGATCTTATTGCGCAAGTACGTTCGGTTCGTACTTAGGGATTGGGTACTTGGTGTTTTATGTTTTCCTGAGAGCAAGAGATATGTTTTCTTCTATTTTTTATTTCCTAAACTAGTGACTTCATGGTAAGATTTTCAAAGTCCACTTTAAATAACTTACTTCTGAGGTCCAAACTCTGTAGTTAAACTTCACATTTTTGAACTCAACCTCTTGCAACCTCACCTAAATAGATTTAAGCTGTCTACCCAAATGGAAACTTCATGAGATGAATTATTGTATTTGAGGAAGGTGATCCAAAAAATTTCACATATAGGTATAGAAAGTAATAGAAACCTTCTACCAACTAACCCAATCAACCTCCTGGAAACAAGACATCGAATCATCTAGATCAGGGATAACTTTAAGAAACCCCCCCCCCCCCCCTCCACTCCCAAAAAGTATAAAATCATGGTGAATTACATATTTTTTGGAGGGAAAATTCTTAATATTGATGGAAAATTCTATTTCAAAATATGGATATTTGTTGTTGAATTTTTTAATAATGTATACCATTGTTATAAAAATATGGTGACTACAAATGTTTTTAAATGGAAAATTATTAATTTAATTGGCGAATAAAAATTCCTTGTACTGATAAATTATGTGAAAATTATTTTCCAAATATTGTAATTAATTTATTTTTCATGGTGAATGTTTTTCAAAAATGCATATAAACATGGTGATTTAATACAATAGTTGTATAGTTGGTATGGTGATTTAATAATTAGAAATAATTATTAAATTTTCATTCTCCTGAGTTTTCATTCTTAAGGAATGACACGTGTGATGATTCTAGAGAGATTTTTCAGTAAAGGAGTTATCTCACCACATTCCATCCAAAATGCACCTTCTACTGTTCATCTCTCTTAATCCAATGGTTCTAATTTGATGTTGAAGTTGTAGCGGGTTCCATCACTATGATGTCACAGACTTACACTTTCATTGGATTACAACATATCAATGGCTAAAGATGAATTTTGGGCCTATTTTTGCTCTTCATAATCTTTACGGAAAACTCTCAGCGGAATCATGACACGTGGTATGATTGATTGTACCAATCAACCCACGATCAATCATACCATGTGTCATGATTCCGTCGAGAGTTTTTCGTAAATATTATGAAGACCAACAATCTGGTCTAAATTCACCTATGGTCATTGATATGTTGTAATCCAATGGACGTGTGAGTCTATGACCTCATTTTTTGACATACCAAAAGAAAAATTCTTTTGGCAATTTTGGGTAATATTAGATAAAAATATTAATTAATGGCGATGAGTAGATGAGTCATGAAATCAATTAAAGTAATGTGAATTAATGGTTTCTTAGATGGATCCTTTCAATTTTTAATGATAGATATATGTGACATCATTATCTATGCATTACCTCGATAAAATAATGCCTTAAAGTTAAGGCTTAAAAGAACACATCATGTCATCTAAGGACATTGTTTTCTGACCATTTGATGATCTTACATCAATGGTAAAGCTTCATTTCCTACCGCCATTTCCTGGAAAACAATTGTTAAGTCCACCTACATGACGCGATCCTTTCAACCTTCATTATTCACAAGATAGAAAGTGTCTTATCATAAGTGTTGTTTCTAATTTAACCCATTTAAAACATGTTTCTTACACTTATACATTTGGGGGAAATTTTTTACGACCATTTTCGATGGCTATGGTATTTCTTTTTCTCTATTTGATTTTACAAAGGGAATTTTTTTAATATTTAAATAATTCCTATGTTTGTTAGAATATCGACGACAGGTGATAATGCCAAAATTTTGACTCACACAGGAATTACTTAAAAAAATGTAATGTTTTCTCATTTTTCCATATGACATAGCATAGTGTACGAATACCCTAATTGGACAGTTGCATTGAGAACCATTGCATCACTCTCCTTATCCCATAGAGTTGTGAGACTTCATTGGATGAGTGTTGCAAGGCCATTGAGGTGAGGAGGAAGATGAGAAACTGGATTTGGTAGAAGGAAAGCCAAAACAAGAGGTGAGGGTACTCGGAAAGGGAAAGTCAACTAAGGGATAATGACTGTAAGTGATTTTATCCCCATATTTAGAAATCTTGTTGCAAGTACAATGATTTCAACTCTATTTGTTCACATCGAGTTATTGCATGCTATATTATTTTCAATTTGAGAAAATGTCCCATTTACAATCGCAAGTAATTAGTAATGATGACACAAAAATGCAATGAGAAGAGGAGACTCTATTTGAATCATGGATTTGGTCTAGTAACTACCATTTGCATTGCATATTTACTTACTCAACACCTATTGAGAGATAACCATGACTTAGATCTGAACACCTTGTTTTGAACCATGCGGAGAAATTGAAGCCTCATAGTGGGGTCATTCAGGTCAAGGGTTTTCCACTAACAAAGAAACAGGTGGTGTTTTTGCACTCTCAAAGTAAACTGCTTGGCCCAGGCATGATATTTCTCACTGATTTTGTCTTGGAATATCTATTCAACCTCAATGAATGGGGAATTTTTCTTCTCCTCATTAACAAATTATACCCAAAACTCCAAGGACATTTATGAAATTTTTTGTCTCTTGAAAAATACATTCTAGCTTTGCACTCCAAACATTTTTAAGGTAAAAAATTCTAGTTTGAAAAAGGTGGTACCCCAAATAGGGAGTTCAAGAGATATGTTTTCTTCTCTATTTATTTCCTAAACTAGTGACTTCATGGTAAGATTTTCAAATTCCACTTTAATTAACTTACTTCTGAGGTCCAAACTGTGTATTTCAACTTCATATTTTTGAACTCAACCTCTTCCAACCTCACCTAAATAGATTTAAGCTGCCTACCCAAATAGAAACTTCTTAAGAGGAATTATCATCTAAGAGGAAGGTGGTCCAAAATATTTCACATATTGGTATAGAAAGTAATAGAAACCTTCTACCAACTAACCGAATCAACCTCCTAGAAATGAGTGACTCCTCTAGATGTTCCCAGTACCCAAGGCTTTAAAAAAAATGTTGGCGACCCTACATACCATTGCCATTCTTACCAAGTGATCTTTGATCGTCAAACCCTTATAAGGTTTATTGATATATTTACAAGTGTTTTTTACCTCCACATGAATTTGACTAGTAGTGACAACCTTGGCTCTTAATCCTCTAACCCCATACCTTGGGATCACATCATCATGAAATAAATCCATCAAACATCCATATGGGTTTGACAAACCTTGGGACATAAAATATTTGTTTTTACTACTAACATCCCTCAAAAATTTATGTTTACAATAAGGGACATCCTGGAAAACCTATTGGCACCTGGTGTATTGGAAAGACAACCCTGGCTTTATAGAAATAGACTCCTAAACTTGATGTCAATGATTCTTTCTTTGTTCAAGCCCCAGTATGGATAAGACTCCCAAAACTTCCTCTGGAATTCTGGTATGATGATTTTTTCAATGGAATAGCCAACTCCTTTGGCTCCTTTCTCTCGATAGACCCCATGACCATTGCTAGAAGTTTCCTACCCCATGCCAGGATCTGTATAGTGGTGGAAGAGGGTCAAGACATGCTGGAAGTTATTGTGCTCTAATCCAAACTAGATAAACATGTACAAAAGCTGGATTATGAAAGCGTCCCTTTTTCTTGCTTCCTTTACAAGAAAGTAGGACAAAAAGCTAAAACATGCCCAATGTCTCTGAAGTCGAAGAAAGCAAAGAAAGCTATCACTAAAAGGAAAAAAATCTAGAAATATTATATTATGCGATAAAGATAAACCTACCAGGGAGAACACTAATCAACATGGCATAGAGGCCAACACTCATAGAGTGTGGAAAAAAAAGGATCAATCAGAGACCATTCCTAAGACGCTCACTTCTAAGGAAGATAAGAAATCTTCTGCAAAAGGGAAGTCTTTTATTTAGGATAATACAAAAGAGTTGATTAGCCAAGTTAATAAAAAACTCAAAGAGGAGTTCCCATCGCTTGAAGGCATAGACTTGGAAGTCAATATTAAGCAAGACACCAAGGAAGAAACTAAAGAAAAAATCTTGGCAAAAGGTAGGGACTCATGCTTTGGGTCAATCTTCATTTCCATTGTTCCAGATTCTCTTGAATCTCTGATTGAAGATAGCTTCTCCATTCTGAGCAAGGATAAATCTAAGGGTATCCCATCTCAAGAATCTTACCCAAGCTCTGAGACACAGGAAACTAATAAGTTTCAACAAATGAAAGAACTGATGGGCACAATCTCCCCAAGGTAGCTCACCTAGATGGAGGATCTCTTCATGAAATACAAAGATACAAAGGAAGGTTGGTCAAAGGTTCAAAATAAGAAGAGAACCAATAGAAAAGATCCTTCACTGGTCTCTCATGTAGCAACTAGGAGCAAAAAAAATGAAGATGTCAGGGCCAAACTTAAAACCCCTGGTAGACAGAGAGAAAGTCATACTAGGCAAGAAGAAGCCAGTAAGAATATCATGGATGGGACTCAGACAACCATCTAGATAGCCTACACCCCATGTAAGTAATGATTGTCACTTCAAGGAAACCCTATGGGCACTTTAGCTCACTAAAGCAGAATGTCATTAGGAACATCATTAGTTATCCCAAATTTTTTCATTAGGATACTATTTCTCAGAAGGATAAGTTAGAGGAAATCTATTTGAGGATTTCTTCTCAAATTTATTCTACAGTCATCTACATAGAAGTTACAACTATGGACGTGCATCAGAAGAACAAAAAAGTTAGTTTCTTCCAGCCTGGCCGACCCAATCTCAATGGTGCATCCAACAGGATCTCTGGTCAAGAGGGCAATGGAGGCTTAGGTTTAGTGGGTGTTTTTACTTTCCTACTCACCAAGGCCCCTATTACTCAGGTCAATCCTTGGCTAGAAGCTGACTCACCATTAAAAAGTGACAATACCTATCAACTTTTTGTGGCCCACTATCACATGTTAAGGTCCTCCATTTGGATCACACTCGATTGCCATTCTGGTTGCTAGCAAGGAAGGAAATATGAGTCAGATCCATGCCAAAGATCTCTCTGATTTTGCGATGGATTCTCTTGATGTGGACAGACTCCAAAGTACTGAAGTAATGATTAAAGATAATAATGATAGAAAAGGGGTTTTTTGGAGGAGTAACATCAATAATGACAAGTCATGGAGGGAGAGTAAGATCAATTAAAATGCATCCCCTCTGCATGCTTTCTAGGTTTCCCTTCCCAAGAACTGCAATTATACCCAAAGGTATTACCCTAGAAAGCTAAAAATTAAGGCTGGAAGAAAGACGAAGAGCATTAGGACTTCACCAACCAGAGAGCTATCAGTGCCCAGACAATCACCATGGTAGGGGAGAGACACAAAAGAGAGCCAAAGAATGATAGCAAGAAGTGGAAGAACCAAAAAAAAATGGAATGCCCTTCAGAAAGGGGAAATCACCACCTTCATTAAAAGACTCCATGGCAACAGAAAGGAGATCACCAATATCTTTGTTAAAATTTGGAATGAAGGGATGGTGGAGATAGAGGGTAAGTCCTCTATGGTCACAAAGGAGGTAATATCTATGGTCACTGGCATCCCCATTGTTGGGAAAAAATTCTATAGAGACCACAAAATTTTAGACAATGATGTCAATGAGTTTGCAAGAGATGACGAGGAGAAGAAGGCTATCGCCAAGATGGGCACTTACTTCCAGCTTGCGAGCTTGAAGATGAAGTGGCAGTTTGTTCTCAAGGCGCTCATTTCTTACATCACTCTAGATACCAGGTTTGATAGAATTCCCACCTACCATTTTGTCTTGCTGAATCACTTTAGGCATGGAAAAAAGATTTCTATTTTGTTTTATCTCTACTCCTCTATAAATGAGAATATAAATGACTATAGAGAGAAGAACATAGCTAACCCTACACTGCATGAAGGCTTGTTACTTTTTCTTTATGATTACTTCAAAGCCCAAATTCTGGGTAAGGAAATTTTGGACAAAAAAGATATCAGTGAAGATTCAGGGTCGGACTACACCCCTTCGGGCAACTCTGAGGGCATTCTCTCTATGGATAGTGAGGAAGAAGACCAAAATTTTTTGAAAAAGGGATCCCCTTCCAAGAAGAGACCTCTGAGTGCTGTCAAAATTGAAAAATCCCCAAAAAATTAGGACAGAAAGGAGATAAATTTGGATGACAAGTACAATGAAAATGAGGAAGACATGGATATTGAAGATGAGGAGGGCAACCAAAAAATGGAAGCCACAAAAAAGCTGGATCGGGTCAAAAGGGAAAATCCCTACACCTTGAGGGATTGCTCGGGTCACCTCTCTATTGACCTCATGATTAGTGATGATATATCCCCTCCTCCTTAGCACTTACCTGGCACAAAAAATGAGACTTAAGACTTGGCTTCCAAAGACCCCAAAGAAGAACAAGGTATTTCATAGTCATGATACCAGAAAAGGGAAAAAGGTCTAGAGGAGCTTCAACGTCAGCACAGTGAAAATGAGGATAATAGGGGAGGTCATTTACCCTAAAATTCTGGAGGAAATTGAAGGCAATGTCCACAAGGAGGAGTTGGTTGATCCAACACTGGTGGTCCTAAGTGATAAAGCCAAGGAATTGGATTTGGATTTCCTCAACAATGCAAAAAATAGCATGTTGGATTAGTACAGGTCCTTCAAATGGCTCTTCCATGAAATTGAAGACCTTAAAGATAAAATACAGAGTACTGATGATAAGGATGGCAAGACCTCTGAATGAAAGAAAAGCCTAGAGGCAAGGGTTCAGTTCCTGGGATAAAAAAATAACCAACCTTGAGGAAACCCTAAAGGGTATAGCAAAGAAAAAATTTAACATCCTAAAAGCGTCCAATGACCACATAAAGTTGCTAATCAACAAAATGGAAGAAAAAAGGGATAGCAGGGTTGATAATTAGACTATAGAGGAAGTGAAGAAGAAGCCAAGCGAGGGCCCAGGTAAAAGAACCAGAGCGAGAACAAAGAAAAACAATGAGAAGGAAGGCTCCCATGGCTCCCAAGACATCTAGAATGTTAAAGAGGCAGCAAATTTGATGGAGGCTCTCAAAAGCAAAGCTGGTGCCATGCTCAGGAGTCTAGCTTAACTTGTTTTTCTGGTGCCTATCTTTTTTCTCTATTATGTCTTTCTTTTTTGTGGTTGCTTTATGTTTGGCCTTTCTATGGCCTGTCCTTTGGTTTGCAAAATATTTTGCTTTGAACTAATCATGTTTAACTCTTTTTAATTACTCTATTATGGGTTTTAGGAACCCTGCAAAACCTATTTTACTTAATCAAAAACTATTTTAACCAGATTTGAAATTATTTGGTCATTTGGGAAATAAAATGCAACTATTTGCACTGAAATTACAAAGTTGCTCATAACAATTTTTGAGCAATTTCGACAACTTTTGCAATTTTCAACCAAATGATCTCCTATCAACCTAGGATTCCTCAAACATGAAAAATATGACATTACAAACACTAATTTCATCACTTTTTCCACCTCTATGGGTGTTGACCAATGTTGATCTATTCAAGGCCTAGTTGGCCTAGAGATGAAAAAAAATGGCACAATGGCCTTACACCTTTGATCCAATACATGGACTGACCTTATTTTCTCATGAAAAGAAAAAAAATGGTCTCATAATTTCCTTGTTAAAAATATTTACTCAAAATGATTATGTGGCCTTAAATGGGTCTTAGTGCTCCTTCACCATACACCTCCCTAAGAAGATTATCTTGTCACAAGAGAAAGTTCTGAGTATTTATTTGTCTTGGCTCACAAGATAAACTAGTGAATAACTCAACTCCAAATTTTATACCAAGATAAAACCATGAAATGATATATGAACAACATGAATCTATACAAGAACAATTGACCCTCTATCAACCATCTACAAAAAACTCATTTACAATCATAGCACACTATATTACTAATTTATAATGGCAATACAAAATAATGTGTTTCCTATGTGTTAATATTTTTTTAAAAAAAGTCAAGAGGAGGATGATATTAGCAGGAAATAATGGTTCATTGTGATTGTTGATCCTTTGCATGTAACATGTTGTTGATTTCTCCATCTACACTAAGTTGGTTGTGCTAAGTTTGGTTCTTTCTACAATGGAAGTGCAAGAACTAAGGAAGCATGATTATTTGTAATAGGCCTCTTTGTCTTGAGATAAAGGTATTTTTACAATCCACTCTCTTCTTTTAATTATTTAGGCCTAATGCCTTATTTTCTTTGAAATTAAAGAGAATGTGTTGTAACTTTTAGTGTAGTGTATATACATCTTCCTTGTCTTCCCTGAAGTAGCCTACAATTAGATTAGTCGATACAATAGCTAAGGGTGTTCGAGAAGGACATGCTAAGAAATTAAACCAAACTAATAACATTCAACTACTATCACTTTAGGACAATCTGCGATACCTCTGAGATAGTCACTTTTTAAAGACCTTGCTCTAATCACTTGGCCTCAAATGCTCTAGGAATGGATGGACATGTATTACCTACACATTTCTATGTCCTTGGCACACCTTCAAATTCTTCCATACATTCTGTACTCTCTAAAAAACACCCAAAAATTCCAAAAGCCCAATTCTTAGTGTCGTATAATAGATGTAATTAGAAGCTATTATAAATAGCTTGGTGAAAATTTGGCGTATTTCATTTTTAGGCAATCATATTTTAAATGCATTCAATTTATTTATTTATTATCATCAAACAATACATTGACAAAGCTTTTTATTGAAAGAACCCATTCTATGATTATTTAATCCATTCAAAATAACATAATTTAGCACCCAATAATTTATTCTAATATACTATAATTATCCTTAAGGATTTTTTCCATTTTCATAAGTGTAAAACTAGTCCAATGAGAGTGGTAAACTTTTAAGAACATGAACCTAGATTTCTAACTATTTAAATAAGACAATCTTAATATCGTTATAAGCTTAAGACAATCTTAAACCAAATTAAATTGTTTTTCTTAATCAATGAATTGACCAAAATAACGTTTGAGGGATGATGTAATTTGCATTTACAACACTATTGGAAGACTTAATAATTGATATTGGTTGCTTTTCTTAAAACCTAGTTATGAGATGTTGGTATTTGTTCATTCCCAACTCTTTATTCATTGTTACAACATATAAGAAGGAGGGTGAGATCCATAATTACACAACTATTTGAAGTCACAAGTCCATAAATAAGTTAAGAAAAAAATGGCAGGAGGGTTTAATATTGAAATGATTAAAGCTTTAGCTAGTCTAGGAAATCTAAATAGCCTTGCACATGCATTGAGAGGTGATTTGATAAGAGAGAAAATAATGTACGAAGTAGAGCCACAAAAATAAGTGGATAAGTTTGCATTTCATGTAAACTTGTTTCAAATTGTTCTCAATTCGTTAGAGCAGGAGTGTGAGGATTTGGTAGTGAGAGTGGGGGGAGTGTAAGAGGCTAAATCAAATAAATTACTACTACAAAGAGTGGGGCTTAAATAATTTTTTTTAATAAATTGTCTTTTTCTGACATGAAAAGAAAGTTGTGTATTTTCTCAAATATGTCTTTAACCGAGCGTCTTAAAATATTGTCTTAAAAAAATGTCTCAATAAGACAATATGGAATAGACATATTTTTGTCTGTCTTAATAGATTGTCTTAAAAAATTGTCTCAAGAAGACAATATGGAACATACGTATTTTTTTCTTAGAGAGACAAAAATAGGTCTGTTCAATATTGTCTTATTGAGACAATTTTTTTAAGACAATCTATTAAGACGCTAGGTTAAAGATATATTTGAGACAATATGTACAACTTTCTTTGTCTTAGATAAAGAGAGTTTATTAAAAATCTATCTCAAAATTTGTCTCTAACCCCATTCTTTGTATGAGTGATATCATTGTTGAATTTGGTCTTTAAAAATACAAGTGCGAGGGTAATGCCATAAAACTATGCAGAAATATAATATACAATATATGGAGTTTGAGAAAAATAGAATATTATGATTACAAACAACATAAATTAGTTTTCAAGAATCCTTTCTTGTAACAGATAAACAAGAGAAAACACCCAGTCATGTAAATCAAAACTATAAATATACCACCATGCAAGTTACATTATTCCAAAATTTCAATAGCATGCAACAGTTTAAATGGGAGGAATATTAATGGTGCTGATTTTAATTTAAACAGAGTTTTATTTTCTGTTATTGCTCTATTTTTCTCACTGCTGGGAGATCACCATTGTTGAAATTGGTCTTTAAAAATACAAGTGCGGGAGTAATGCCAAAAAACCATGTATAAATATGATATACAATATACAGAGTTTGAAGAAAAGAAAATATTATGATTACAAACAACACACTCTCATAAAATAGTTTTCAAGAATCCTTTCTTGTAACAAATAAAAAAGAGAAAACGCCCAGCAATGTAAATCAAAACTATAAATATACCACCATACAGGTTACATCATTCCATAATTTCAATAGCATGCAACAGTTCAAACGGGAGGAATGGTGCTGATTAATTTAAATAGAGTTTTATTTTCAGTCAATGCTCTATTTTTCTCACTGCTGGGAGAGCTGAAATTTGTCACAGCAAGGTTGGCTGCCCTTTACCATTTTCCATATGTGAAGGAAACAAAAACAAGCTTTTTAATTCATCATCAATAGCCACATTATATGTATTCAATACTAAATTTCTAGCTTTGTACAAAATTAACCTTAAGAATTAGGAAACTAGAGTAGACTGAAATCTGAAACTCATAACCAAATTATTTATAGCATTGTTGATAAAATAGAAAGGGAAATGCTGCATCAAAATATTACATAGCCCATTAAAGAATATGTCTTTTTACATGAGATAGAACAAAAATATAGACTTCCGGATCAATAGGAGTTTTTAACTGACAAAATTATCAAATTTGTAGGTGGAAACTGTTAAACTATATCAATGCTTCCCATATTCTATTCCATTGTGCTAGAATAATTCGGTTTCCCTATTAGTATTACTTCGCGATTTCCCATGATTGAAATCATACAAAGAGATTTGATCAAAAGGAATGTTAAATCCCATGTTATCCATCTCTATATGTTGTGTAACATATTGAAATTCTTGGTCTGTCACAACAGGGGGTCCTTCCAAAATCAGCATTTCACCCATATCTACTTCAGCTTGAGAATAGGTCCCGAACTATAAGAAAAATCCATTCTCTGCCTTAGCATAGAAACTCAAATCTTGACCTGAACTTTCCAAGAGACTCAACTCATTAGAATCATCTCTGTAGGAGTTCATCTACTGTTGGGACTACATCAAAAGTTGAGATAGAATGAGAAGATTCAATGCAGCTAGTAATAAGCTTTAATTTATTAATAGTTTCCATTAGTGTATCTGCTTCTAGGGAAAAATAAGTGCAATTCTTGATGCTATTCTCAGTGCTCAACTGCTTCCTCTAGGATGAGTAAGCTTCACTGATCTAAAAATAATTTGAGGAATCATTGGACATGTGACTAATGGGATCAATACCCATATGAATGACCTTCTTCTTAATCTGGAAAGAGTTCCAAAAATTCTTAATCCCGTTGTCTATTCACCTTGGAAGTAGCTTGGCAATCATGGACTACCTATTTGATTAAAATTTACTACATTAAATTCTTAAATATAACATTTACTGATCACTATGCTACAAACAAACAAAAATGGGCAAAATCTACTCTTAAAGAATTTGAGTTTTATGATATTCTGAAGGCCTTTGTCAAATATTAGGGTGGTCCCACAATAGTGAGTCCCACTTTTTGGCCAACTTTGACACAGAGATCACCATTTTGAGAAAAAATTTCACTTTCAAACACATGTTGCCACAAAACTATTAGGAATTTGAAGATGATGTAAACTAGAGTCTTTTAGATTTTTGTTTCTAGTTTTTAAATATATTTTAAAAAATAAAAATAAAAATAAAAATCATTTAAATTCATTTTTCCTTCTCCTTCTAAAAGTGGTTTGCGTGAAAAAACTATGTTTTTAAGGAGGTACTGTCACTTGGATCAGCATAACTTTTTTTTAAAATATGATAATGATGTAATTCTTTCGAGATTATATTTTTAACTTCAATATCTAAAGGATGCAATTGGTTTTATTCATTTTGGATCAATATTTCATAGTTTATTAAGTTTTAAAGTGACAGTAACTGTAATCTAAACATAAGGTCACTTGGATCGCTCTAACTTGATCTCGGTATATCAAATTTTTTATTTATTTTTTTAATAGAAAGGTAACACAAATACACTTTTCCTACATATTTTTCATAATTTTTTTTTTATCATTTACTATTTTTCCCGAAGTCATGAAGAGACAGGTTGTTGGATGACCAAACAACTTATGTTTAGTTAAAGTAATATTTAAAAGTGATAATGAACTCAATATGTATTAAAATTATATTCATTAGAAAGCTTATTCTGAATAGCATATTTTGACATCATTTGTTTGAAAAAATCATCTTGTTTAGTCATTGTTTCAGGCCTTGGAAGACCATTTTTTTGTAGTTGAGTTGTTTTCTGAGGGCAACTTTTTGTTTTTGTGGCTTCGTGCGAAGAGGGTCTTCGCATGAAGCCACTAGGGGGGCTTCGTGTGAAGACCCCTCGCACGAAGCCCCTTGAGTGAAAATTCTGGCCAAAAGCCATGGCTAGGATTTTTCCCAGGGGTACTTCGTACTAAGTACCCTAGTCGGCCAGTAAAATATTTTTTAAAATGGTATAAAAGTAAAATTTTTCATTTCTATTTTACATCAAATTGCAATTAATAAATTCACATTTTCTATTATTGAAGGCATTTTTTGAAGAAGGAATTTTTGTTGACAATCTTGTGGAAGACATTTTTTGGAGCTCGAAGAAATGGGGAACAAGAAAGGAAGGCAAAGTAAATCTTCTAGAAAAAGGTCACCCAGTACTGAACAAAAAAATCGTGAAGCTGCATTGACATATTATCATAAAACTAAAGAAGCTGAAAGACAAGCTGAAGTAGGAGGGTCAAGTCAAGTCGAAGAATTGCACATTGAAGAAGGGTTGAAATTACTCCCTAGAGAGGCTCAAACAATTGATGTTGGAGAAGGGTCAACATCACGTGCTCCTACTGGTATGGATGAAATTTTAAATTTAGCTCAATGTGTAAAGAAAAATATTAGTTATAGAAACTTAGATCATTTACTTACAATGAATGTGGACACTTTGAGATCACTTGCTAATGCTCAACAATTAAGTCTTGCTAAGAAGAGATCAATGAAAATGATAGCAAGAGAAATATTGGGTAAATTTGATAATTTTGAAACACTTGAACAAGCCCAATTGCTTTCACTTATACTTATAGACAAAAAGTTGGAAGGGGCATTAAAATTATTGGGTATGGACACGTCATCAAAGAAGAGAAAAGTTGTTGACATGCAAACTGATATGATTGAAACTCTTAAGAAAGGTTTGAACCAGCTAGGGAAGCGATCTCAAACTATAGATAAGTACATTACAAGAAAAGTTATGTTGACATCCATTGTAGGTAAAAGTATGAGATGAAAAAGAAATATATCTTCAGTTTCATCTCACATTGGTTTTAATAGGAAAAAAATATCACGATATGTTCATAAGAGAATACTTTTAGATGATAGCACCTTGGAAGGCAATTGGGCAATCATGTGTAGAGCTCCACATTTTGATAGGATTGATGAAGAAACAAAAAATTTGATCACATCATTTTGGAATGATAATACACATCTTTCATCAAACACTAGAGATGTTATCAGACATAAAATTTCAGCTAATCAATATGAATATCATATGAAACATTGGTTGAACACAACACAACATGAAATGTATGTGTCATTTTGTAGTTCAAATCCTAATATAAAGATTGGGAAAACATTGTTTGGAAGATTGAAGCCATATTATATCAAGACAAACAAAGTGTTTGAAAATTGTTGTTGTCATTATCATATTGAATTTGATCTCCACTATCAAGTTTTTCGAAAGTTTGTAGAAGACACTTATGATTTTGAAAAGGCTCCTCCTACTAGATGAAGTGAGTTCATCTCATCCATTTTATGTGACAAAAAAGATGATGTAGTTGGACAAATAAATTGCATAAAAGGAATATGCCAAACATGTACTGATTTGTCTCTTTTTCCTTTGAAAAATGAAAATATTGATGTAACAAAGATGGTAAATTGCAAGAGTTACAAATATGTAAAGAATAAAACAAAATTTGGGAAAGAATCTAAAAGGTTAGAATATGTTGAAGAGGAGATAAATGTTGGAGTTTTTATGGAAAATTTTTAAAAATTGATTCAACCCTACATTCATCATGCTTTTTTTGCAAAGTGGCAAGCACAACAATTTCAAACACTGAGAGACAATTTCCCACTTGGAACAATTGTATCAGTTGTTGATTTTGCAGAAAATTATTCTTTTGTTCATCAAAAGGCAATTCAGTCAGAATACTATTTTTCAGAGAAAATTACTATTATGGTACATGTGTGTTATCGACACGCACAATTAGATTTCGATGGTATTCAGAGCACATTTGAAGCATAGGTCATCAAGAAGGAATATAATTTTTATAGAAGTGATGATAGAGAGCATGACATTCATTATGTGGAACATTGCTTCAAGATTTTTTTTGCAAATGTGAAAGAAAAAGGTATAAAAATTGATAAACATTATGTTTGGTCAGATGGATGTGTTGCACAATTTAAATCATCGAGACCATTTTATGCACTATGTAGATATCATCGTAATGAAAACATACCACATGTCTGGAGTTTCTATGAGAGTGGACATGGAAAAGGTGAACATGATGGTGTCGGAGCTTGCATCAAATGTGCTATACGAAAGTATCAAATGAATTATAAGGGAGTGCATATAAAAAATGCACATGATGTGGTTGAATGGTGCAAGACACATTTCACACCAAATGAAAATGATGCGTCATCAGGATTGACTCGAGTGGTGCCATATAGAAAATTTTGGCAGATAAAAGGTATGCACATATTTTTTAATTATTTGAAAGTGTTTAAAATTTTAATAATATTTTTTATTCAAATTATATTTATATAGAATGTATTATATATATGCATTTGTTCAGGTGTGGATAGAAAAATTATGCATAGTTGCAATAGGATAGAAAAGACGCGATCTTTGCATTCAGTTATGAGTATGAATTGTCACAATTGGATGTTGAACACTAGGGACTACTCATGCTTTTGTTGTCACTGCATTGCTAACAATTATGAGGAATGTATCAATCAAGATCGTGGATATGTAGGTGCATGAAATCTAGTGCCACTAGTTGTTACTGATACATTTGATAGAAACGAAGATGAAAACTCTGATGATGTTCCTTTGATTTCTACTGATTACGATCATATCTCGAGATTGGTCAAAATTGGTAAGTATATATAAATTTCACATTATATGGTACACTGAGTTGCATGTATAGATCATAGATATAGATAGATCTATAGATTGAACTAAGTATTTATTTTAAGATCTCACACACGTATATATAATAATTTATTGTGCAGGAGATGTCTTTGCAGTGATTGCTAAGAGTGGAAATGTAGAAGGAGTTGATTATTATTTACTGTGTTGTACTACAGAGAGGATGAAGTTACTTGAACTTGAAGAAAGTGATGGAATGTTGTTCCCCATAGGTTTGTATATCCAGTTTACATCAATATATTGAACTCAACTTGTAAATTTTAAATTTCAATCTTTTAACAAAATTCAAATTGAGTTTGTTTAAATTTATATATTGTTAAAATATGTGACTTGTAGGTTCAGTTGTTTTAGAGGGAACATATTTCAAACAAATCAAAGTAATTCAACATGGTATTCACTTTGTTGACTACAAACCAGACAATAAGGTGTTCCAATATAAGTGACCTAGTAGTTGCCACATCCATTTGTCTTCATACAGTTAAATTTCAATGTGGACGTCGTAAGTGGAGACTAGATAGTGAGGATCATGAGAGAATATTACAGGTTCTCCATGAAAGGTCTAAACCACTTGAGTTGGTCTAAAAAGTTTAATACATGTATACTTATTTGTTGTGTTGGGACCTATTTGATATCTGTGGATTAAATTTCATTATACTTTTTTTATATATGTAAACATATGATAGGCTATAATTTGTTGATATATGATGAACCTATTTGATGGTTCAATGGTTTTAATATATAGAATTTTATACATATACTTTGATTATTCAATGATTTTTATAGATTTTATGTTAGTTAAAGATTTTATGTATGCTTGAAATTAGTTATATTACTTATGACATGTGTTAGTTCTAGAACTAGTTAGAATATAGTTATTATCCATTAGTTACATGTATTAACTAGTTATCTTTTATGATATTAATTATAAATCCCCTTAAGACACTAAAAAATGATGAAATTAGTTATATTACAAGTATGACATGTGTTAGTTCTAGAATTAGTTAGAATAGTTATTATGGACATTAGTTACATGTATTAACTAGTTATCTTTTATGATATTAATTATAGATCCCCTTAAGACCTCCCCTTAAGACACTAAAAAATGATGAAATTAGTTATATTACAAGTATGACATGTGTTAGTTCTAGAATTAGTTAGAATAGTTATTATGGACATTAGTTACATGTATTAACTAGTTATCTTTTATGATATTAATTATAGATCCCCTTAAGACCTCCCCTTAAGACACTAAAAAATGATGAAATTAGTTATCATATCATCTAAATAAATCATCTAATCAAATAAAATCATAGATCATCTAATCAAATATCATATATCATCTTTCAAACAAATCAAACTAATATCATCTAATCGAATAAAACCATCTAATCTAATCATATATATCATCTAATCAAATAAAACCATCTAGTCAAATCATATATCATATAGATCATCTAATCAAATAAAATCATATCATCTAATGGAATAAAACCATCTAATATAATCATATATCATCTAATAAAAAAAAATCATCTCATCTAATCAAATTAAACAATCTAATCTAATCATATCATCTAATCGAATAAAACCATCTAATCTAATCATATCATCTAATCAAATAAAATCAAAGATCATCTAATCAAATAAAACCATCTAGTCAAATCATATATCATATAGATCATCTAATCAAATAAAATCATATCATCTAATGGAATAAAACCATCTAATATAATCATATATCATCTAATAAAAAAAAATCATATCATGTAATCGAATTAAACAATCTAATCTAATCATATCATCTAATCGAATAAAACCATCTAATCTAATCATATAATCTAATTAAATAAAATCATAGATCATCTAATCAAATAAAACCATCTAGTCAAATCATATATCATATAGATCATCTAATCAAATAAAATCATATCATCTAATGGAATAAAACCATCTAATCTAATCATATATCATCTACTAAGAAAAATCATATCATCTAATCGAATTAAACAATCTAATCATAGATTCATCTAATCTAATCATATATCATAGATTCATCTAATCATCTAGTCATATAATCATCTAATATATCATAGATTCATCTAATCATCTAATAATCTAATCATATATCATAGATTCATCTAATCATCTAATCATAGATTCATCTAATCTAATCATATATCATCTAATCAAATATATGTCTTGAATCATATGTCTCGAATCATATATATCATATATAATCAAATCAAATCATATCATCTAATTGAATAAAACCATCTAATCTAATCATAGATATCTAATCAAATATACATCTAGATAATCAAGTAAATGTGTCTCATATCATATCATCTAATCAAATAAATGTGTCTCATATCATATAATCTAAGCATATCATCTAATCAAATATGTATGTCTCGAATCATAAACCGAGTATCAAATAAAATATATGTTCAACATGTCCTAAACTAGGGAGTCATCTAGGTGCATACGAACAGAGCGACCCTCTGAGTGACTGCCACAACCATCCTCTGGCTGTGAGATAGCAACTGATCCCTGTGAATATAAATGCATGTATATATGATAATAATCTAAAATAATTAAAATATTATAAATGCATATTTAAACTTACATATTTTTAAAACATACCTGACCACTAGTAGGTGTATCATCTGCTTGTAAAGCAGTGACTGACTCCTAAAATTTAGTGTACAATAGTTGGTTATTTACACATGTGCATAGTAGATATATTATGTAAAGTACTTGAAATATAAACATGTACATACATATATGTCTAAAACTTACCTGACCACTAGTAGGTGTCACATCATGTGGAAGATGCTCTGAACCCACACTAGAGGTAACATGCTCTGCTAATTGTGCCTACAAAATATTATCCATTAAACAAACATTAATACATGTACAATTAATTATTCACTAAAACTCCTAATAAAAAAGAAAAGAAATTTTTATATGTACCTGAGTCTCAGGAGCAGGAGGATCGTCAACGTGCTGCACCATCATATCATCAACTGATACTGCATCACCCACACCACCTAAGGTCCTAAACCTCTAGAGTAATGAGGAGTGTAGGGGTGTCACTAGTTGTGAGGGGAGTGGTGTAGAATCTGAACCATGTGGATGAAATAACATATCCATAAATGACCCACCATCAGTGGAAACATCCACTTGACCTAACCCATGGAACTACTCATCAAAAGCATCTAGCTCATCACTGGTGATGCGTACATCTCCAATCTCTATACCGAGCTCTGTAGTTGTAGAGTGATCTATGGGTGCATGGTGCTCTGCACTATCCTGTGCATGATGCTTTGCACTATGTTGTGCCTGACTAGTAGATGGTGCATCCTGTGTTAGTGGAACTACAGGACCCCGTGTAAGTGAAATGTAATCCTTGACTGAATGTATAGGGATCCTCTACATGTCGGCAATATGAGAATAGGCCTGCATGAGATCCTCCAAAAAGTAAAGGGCCATATCTAAAATACTCTGATAACCCGACAATGCTCGTATCTCTCTAGGCATAGGAAGACCGACAGCTCTATATGTCTCATCACTCACACCTGCAATAATACTAGATGAAGCCTCAGAAGATGATCTGGCTCTACTCGGTCTAGTCAAAATGTATCTGCCCATTGAATATGAACTAATTAATGTGGCTGCAGAAGTAATATGTCCTATGTTATCCAGAACTCCCCTCTGAGAAGCAATGATGACTCTATCTGCAGTAGCAGCCATCATTGGTGTCACTGCCAGACTCCTCTCTCCAACTAGCTGTCTATGAGGCTGCACAACTTGATCAGCCCTACGATACTAATCATTGTCTGCAACCCTACCCAGCCCTTGACCATAAAATGGTGGGATATCAAAATAGTTGACCCTGAGTCCCAAATGGAACTTAGCGTACAACTGCTGTGCAAAGTATAATGAAATTTGGTCGTTATTTGGATAACGAACATGGGCTACAAGATGTCAAGGGTAAATCATACAAGCAATCTAAGGGATCACACATCATGTCACCTGATAAGCCCTCACCACTCTCATCCTCTCATAATGTGGGAAGATCTCTCGTTTGATGATTTCCTTGGACACGGGGCTCTGAACCTGTGCCAAGGAAACATCACCCGAGATCTCCTCCCTCAACTCTCAAAAAATGGCCTCAACTACTTGAGGCATAAATGAAGTGTTGGCCCTCAATCTACTAGTCATAGACTCCAAACTAGTCAATATAGTAGCACATGTGTCTCTGTATATACCATCTCCACTAGATCTACTGATATCCTGTCTAAGTCTAGCTATCTCTATGTCAGCCATGTGAAAAATAGTATGAATGTCAGGAGTCTGAGGTGCACCCTGAGCGGCCATCTAGATGTACATCACATGTGAAAGATCTAAGTGTTAATAATTAAGTACTTGATTACAACATTATAACTGCATGTAAAATGGAAACAAATAAGTGGTCCTAAGGTATAGATAAGACATCAATGGGTCATAGGACATCCTAGTATGTATTAATGAAACCTAACATGTACATCAATGGTTCATAGGACTAACTTTAATATTTACTAAAAATGCATTTACATAAGGGGTCGTGGGTAACATAAGTGGTCATAGCTCATGTCTTAAGGAGTTGTGGGTAACATAAGTGGTCTTATTAGGTCTTAAGAGTCCTAAGACACATACTAATTAGGTCTTAAGGGGTCAAAAATTTATAATAAGAGGTCTTAAGGGGTTGTAGGTAACATAAGAGGTCCTAACATATAGATAATCTGGGACTATAGAGTATCTTAAGGGGTCATGGGTTATATAAGTTGTCCTAGACTGTCTTAAGGGGTCGTGGGTAACATAAGTGGTCCTAGAGTCATAATTGGTTCTAACTGACTATAATTAGGTCCTAACCAGTTCTAATTGATTCTAATTGAGTCATGTAATTGATTCTAATTGAGTCTAAATAGGTCTAATTGATAGGTCCTAATAGGTAGATAGTTAGGTCTATAAGTAGAGAAACAACTTAGACATACCTTATTTCCTAATATGACCTAATGTTCAACCTATTATGGATTCATGGACTCATGGAGTGTCTTAAGGGGTCGTGGGTAGTTCATAAGAGGTCCTAAGGTATAGATAAGACATCAATGGGTCATATTAGGTCTATCCTAATTACCTATCATAACAAGTCTAGATAGGTTTAGTTAGGTCTATTTGGACCTAATAGATCCTAATACATCTAATTGGTCAGACTAATGTTGGTTAAAGACCTAATACTTGTCTAATTGATCCTAATAGGTCCTAGTTAGGTCTACTTGGTCCTAATAGGTCTAGTTAGGTATTTAAGTAGAGAAACAACTTAGACATATACCTTATTTCCTAATATGACCTAATGTGACCTATTAGTCCACCTAACATGACCTAGAGTTTCTTAAGGGGTCGTGGGTAATGTAAGTGGTCCTTGATTGTCTTAAGGGGTCATGGGTAACATAAAAGGTCCTAAGGGGTCCTAGGTTACATTAATGGATCCTCGTATACATATATAATGGGTCTTCAGGATCTGAATAGGTCATGTATATGTCTTAAAATATCATAAGGGATGTATAATGGTCCAATAATATTAATGGGTCATAGAACATCATAAGTGGTCCAAGTCCAGTCCTAGGACATCCTAAATTTTTTTAATGGGTCTTGGGGGTCCTAAGGTTTTATATTTGTTTTAAGATTTCATAAGGGATCTAGATAAGAGTCCTAGAATGTTAATGGGTCGTAGGTGCAATATAAGTGGTCCTAGAGTACATCTTAAGGGGTCGTGGGTAATAATGAGTCAGGTATAGATATGTATCTTAAGGGGTCGAGGGTAACATAAGAGGTCCTAAGGGGTCCTACGTTTCATTAGTGGATGATCCTTGTATGATAAATTAATTAAATCTAAGATGTACATAAATGTGTCCTAAGACAACCTAAGATATGTTAATGGGTCTTGATGATCTGAATGGGTCATAGATGTCTTAAAATGTCATAAGGGACATGTATAATGGTCCAACAATGTTAATGGGTCGTAGATGCATGATAAGTGGTTTAAGGTGTCTTAGGTTACATTAATTGATACTAGTATGTCTTAAGGGTTCTTGCGGGCAACAATGGGTTCACATATGTATTAACAGAAGCTAAGATAGATGAATGTGTCATAGGATATTTTAATATATAATAATGGTTCATATGGGTCTTAAGGGGTCCTATGTGTCAAGTAAGATGTCAGGTAATATGTAAATTATAACAAAGGATCCTAAGTGTCTTAATATGTCGTAAAAGAGAAATAAGGGTCCTAGAAACTTATTGTACTACAATTTTTTAACGTTTTCTAACATACTACTAAATCATTTTCAAAAATTGAACTACAATTTTCTAAGATTTTCACAAACTAAAAATTATAAATAAAACAAATAGCTAACTTTAATAAGTTTACTAAAAATGCGTGTACATACATGTGAGAGAGAGAGAGAGAAATTCTTAATAATTACAATTTTAAACTTAAAATTTAGCATTTTCTAACTCGAATCTTAATGTTTTCTAACATTTATCCTATGATTTCTAACATTTAGATAACATTTTCTAACATTTATACAAATTAAAAATTATTTAAAACAAATAACTAGTTAAAATAAATATAAAACATATTATTTACAATAAAAAATGAGAAAAATATGTGTAACTAGTACTACTAGAAAATTGAAGAGGTCGACGAAGCTTGTGAAGTGTTGGTGTGCTGGTGTGGTGACGTAGTTCACTCCGAGCCTAGGGGTCCACAAACTGCTCCAATGAAAATGATGGTTAGAAAATGAATCGTCAGAAATTTATACAAAATCCGGCCCTAAATGGCTTCGTGGGAAGTATATACTTCGCACGAAGCCACGCAGGGGTCTTCATGTGAAGACCCCTACGTGGTGTGTTCGCACGAAGCATCCTGAGGACTTCGGGTGAAGTATAAAATTCACACAAAGGCAGCAAAAAATTTTGTTTGATGATTTCGCGATTTCCTTCGTCCCTAAAAGTGGGACACAGCTTCGTGATTGAACCCATTATGAATAGTTTTTCTACTTCTGTAAATGTGAATGTGATTATGATTATTTAGAATTGGTGATTATAGACCACTTGTTTGATTATAATATATCACATTTACTAATCAATAAGCTACAAACAAAAAAATGGGCAGAGTTTTCTTAAAAAAATGTTGACTATATTCTATAGGCTTTTGTCAAATATTATGAACATGTTAAAAAAGTTATGATATTCTTCCTATGATATATTATATTCTAATGAACTTTATGATATTCTTCCTATTTGTATCAAACATTATCACCAAGTTTTAGAAACGCATGATAATTCTATAGTGATGATCATGATTTGATCATGCATTCTATGTAGTTTATAAGGTAGATTCCTCCAATAAAACCCGAAAGTAAAACATATTAGAATGTTGAAATATGAGTAATCTTGATTTAAGTGTAAGAAATGACCTGTTTCCTAGGGAAAAGTGTTCTTTAATAATGATCTTCTCTTCCAAGATGGAGAAAGCACCTCTTTTTAGACATGGTCTCAAGTAGCTTATCCATCTCATCCAGTAGCTTTTCCCACATCTGTCAAGGCCTGCCAAATGACCAAGAATTACCTATAATCATGGGAATGCAGGAATATATATGTAACTTAAGGATGTTAAAGTAAGACAAGGATGAGTACCATCCAAAATGGGTACAGTGCTCCAACAACCATGTCCAAATTTAGAAATGTGAGCCATAAGTTTCTTGTCTTCCTTGAGAGACCAGAGTCCGTTTTTGTGATTCTTATGTTGGTAACATGACCTACAACATTTCATCACTGATCAGCACTAACTCTACCAAATTCCATATTTCATAGACACATGGCTGCTAATTAAATGTATTATGTGTAAAATTTGTTGTTTAGATTTTAATTCAAATTATTCTACATCTAGTGAGAAACAGAGCTTGCTATGCAATAACTTTACGGTAGATGGTAGAGTTTCTTCTGGATTTCATGAAATAATGTAGGATTTGAGCCTCCTCCATGAACTTCATTAACATTAGGACCAGTTTCTATCTCCCCTTTACTTCCTTTGTTTATTTTTCAAGAAGAAATGAAATTGGGCCGAAAATCTTCAAAATTTTTCATGGAAGAATCTCCAAGTGTATCACAAGGCCCTGTAATTGCAATTATAGATTCAAGAAAAAGATAAATTAATAGTTTGCAGTAATGAAATCTGATTCAAACCATAAATTATTTATGATGCACTTTGATCGATTAATTTTGACAATGGTGTAGAGAAATTAGTTATAGGACTTAAGACTTCAAAACAAAAAAAAAATCAATCATCTACACTATAAAATAATTTGGCCAACCTCGATAGGCTAGTATGGAAAATTGTGTGCTAATGAGTTAAAATTGGGAAGATCTTAATTACCTGTAGGTTTGTTAGTTGTCTTCACTGTTCGATACATCTGTAGCAACCAAACAAAAAATAAGAGACAATCAACTAATTTATGTGGTATGAATGGATGGCTTGATTTCCTATGAGAAATTTTAAAATTAGACATGGCCAGTTGTCAAATTAACGCATAACTTCTATCATCATTCATATGGTATTCTCTATAAAAACAAGAAACAAATTTTAAGAGTACCTAATATTAAAATTGCAGATTTCAAGCCACCTGTCTGAGGATTGAGAAAACGTCTTCCAAATCTATCAACAATGCCATCTTTTGTATATTTAAGATTCTCCTCTTCCATAGTGTATGGAACTGAACTTTTTTGGATATTTATCTCTATAGGTAGAGAGCCAAAATCTCACATTTGAACAAGTTAGTTCATATGAGTTGCAAAAAGAATTAGTGGAGAAAATGACAAATGTCTGTCCTATTTTGGATAGTTTTAACATGCACTTGATGTGTAGTTTTAAGCGTTAACAAAACCATCAACTTCTATTTCACACTCCAAATAGAATCAAATGTCATTATTGTCACAGGTTTGGATATATAAAAAAGGAACATCAGAAAAGAAATATGATCTATCCCATAATAATTTTTTAAGAAAGAAAGACATTGAAATGAAAGAGCTTGCACAAATAAACTCTTCAAAGACTGAAAAATGGACATAAAAGTCAATAGTTTGACAAAATTTCACATTAGAACATTTAAACTCAAAATTTCACAATAAAATCTTTATTCACAGCCTCAAGTTTATCTTTTGCATGAGATTTCATAACCAATTGTAAGTAGCAAAAAACTATGATATTGAATAGACAATTCTAATTTAACTACATATTTTTATGAAGACGACCAATAGAAATTGTTTCATTTTCAACATGTTTGAACTGTAGTTTTTTCAGCATGCCATGTCTAGAATGACCTCCTATAGATGAAATTGCCCAGAAATATTTTCCAACCAAACAAGAAGGATTTCATATTCATCATGTTTCTCTCGTACCCTGAGAGAAAGATTCAAGATAATAATTTTAAGATTAGAAGAAAAATGAATTTTGTGAAGAGAATGACAAGAATGCAGATGTAGTAGTTTTCATGCTAATGAACAACAATCTATTTGAAAGGAGAAATAGTCCATTCATGAACAACAGACAATAAAATTGGAAAAAAAAACTTCTTATAAAGTAGACATCAATAGAGTTTTGAGGAGAAAAATGTGACAAGAATATTGTAGCAAAAAACATAAATTTTATCTTCTAACTTTCAAGGAGTCACAAAGCTTTCAAAAAACAATATATTCTAGTAGCTTCTTACTACATACCCAGTTTTCAAATTCAACATTGTATTCCATCCATCCTCTTCCTTTGTGTCCTCTTTCTACAAGGCACTATTCTAATAGTTGGTATGGATTGTTCATCGCATTGAAAAACCTTGTCATTATTATTATTTCCAACTTGCTGAAATTCAAGGATGGTTTCATGCTGAGGTTCGGTAATGACAGCTGAATCATTGTGTACAAAAAACAATTCAGCTTGTTCCTCTAGCTCCTCTTCACGCTCACTATTGGATGTGTTTGATTGTTGGGCTTCCTATACGCAACACAATTTAACTTATTAAAGTAACATAATACCTCTAATTAAATTATTGCATGTCATAGAATATTTAAAATAACTTACTTCATATTCATGACCAATGACTAATTTCTCCAATTGGTCTAGCAAGTGTTTTTGAAGGCCTTCATAAGCATGTAGTAAGGCATATCTTAAGTCCTCCTTTGAAGCCTCCTTAAGGCATAGATTGGACCTTAAATTATCTCTTTTGGAATGAATGTATTTTCTTGTAATATTCAAAATAATTTCTTGATTAAAACCAGGATTTCCAAATGCTACAATTACATCTTTAAAAAGTAGATCTTTGTTAGCATTGGATTGATTTCTCCAATCCATTTGAATTGTATTTCCAAATAGATTCTTTGCATGGTGATAAATGAAGTGAAAAAATTTCATACCCATTTCATCTTTCAAAACATTTCATTCAGAGGAGAGCAAGATTCTAACTTCTTGTGTCCCTTTTGTAGTGACTGAAGATATTGTTGATGTGTTAGGTGTTGAGGTAGATGCCCCTGTAGGTACATTAGTCACTTCTTCATTTATTTCCTATATTTATAATTAGATTGTGATATTTTTAGAATCCCAAACATAATATGCAACTATTTTTAGATTTAAAATAGTATCTTAAGTACATTAAGAGTTAAGGGAATTCTTGGTAAATAAGGTAGATTTCTCTTAATGAATAGAAAATTTGTAAAGATGAGACAAAATATGAAAATCAAGGAAGAAAGAAATACATTCTAGAATGCATGGACCAAGTAAAGGTAAGACAACAACAGTAAATTATATGAAAATTACACAACATATGAAAATTTGACAAGTTTGAAGAAAGAAATGCATTCCAAAATGCATGGACAAAGTAATGGTAAGTCAACAATAGTAAATTATATTGATCCAAGTCAAGATAGTCTACATATTGGCAATAACCATGAATGAAATATTTCAAGAAAATAAAAAGGTAATAGATAGGTTAAACATGTGAAGATAATTAAAAATTAAACATGTCAAAAAAATGACTATTGCAGTCATACCTTGAAAGACAAGTGGTGTGTAATGATAGCTACAATAGAGAAATAGCATAAAAAGAATAAAAAGAAGTGACTTTTCATCAAAGAATACGAGTTTGAAGTTATACCTTGTTAATCATAGAGGCAGTTATACCTTGTCAGCAAGTTTAGTATAAGGTTTATACCTTAAAAAGGTGTTTCAATTTTATTTTATTACAAAATGCATTATGTAATAAAAATGAAAAATTCTGAAATTGTGAAAAATAAAAACCGTAGTGCTGAAGAAAAATATGAGCTGCAAAAGAGTAATAAGATAATACTTCAAGGTAATTTACCTTTTTAGCTGAAGTAAGCCCTACACTCCCCAACAATGTCCTCTCACATAACTCATTTTGTTTAATTATTTCTTTCCTCATTTCACCATTCTCAAGTATGTCTGGTAGGAGCCTTAACATTCTTGATTGTGATTCCATAAGATTCCTCAAGGAAACTTGTTCAAGTGTTGGTGGGAGAACTCTGACTGAACCCACACTTGATGGATTATTTATTAATCATGGTGTGCTCCTAATAGGGGCACAAATTTCCATTCTGACAATGATACTAGGAGCATCCATGTTTGATGTAGATGGCATGCTATGAGGTATTGTGCTTGATGTCACTCTTGTGAGAGGCATAGAGGGCATGACACATCTTGAAAACTCCTTCAAGAAACAAATATAAATCTTAAAGTGGTATATCAGGGTAAATAACATAATCAAACCCACACAAACATGTGATTGAATCTTACCTTTTGTGTAACATTGGATGTAGTTGATGGCATAATCATGTATCTTCCATGCCAACAAGACGTGTTCTTGGTGGAACTACTCTAAAAATGCCCTGTAGAAAAAAACACAAATATTAACAAAATATAAAAGGTGAAGTAAATTAATTAAGTACACAAAAACCTAGATGTTATCTTACTGTTGGCATGGTATTAGAAGTACTGAAGGGAATAATAGGGTCTTGAACAACTTTAGAGATGGTCTGCATTCCATAAACATAAATCAACATCATATAATATAAAACATAAGATAAATGAACCTATAAAAGATAATTTTCAAACTTACCTCTGTATGCACCCTAAAATGGTCACCTAGACTTTGGGCCCCCATTCAGCAATTTATCAAATCCCTGAATCAATATTTTCAAAAATCAACATTTTTGAAATATCAATTTCCTTGATCAAATCCTATTTTTTCATTTATTCGATTATTTTCTATGGGCTAACCCTTTTATCCTAAAGTCTCTATTTATTAAAATGAATTTCCTCCCCTTTTATTAAATAAAAAGCCCCCACCTTTTCCTCTTATCCTAAGTTTCACAAATAAAACATTATTCTTATTTTATAAAAAGAAGAAAAATACTTTTTGTCTCATATGGACACAAAGGTCAACTCTTATTTTCTCATTGGAGGAGATTTGTGCACATGGATTTCTCCTCTTTCAAGTTCCATGCTTGATTAAATCTTTTTCCTCTTAATCTCCATGGTCCATTCCTTTTCAATTCATTTAAAAAGAGAGCTCTTTTCTCATTCTTAGATCCCCAAAATTTTATGCTAATCTTATGCTGTAGGATTTTTTGGAGACTTTGGAGCTTTTGGAGATCATTCTTGTATTTTAATTACTTTCTTGCATTCTTGCATCATAGGTTTCATGACATTTAGCTTAGTTTCCTTTATGCTTTAGATTAGCTCACAATAGCTTAATTAGCAAGGGTTTGTAATACTTCCATCTTTCATTTCCATAGCTTAGCTTGCATCTTCATTCTTAGCACATCTTGCATTGCATTGCATCTTCATTGATTCTTGGAGATATTGGCATTCTTGCCCTTGTCTCATTGAATCTCCCATTGTGTGGTTTACTAGCAAGGTTGCATGCTTCAATAGCTCTAGTTGAGAGCAATATTCAAACAATCTTGTGACTCCATGCCTAGGGAGCTCTAGGTCACTTTCTCAAGGTTTATCATTCATGGATTCTCTTGGAAGTAATGACTTAGAGAAGTGCACTATTTAGTATGTATATTTTTGGCACCCACTGTGGGGCAAAATAATTCTATTTTGTCCTTCTTTTCATGCATTTTTGCATCTTTGTTGTCAATTTTTGCTTGCTGTTTTGGCTATTTTTCTGTACTTTCTCACAGATTATTGTACGAAAGTCTTCCAGTATCGTGAGATACTTTATTATATACCCATGTGAGACTTTTCTCGTAAAAGTATTGTGCGGCCATACAACATTATGTCGCACAGACATACAAAGGTTTATCGCCTGCACATAGTACGATCTATCGTGTAGAGAGAAAATATCGCACCGGTATATCTCAAAGTATCATGCGATTCTTCTTGCAACTAAAATGTCGCCCAGACCTAGAAGTGGTTATTTTTAGCTCTTCTATCTTGCAAGTTTCAGGTTTTCTATTATCCTTTTTTTTTTTTGAAAATTTTAGCGTTTTTAGAATCTGTGCCACTCCACAAAACTGGCACCCATTTTTGACAAATTTTCACATACGGTATCAAAAATTGAAGTGTGATATATCATTGGAAAGCTCTTTTTGAGCCTGATCCAACCATGCTGGTTTCATTTTCAAAACTTTCCATTTTATTTTCTATTCTACTTGTAGATTATTTGATTTTGGATGTGCTAACCATTGTGGGGCTAACAAGTTATGCTTGTAGGTGCTCCTATTACTTGAAATTATTTTCTTAAAAGAACACATGTCAAAGCTCCAAATGCATAAGGGCTACTAATAGTTTTTGCAGGGCTGCCCAAAGCATAAAAACCACTCAAGTTGTTGGTTTAATTACTTTTGTTTTGAGTGTGGCATATAGTAGTTGCTTCATTTCACAGGCAATTAATATCTTGTTGTGGGAATCTTTGGGTGGTAGGAGAAGTATGCTCTTCATCCTTGAGGTGAGCCAGAAAATTTTGACCCATCTTTAGATTTTGAAAGCAAGAGGGTAATTGAACCTTTGCTTGGTGTGTTTGGGAGATATTTTTGAGCTAGGAGATTATGCTCTTCACCCTTGAGGTGAAATAGAAATCCTAACACTCAAAAGTTGATCCACTCTTTGTTTAGCTTTTAGAATCCTTTAGCGGGCCTGCTCTTGAGCAATCAAGAGGAATGACTCAAGTGGGGACAAGCTTTTCACCAGCTATTCCAACCCACTATAAACTCAAGGCTATCAAGGACACAAAACCTTGGTAGATGTAGTACTTGTCTTCGCTTGATGTGAGTACTTGTGGGATTGTGACCATGAGGAAAGTGTTGATCAAGAATGCTTAAGGTACTCTTGTGGCTATGATGTCCATTACTTGCAGCAAGGTAAGGAGTCCCTTTGGGGAGCAAGAGGGGTATTACGAATGAAAGCCCTTATTAAGAACCATAGATAGAAGCCACCCTATTTTTTTGCATAGCTTCTTGGTGCAAGGATTGATCCTAGTGGACTAACCTGGATCACCCCAAGATTACTCACCATCTGTGTTCCTTTGGTTGCGTCATTGACATTTCCATGACAAAGACAATATCTATTGTGGGTAACCACTTTGTGTGAGGCAATTGAGCATCAAGTGTGGGCCAAGTTGGTAAGTATTGAGCCATTGTCTTTTTAGGCTAGTAAGTGCTTGAAGTGTTGTCATTGTAATCTACATGTGTAAACATTCTCAAACATCAAACATCATGGTAGCATTCATAGGATTTTATTGCTATGATATCACAATTTCTTGTCTTGGCAAGGTTGCTTTTGCCCTTGTGCAAGTGTTTTATGACATGTTTGATCACCTACTATTTGAAAACTTGTCTCATTACTGGTAGTACTATGCTTGAAATCAAAAAATCCAACCTTCAAACTAAAATTTTGACCAAATTGCCCTTATATTGAGATTTTTATAACTCACTGGTCAAGAGTCGTATGATCCTAATACTGTATCGCACACTATACTAAGATTTATTGTGCAATAGTTTGTTACTAGAAAAATATCACACTACTTGCCTAGAAAGTATCGCACAGGATGCCTGGAAACTATCGCACTACCTTGTGTGAAATATCACCTGGAGAAATTGTATCGCTCTGTTATCCTGAAAACTATCGCATAGAGTCCTTTTTCTGTCCTACTACTACTTGCAATCTAAATTTGATTTGTGTCACTTCCAGTCTTCCTTGGTTAGTCCAGGTTAGATCTTCGGTGCTGTGTCATGTTGCTCAATGTCCAAATGAATTTCAATGGTATCAAATTGCACAAAATGACTCTTGGTCTTCTTTCTTCCACATCTCTCACATCTTCCTAGTCTTTCATTTTCATCCTTTCTCTTCTTCATGCTTCTTCCTCTTCTTCCTAAATTCTTCATGTCTTCTTGATTCATTCCCTCTTATTATCTAGTCTACCTTCTTCTATTTCATCCCTTCTATTCATTTCTTCCATGCTTGATTCATTCTCTTCTAGAACCATGAATTTCAACTATCTTGTTATGGAACCTCTCTTGAAAATAGATGATCTTGAACTCATTGCTCAATTCAAAGAATTGTATTCCTCCAATAGTCCTATATATCTCATGGGTGACAAATTTAAGGCAAAAATAAAAGAAAAATTGATTGAATCAGATGCCTTTGCTAGGATCATAGACATGATCAGGTCATGAACTCCTTCTTCCAAACATTCTTCATCATCTAAGTCCTCTCATTCTTCTTCACCTTCCAAGTCTTACCATGACTCTTCTAGACATTACTTGCATTCTTCATTATCCAAGTCGTCTTCCTCCATAGGATCTTCAATTTCCTCTTCTTCACAATCTCATTCCTCTTCTACTTCTCCCAAGAGTCTTACTTCTCTTCTCGAGACATACCATGATGAGCAACATGATAATCCTTATGATACCTCTTTCACGAAGAGTGACATGCTCATCTTTGATGACTATGATGGCTATGATAATGAACCATATAGTGATACCTATGAAACCTCTGTTCCTAAGAGTCCTCCTAGTCATGTGCTCATGCTTACTAGAAATGGGTCATCACATTGGATAGATCATGATGGTGATCCATATGATTCTGATTTTGAAAGAGACTATGATTCTTTTTGTGAACAATATGACACATCTACTTCTATTGAGGAAGAGAAATATTTCTGTGCTGATTATAAATGTAGATACTATGAAAATTTCTCCTCTAAGAACTCTCATGCTGAAAATAAAGATTACACTCTCGAGCAAGATCATGTTGATGATAGACCTTTGTCTTGTGATGGTTCCCTTCCATCCCCTACTTCCTCCAATAACCATACATTTTCTAAAGCTTCCAATTCTTTCAAACCTTTCACAAATCCTTCATCCAACAAAGATCCTAATGCTTTTCATTCAGTCCCTATAGTTACCCTCAAGTGCTACCTCCTAAAGAAGCCCAAGCTATCCTTCACCTGGCTGCAAATACTTTCAATAATGCTAAACCTAAAGAGCCTGAGCCTTTATGCATTATGATTCCTACTTTAGATAGTCCTTCACCATCTCTTCCAAAGTCTTCCATACAATTCCAACATGCTTCCTTGTCCTTAGAAGTGGCCCCATGTCAAGAGGACTCTAAAAATGATAAAGAAAAAAACATAAAGAAAGATCAAGATCAAGAACCCTCCATGTCATCCAATCCTTTTCATGATGTCTCTTATCCACTTCAAGGTTCTTGTGATCCTCCATGCCCTTTCTCATTCATTCCACCATGTCTTAAGTCTTCTCCTAAGCAAGAGCAAGATACTACTTACACCGTTGAGCTTCCTGACAATCAAAATAACCTTACTACACTTGTGCTTTCCAAAGATGATACTTCTATTAAGGCTATTAAAAATAGTGTTGTTACTTCCAATGATAAGCCTATTGAAAATCAAGAGAAAGATCATACGCTTATGCTATCCAAAGATCCTTGCCAAGATCAAAGTCTTCCATCTTCTTGTTCTACCACCCCATGTTCACTTCCACTTTCTACTCTTCCTAAGTCTTTGCAAGCTCTGAACAATTCTATCAAAGAAATTGATCCTATTCAAAATTTTCATGATCCTATTGCAAATTCTAATGCTCATCCAAAAGATGCCGATGTCCTTGGTTGTCATATGGATGTTGACGAGCTTATTGATTATCCTTTTGCATCTTCCACTTCCATCCTTGGACCTCTTCCACCATCACTAAGGGCTTCACATCTTCCTTCCATCTTGGGCCCTTGTGTCCCTTCACTTTCCCCTCCTAAATCTCCTAATTCATCATCCATCTTGGGTCCTTACATCCCTCCATCTCCTATATTTCCTCAAGATCAACATAGATGCATACCCTTGAATCCTTTTCATCCATCCACCCATCTAAACCAGTCATATCATTCTTCTTCTTCCACAAGTCCCAAGTCTTTTGGAAGTAACTTGAATGTTCAATATAATAAAAAGAAGAAATACAAGAATCCATCAAAAAAATAAGATCACCATGTCTCCTCTAATCGACATGGAGGCATAAAGTCAAAAGAGATATCTAAGAAGAAAACTAAAAGACAAGTATGGGTTCCAAAATCCATTATTGAAGATATTCTCTCTAAATCCTCAAAAAGAAATGAAAAGCCTAAGGCTATATGGATTCCAAAGTCTCTCTTGAAAGATTCTAATTTTGAGAAAAAAGTGAAGTTGACATTGAAGCTTCCAAAGGCTTCCACTTCATCTTCTTCCAAAAACATTCTTTCATTCCGTGCACCTAAACCACAACTTCTACTATCCATTCATCATATTCCTTCATGTATTCCTTCATTCACATTTCCTCCATTATCTCTCACCACCCTTCAAGGTGTGTGTTCATGTTGATCTTGCCTTCCTTTCCATCTACCCTATCACAATCCTTCCATTCATTATCCTTCTACCTTCTATCCTTTTTCCTCATTTGCCTATTCCTCCTATCTTCCAACCTCACTCACTTTACATAAAACCTTACCCTACATTTTTCTCATCCATCTTCCTTTCCCTATCAATATCTTTGAGCATATCATTTTGAATCCTTGGAATATCAGGGTTTATCCTTTCAAGGAGCTGTTATACACTGAGTTTGCACCTTTTCTCAAGCTCTCGTAGTCTTGATAACCTAGTATAACATGGGAATCATCTCAAGGTTGTGGGACCTTTGCTAACTGAGATGAAACCTCTAGGTTCTAGGCTGGTTCCTCTTGGATAATCACCTTAGTTTACTCTGAACAGGAAAGTAAATCTTTTGAGGGAAAGGGATAGAAGGAGTGCATAAAATGGAAATAACTGAAAGCAAACTATCCTACTAGGGTGACGCACTGAAATTAGGGTATGAATTGTAGTATGGAGGATGAAACCAATACACAATCCTAGGTCTAGGGGATTACAACTCAATGAATAGGCCTGCATAAATATTTTATAGAGGGGTCTGCAATAAAGGGATACTATACAGGGGAAAGGAATTTCTCAAGGCAGTAGTACTCCTAAAGAGTCAAACACAAACTATAACCTATAGACAAACATTCATCTCTGTAATTGGGTATAGGAATGAGACATATTGCCAAGGGTGAAAGTATACCCACAAAAGCATTCAAATTAGATCATTCACAAGCATACACATGAATTGCAGAAAGAAAGAGGAATCAAGAAAAAACCTAAAAGTTACTGAACATGCATATACTGAATTCAATAAGAGATAATCCAGATAAGAAAGCATAAGGATAGGAGAATGTCACAAGATGCTTTGTAATATCTGAATAATCAATGGGAATTACAACTATAGAAAGCCAAAGGGGAAAAAATGCCACAAATTACTCTGAGAAAGAAACTTTCTTTTTACAATTGCTGGATTCTGAGCACTAAGGCTCTCAAAAAACAATATATACACCTCTACACGTAGGCAGGAATAAAAAATATCTGAATAGGGTTACATATATCTGCATAAAATAATCCAAGCCTAAACCAAGACAAGACATGATCATAAATACTTCTCTAAAAATATCTCAACAGATCAAATACATCTTTCTTTGCGCGTCCATTCTTGTACTAATCATGCCTGCAGGCCAGGAATCTTGATCCATCTACCCCTCTGCAAGCCCACTAAGCCATGAATGCTCAAAATCTAATCTCAGCTCCTTGAAAGGACCCAAAAATGGTAGCATAAAAGATCTCTGCAAATTCCTTAACTGCAACCGCCCTTGAAATCATCAATTTTCAACTACCAGCACTTTGTAAACATCCTCTACAAAAGAAAGCCTACCAAAATTGGCTGCACCACTTTGAAAATATCATTGGTCGCATGATCGCATGAGCCCAAAAGACCGCATGCGATCATGTGACTAACCACTAAGATCTCATCCTGCTACCACATAGACACCTAGCCCATAAAATCTGCCATCTCAGTTAATCCTATGACCGCACCACAGGAAACACCTGAGAATCCAATAGTGGTGACATGATCACATGGGATCGGAAGATCCCATGTGAACATGTGACCACCATAGATCTTGCATCTACGAGGGCCCATGTTACACCGCTGACCCACAAGATCGACACGTCACCACCTGATGACCCACTGAAGAATCCCAATCTGACTGTTATCACATGATCTCATGGGATCGAAAGATTCCATGAGATCATATGACCACCATCGGATCTTCATCTACCACCACTCACAAGCGTCGGGCCCACCACCAACTAGTCGTAGCAGCATGGATAACGGCTAGTTGCATGTTTGCATAGCCTAAGAAAGGGCTATGTGATCATGTGACAAGCACATGTAGCTCTTCAAAAACATCAACTGGGACCCACTTGGTCAAAGTTGCATGCTTAGGGTCAAAAAGACAAAGGCTTTTCAAACCAGAGGTTGAAAACATAGAGAGTTTTCGAGCGAAGGTTGAAAACACACTGAGTTTTAGACACTTTGAACAATTTTGGAAGCCTACGACCTGAGTATTTCTTGCAACATTAAAACTTCAAAATCTCTGAGGGCTTTGCAATTTAGTGCATGCGATCTAAACTAGGGCTTGAGTACATATCAAAGAACATGGGGTTCAGAGTGTAAAGCATAACAATCTATGGATCAACTTCACAAGCAAAACAAGATGCAACCGGAATTAGACATTTGCAGAGGCCAGAATTGAAAGATGGGAAATTTTGGGTAACATTTTGGTGACTTTTGCGGGATGTCAGCCTGCTAGACATTAGACCAGTGGCCTTGACGCAATCCATTGGGCATGGAGTCATACTGAACACAAAACTTTGACAGGGGAACAAAAAACTTGAACCAGACTGTGCTCGAGCACTTCTTGGAAAACAAGGAAAGACTAAACTAGAAAATAGGGATAGAAAACAAGGGAAACTAACCTAGCTTAAACTAACCAGTTATAGAAACATGGTTAAATGAAATGATTCACTGGTGTGTTGAAATAGCTACCCCTCCTCCTTAGGGTACAATACTTTTCATGCAGGAGGATAGCTAACAAGGAGGGAAGTACACACAGTTGTATGAAGAACCGATGCACTACCTCCTAAAGGACATAAACAAATTGACTCACCTCCACCGAAATTTTTTTATCTCCATTATTCAGGGGTGGATAAGTGAGTTGAGCTTGCCTTTTCCAAACTGCAAGTTCACCCTCAGCCTCAACCTCATTTGAATATTCATGTTTGGACACAAACATGACTGGATTTTTGTGGCCAGCCTCTGCTCTTGCTAAGTATCTTAAGGGGAAACCCACAGAAAGAATGAACTTGGGGCTCCTTTTACTACTATCAGGATCTTCAACTACCAATTCATGCAAAGGAGCTTCTTCTTCCACATCATTTCTCTTTTCAACACTCTTAGCAGCAGGCTTCTTTTCAGGAGAACACTCTTCTCTTTGTCCTTCGGTAGCTGAGATGAGTGGCATATTAGAAGCATTGTCATCTTCAACAAAACAAGGCATTTCTTCAAATAAATCAGCCTCCCATTCGATGGTATACTTGGCAACATTATAAGATTCATCAGATAACCCTGATATAGCCTCTTTCTCTTCTTTACAAAGAGCTTCCTCAAGTTGTGTCCAATGAGTCTCTTTATCATTTGCACCCTTTAGAATCAAGAGCCTTATTATTGCTTTGTGCTTTTGTATTTCTTTATCATGAAACTCCTTATGGGCTGCCAACTCTTTTTCTTTCTCCATTTGAAGTTCAATGCCCCTATCAAACATGGCCTCCATTAAAATTTTCTGGTCTTGAACCACCCTTTCACAGTTATTCTTATAAACTTCCAACTCCTCATAAGTAACCCTCTAAGCTGCTAATGTCCCTTGAAAATCTTCTTCTTTTGTAGCTGTAGCAGCACTGACTGCCACTAACTTTTCCTCATAAACCTCCTTTAGTGCTGTGAGAATTCTTGTAAGGGTTTCCTGACCTTGTTTCAATTCTATAAAGGCATCGATCTACTCCTTTGCCTATTTTTACATATGCCTTTTTTGTGTTTCCAACACCTCCTCATAATATCTCCTCTATTCTTCTAGCTCCCCTTGATGAACCGTCTTCTGGGCCTCCAACCCTTCAGCAAGTCTAGCCTCATTTCTCTTGTATTGCTCTACCAGATACCTCCTATAACCTTGATCCTACTGAGCCAAAGCTTGTTGTTGTTGGATCTGGGCATGATAAGCATACTCTTCTATGCAAGGCATTTCCTCTTGAGGCTGTTGGTATGTGTATTAGTGTTGCGATGATACTGGAAGGTGGGTGGGTGGGGGGCAAGCATGAGGTGTATGTTGGTTCATTGCTACAACTAGGTAGTCCTGCATGAAATCAGGAGTACCACTATTCTGATAAAGCTAACCTCCATGAAATGAAGGGTTGTCCTCATGAAAAGAAGGATGGTAATCCATCTTAGGTATTGAATCTACTTGAAACTAGTGAATGTAAACTTGGAGTCGCTAGATATGCAAAATAATGATCTCTCAAAGGTCTGCAACCTACTAGAAGCATATCAAAACCAGCAAGAACTATGAAAATTATGACCTCTTGGTCCCACTGGGTGTGCCATAATTGTTATACACTAAGTTTTGCACCTTGGTTTCAAGCTCTCTTGGTCTTGATAACTCAGTATAACATGGGAATCATCTCAAGGTTGTGGGAGCTTTGCTAACCGAGATGAAACCTCTAGGTTCTAGGTTGGTTCCTCTTGGATAATCACCTTAGTTTTCTTCTTAACAGGAAAGTAAATTCTTTTGAGGGAAAGGGATAGAAGGAGTGCATAGAAAGGGAAATAACTTGAAAGCAAAATACCTACTAGATGATGCACCAAAACTAGGGTTTGGATCTTAGTATAGAGGAATGAGATCAATGGAGGAATCAGGTCTAATAAGTCACCACTCACTAGATAGGCTTGCATAAGTATTTCATAGGAAGGCCAGAACAGAAGACTCAACCTATGACCTACAAACAAACATCATCTTCTGCAACTCGGTGTAGGAATGAGACAAGACTGCTAGGGGCTATAACATACCCACAAAACATCTAAATCAGATCAGACACATTAACACACAAAATGCAGAAGGTAAGAGGGACTAGGAACCCTAGTTTCCATTAACAACATTCATAGACTTCAATCCAATAAGAGATAAACAAAGATAAGGAAGCATAAGGACATGAAGAACTGTCACAAAATACCTCTGTAATGTTTTTATCTATCAGTGGATCCAATCCATCCTCCCCTACAGGCTAAACAGTATGACCTGCATAGATCTATTAAACTATAAAAGTAAGATGAGATTAAATGAAATTTATGTCCGGAATCATGAAAATGTTAAATGGTAGCTTTGGAAGATTCAAATGACAATTTTCCGAAATATGTTCTATAAAGGTAATATAAAACAGGGTTTCCTGCACCCCTTCGTTGTTTCATATGTTGAAATAAAAACAAATTATAAGCCAACGCACCTGATGCAACAGACAATATTTTATCTCAAAATAAAAAAGCTTAGAATGAATACCTAATAACACTACTTTAGAAGACTAAGAAATACTCACTACCATTTACTTCATTTCTGCAAGAAGAAATCATTTGTTCAGCACTAAATAAATCTTTGCCATTTATTTATTTTCCTGAATAGAGAAATCATTCCTTAAGCGTTTATAGAAGTTTACAATTTATTCCATTCCTGAGAAGAGAAACCCTTCCTTTAGCACTAACAATTCTCTTATCAAGGCAGAACAGAACAAGTGCTTTAAATTGAAGAAACTGGCAAATATATATAAAACACAGCATAATAATTGTACCAAAATTCAGCAATTCAGTTTCATTCTTGCATTTGCAGTGTAAACAACATTTTCTTTAATTAGGATCTTATGAAAGAAATGAAACAGACATCCTAACAGTTATGAACAAAATATTGAGTACCAGTAAAAATGTGCACCTCAGAATTGAAAAATAACGAGCCAAAATGTATACCTTAACAACTCTTTCCAATATCCCATTGTTCGGAGGCAAAACTATGGACTTATATGCACCTATTTGCCAACAAATGCAGGGAAAGCATTCTAAAAAAATAGTTAACACTATTTGAGAAAATCAGCTGCAAGCAAGACAAGCGTGAGTAAAATTGTTGCCTGAATCAACTTTGTAGCTCTCCATACAGTCGGCATCCTGCTCATTGCACTCAGAGATATTTTGACTGGGATGAGACGATCTGTGCCAGAGCAGAATTTCCCTTGAGGAACCTAACGATACTTTCGGTATATGGATACAATAAATATGGTCAATGAGCTTGATGATTTCAAATTAACAATTAATATATAGACTTTAGGGTAAAATTTCCAGTGAACTTCTATTGCATCAGCCAATAGGGTAAAATATCATCAATGATTTTTGATAATTACAGGAAGTGCAAAATCAAAATTTTAGTTGAGCAATAATAGTTTTTGAAAGTTTATAGCAATTATAAAAATCACTGTCTCAAGAACACGGCAAAGAAACTAATAATATTTATATTTATTTCTTGTATTAAAAATTTTAACGTGTGAAAGATCGTTAAATGTATTAACAAAATAAATATAGATTTTATATTTCAATTGAAAATAAAAAATTTATTAAAAAAATTATTACTTAATAAAAAATTATCAAATGTTGAAAATACATGCAAAATGACTAAATTCTATTCACTTACAAGAATAATTTAGAATATATAATTTAATGAAAAATATTTAATATTAAAGTAAATTTGAAATTTTAAAATATTATACCTATTCCTAATGTAAAATATAACATGTATAACATAGATCATAAAATTTAAGATTTGATGTCAAAGAGTATAATAAAAAAATTATATTTAATTATTATTTTAAGAAAAATGACATAAAATTTTAAGAGAATATATAAAGTAAAAAATAGAAATTAGGGTTTAAAATATAAAAGTAAAACATATAAACCTATAAAATTCAATATAAACTAGAAAACATAAATCTCATTGTTAAATCTAAATTATTGTAGTTTGAGTTCAATAAAAAATATTCATACAATAACTATAAAAATAGAGATTAACAAAATTTGTGTCTTTATAAAGTGAATAGAATTAAATAATATATAAATTAATCTTTTATAGTTTTTAATAATAATATATAGATTTAATTTTGTAAAACATTTTCATTTTTCATTTTGTCCTGATAAAGATCTTGTTTGTTTCTATTGAGCTCAATGATAGAATATAAATATTTAACTTATTCTTTTGTTATGGGTGTCATGAAACCAATTAAATTTTATCAAAAATTTTAAACTTATTTAAATAAAATGATTACATGTTTAATTTAATTATGTTGATTTGTCAAATTGAACTTTTAAATTTTTGGTTGGCTTTTATAACATTCAACATCTCACTCTATAATTATTAATATTAAGAAATTAGGTTTATGATTAAATTAGTGATAGGGTTTGATTAGGGTTAAAGTTAAGCTATGGTTTCAATTTTGTATTTGACCATTTTTTCTATAAAAGCATTCTTTAACTAGAATATACTATATTTTATTTATTAAATTAGAAAACACACTAAGAAACATAATTGAAATCCCTACCCATAGGGTTAGACTTTTTAGAAAGATGATTGATTTCTTAAAGATTAATATTAACAGTTCTTTTGGTTAGTCGAGCCCTAAAAGAGCGAAGGAGAGGCCCCATTGCCTATACTAAAACTCGGAGAGGAACAGAGGAATAAGGTCACATTAATAATACCACCATTTCTCAAATGATTTAAGATGCGGAAACGGTGCCCACGGAAGGCAATATACCTATCTTTCAGGGTAAAATACTTCATAACAATTAAGAATAAAAGAGAATACAAAGGGGGAAAATAGAACCTATTACACACATTTCACCCGAGCTCTTCTTCTCCACTTTTTCACCTTTTCATTTTAGACCCGTTAATTTAGCTATCATATCAGGGGTCACACAAAATATTATGCTCCCTATTGTGACATGAACATACCATATTTTTAATGACCATATTATTGAAAATAGTATATAACAAAGATATTTAATGTTATGAATTCAACCGATGTTGTCCAAATACAAAACAATTGATATACAATGACAAGGGAAATAGAGAGCTCGATCTAAAAAAATATTTCTCAATCAATGAAGGTTCTTAACTCTAAGTTCATACAACCTCACACCTCAATACTATTGAAGCATTAATTGCATTATTACAAATTTATCTTATGTAGAATTCAGCATTCATAGTGGTCAGCAACAATACTAACAATTGACTCAACTATATAAAGACATCATTTTCCTACTAAAAAAATGAAGACATCATTTCGTATTTTGTTTTTCATGTTCTGAGGTTTTGATGTATTTTTGTTGGTATAGGGTTCTTCGGCCTTAGACTATAATGGCCTAAGGTATGGTTGTAACATGATAACTTGTGTTCTTTGGGATCAGAACCCTTTCCTTATTGATTCGGTCAAAAAAAATGTGAAATCATCATTTCTTAATGTATTTTAGATCTCGAAGATAACAAATACCCACAAATATATTGCAAATGACCAATAGACTGAAATGATTAACATGTCTCGTATAATTTAAGATAATTTTTCTCTTACATTTGATTATGATTACTCCACATTTTCACCTATTGCACCTTGTTGAAATGCAGTTGCTAATATTGTTTAAATTTTGCTAATAAGTAAATATAAATTTTAATTAATAAGTAAACAAAAGATGCATTATATCTGATTCCTCTTAATTAGTATAACTTATAACATATTTCTTAGTTAAACAACATTGTAACACAAATTTAAAACATATTACTTACACTTATACATTTGGGTGAAATTTTTGACGACTAATTCCGACGGCTATGGTATTTCTTTTTCTCTATCAGATTTTACAAAAGGAATTTTTTTTTATATTTAAATATTTCCCATATTTTTCGGAATGCTGACGATAGATGATGATGCCAAAATTTTGACTCACACGGGAATTACTTACAAAAAGGTAATGTTTTCTCATTTTCGCGCATGACATAGCATAGTGCATGAGCACCCTAATTGGAGAGTTGCATTGAGAATCATTGCATCCATCTCCTTAGCCCACAGAGTTGCGAGACTTCATTGGATGAGTGTTGCAAGGCCATTGAGGTGAGGAGGAAGATGAGAAACCATTTGGTAGAAGGAAAGCCAAAACAAGAGGTGAGGGTACTCAGAAAGGGAAAATCAACTAAGGGACAATGACTGGAAGTGATTTTTCCCCCATATTTAGAAATCTTGTTGCAAGTACAGTGATTTCGACTCTATTTGTTACCATCGAGGTGTTTCATGCTATATTATTTTTCAATATGAGAAAATGGCAGATTTACAAATCCAAGTAATTAGTAATGATGACACAAGAATGCAATGAGAAGAGGAGACTCTATTTGAATCATGGATTTACTCTAGTAATTTCCATCTACATTGCATATTCACTTACTCAACACCTATTGAGAGATAAACATCACTTAGATCTGAACACCTTATTTTGAACCATGAGGAGAAATTGAAGCCTCATAGTGGTGTCATTCAGGTCAAGGGTTTTCCACTAACAAAGAAACAGGTGGTGTTTGTGCATTCTCAAAAGAAACTGCTTGGCCCACACATGATATTTCTCATTGATTTTGGTTTGGAATACCTATTCAACCTCAATGAATGGGGAATTTTTCTTCTTCTCTTTAACAAATTATACCCAAAACTCCAAGGACATATATGAAATTTTCATCTCTTCCTTAATACATGCTGGCTTTGCACTCCAAACATTTTCAATGTAAAAAATTCTAGTTTGAAAAAAGGTGGTACCCCGAATAGGGAGTTCAAGAGATATGTTTTCTTCTCTTTTTATTTCCTAAACTAGTGACTTTATGGTAAGATTTTCAAAGTCCACTTTAAATAACCTACTTCTGAGGTCCAAACTGTGTATTTAAACTTCATATTTTGGAACTCAACCTCTTCTAACCTCACCTAAATAGATTAAACTACCTACCCAAATGGAAATTTCATGAGAGGAATTATTGTCTTTGAGGAAGGTGATCCAAAAAATTTCACATATAGGTATAGAAAGTAATAGAAACCTTCTACCAACTAACCCAATCAACCTCCTTGAAACAAGACAATGACTCCTCTAGATCGGGGATAACTTTAAGAAACCCCCGCTCCTGAAAAGTATAAAATCGTGGTGAATCACATATTTTTTGGAGGAAAATTTTTTAATATTGATGGCAAATTCTGTTTCAAAATATGGATATTTTTTGGTGAAGTTTTTAATAAAGTAAAACATTTTTATAAAAATATGGTGACTACAAATTTTTTAAAATGCAAAGTTATTAATTTAATTGGCGAATCAGATTTCCTTGTAATGATAAATTATGTCAAAATTATTTTCCAAATATTGTAATTAATTTATTTGTCATGGTGAATGTTTTTCAAAAATGCATATAAACTTGGTGATTAATACAATAGTTGTATAGTTGGTATGGCGATTTGATAATTGGAAATAATTATTAAATTTTCATTCTCCTAAGTTTTCATTCTTAAAGAATGACACGTGTGATGATTCTGTATAGAGTTTTCAGTAAAGGAGTTATCTCACCACAATCCATCTGAAATGCACATTCTACCGTTCATCTATCTTAATCCAATGGTTTTGATTTGATTTTGAATTTGCATCGGGTCCCATCACTATAATGTCACAGACTTACACATCCATTAGATTACAACATATCAATGACCAAAGGTGAATTTTGGGCCTATAGTTGCTCTTCATAATCTTTATGAAAAACTCTCGGTGGAATCATGACACATGGTATGATTGATCGTACTAATAAGCCCACAATAAATCATACCACATGTCATGATATCTTTGGCCATTGATATGTTGTAATCCAATGGATGTGTGAGTCTCTGGCCTCCCTTTTTAACACCAAAAAAGCAAAATTATTTTTGCAATCTTCAGTAATATTAGATAAAAATATTAGTTAATGGCGATGAGTAGATGAGTCATGACATCAATTAAAGTAATGTCAATTAATGGTTTCTTAGATGGCACCTTTCAATTTTCAATGACAAAAATGTGTGACATCATTATCTATTCATTACCTTGATAGAATAATGCCTTAAAGTTAAGGATTAAATGAAAACATCATGTCATCTAAGGACATTGCTTTTTGACCATTCGATGATCTTACATCAATGGTAAAGCTTCATTTCCTACCGCCATTTCCTGGTAAAGAATTGTTAAGTCCACCTACATGATGCGATCCTTTCAGCCTTCATTATGCACAAGATTTAAAGTGTCTTATCATAAGTGTTGTTTCTAATTTCACCCATTTAAAACATGGTTCTTACACTTATACATTTGGGGGATATTTTTTACAACCATTTCCGACGGCTATGGTATTTATTTTTCTCTATCCGATTTTACAAAGGGAATTTTTTTATTTTTAAATATTGCCCATGTTTGGCGGAATGTCGACGATAGATGACAATGCTGAAATTTTGACTCACATGGGAATTACTTACAAAAAGGTAACATTTTCTCATTTTTCTACACGACATATCATAGTGCACGAACACCCTAATTGGAGAGTTTCATTGAGAACCATTGCATCCAACTCCTTAGCCCATAGAGTTGTGAGATTTAATTGGATGAGTGTTGCAAGGCCATTGAGGTGAGGAGGAAGATGAGAAACTAGATTTCATAGAAGGAAAGACAAAACAAGAGGTGAGGGTACTCGGAAATGGAAAATCAACTAAGAGATAATGACTGGAAGTGATTTTTTCCCCATATTAAGAAATCTTGTTGCAAGTAAAATGATTTCAACTCTTTTTGTTCCCATCGAGGTGTTGCAGGCTATATTATTTTTCAATATGAGAAAATGACAGATTTACAAATCCAAGTAATTAGTAATGATGACACAAGAATGCAATGAGAAGAGGAGACTCTATTTGAATGATGGATTTAGTCTAGTAACTGCCATTTGCATTGCATATTCACTTACTCAACACCTATTGAGAGATAACCATGACTTAGATCTGAACACATTGTTTTGAACCATGAGGAGAAATTGAAGCCTCATAGTGGGGTCATTCAAGTCAAGGGTTTTCCACTAACAAAGAAACAGGTGGTGTTTTTGCACTCTCAAAGTAAACTGCTTGGCCCATGCATGATATTTCTCATTGATTTTGGCTTGGAATACCTATTCAACCTCAATGAAGGGGGAATTTTTCTTCTTCTCTTTAACAAATTATACCCAAAACTCCAAGGACATATATGAAATTTTCATCTCTTGAAAAATACATGCTAGCTTTGCACTCCATACATTTTTAAGGTAAAAAATTCTAGTTTGAAAAAAGGTGGTACCCCGAATAGGGAGTTCAAGAGATATGTTTTCTTCTCTTTTTATTTCCTAAACTAGTGACTTCATGGTAAGATTTTCAAATTCCACTTTAATTAACTTACTTCTGAGGTCAAAACTGTGTATTTCAACTTCATATTTTTGAACTCAACCTCTTCCAACCTCACCTAAATAGATTTAAGCTACCTACCCAAATGGAAACTTCTTGAGAGAAAATATTGTCTCGAAGGAAGGTGGTCCAAAAAATTTCACATATAGCTACAAAAATTAATAGAAACCTTCTACCAACTAACCGAATCAACCTCCTAGAAACAATAAATTGACTCCTAGCTAGATGTTCCCAAAATCCACAGCTTTAAAAAAAAATGTTGGTGATCCTACAAACCATTGCCATTCTTACCAAGTGATCTTTGATTGTCAAACCCTTATAAGGTTTATTGATATATTTACAAGTGTTTTTTACCTCCACGCGAATTTGACTAGTAGTGACAACCTTGGCTCTTAATCCTCTAACCTCATAACTTGGGATCACATCATCATGAAATAAGTCCATCAAACATCAATATGGGTCTAACATACCTTGGGACATAAAATATATGTTTTTAATACTAACATCCATCAAAAAGTTATGTTTACAATAAGGGATAGGTTGACAAACCTATGGGACGAATAAAATGGATTTAGACAACACAATAGATTACACTGAGCAGTAGCTTGGGGAAACAATTAGAGAAAAACTTACTTACACCTTTGGGTTTTCTTTGGAGAAAACAATCATTAGTTTTATTGAAACCTTACACATACCATTCACCATCTAAACACTCCATCTACAAACTCAAAAATTCAACAAAACCCATTGCTATTGCTCACAGTCATCCTGATGAACCCTACTATCAACCTACGACATCATTAAAAATTATCAAAACTATGAAATAATACACTACCACCTCAATAATATTGAAATAGACATTGTGAAGGATTAATATACCAATTTTAAGGTACTTTCCATGGAGGGATTGAAAGTCATGCAATTTTTAATGTCCATTGGATATCCTAACAAGGGTTTGGACCTCCAACCATAAAAACCATGATAAATTTTTCAAAAAAGCATGAAATTATCTCAAACTTGATTCATTTAAAATTAGAGTCAAATAATATTTGAGCCATGTGTCATTTGTGGTAGAAAAATCTGTTATAGAAAAGAGGAACTCTCTGTAGGTCAAGAAAATAGTGAAAGTCTCAAAAATAATAGTGCTCTTTATTGATTTTTCCTTTAAAATACAACAAAAACCTTCATCCTTGATCCAAATATAACATATATAGTTCTTACACCCCTCACTAACTATTTTAAACAAATTTGAAATTATTTGGTCATTTGGGAAATAAAATGCAACCTTTTGCACTGAAATTACAAAGTTGCTAATAGCAACATTTGAGCAATTTTGACAACTTTTACAATTTTCAAACAAATGATCTCCTATCAGCCTAGGGTTCCTCAAACATGACAAATATGACATTAAAAACATTAATTAAATTAATTTCATCACTTTTTCTACATCTATGGGTGTTGACCAGTGTTGATCTATTCAAGACCTAGTTGGCCTAGAGATGAAAAAAATTGGCACAATGGCCTTACAGCTTTGATCCAATACATGGAATGACCTTATTTTCTCATGAAAAGGAAAAAATTAGTCTCATAATTGCCTTGTTAAAAATATTTACTCAAAATGATCATGTGGCCTTAAAGGGCTCTTAGTGATCCTTCACCATACACCTCCCTAAGAAGATTATCTTGTCACAAGAGAAATTTTTGAGTATTTATTTGTCTTGCCTCACAAGATAAACTAGGGAATAACTCAACTCAAAATTTTATACCAAGATAAAACCATGAAATGATATATGAACAACATGAATCTATACAAGAACAATTGACCCTCTACCAACCATCTACAAGAAACTCATTTACAATCATAGCACACTATATTACTAATCTATAATGGAAATACAAAATAATGTGCTTCCTATGTGTTCATATTTAAAAATAAAAATTCAAGAGGATGATATTAGCAAGAAATAATGGTTCATCGTGATTGTTGATCCTTTGCATGCAACATGTTGTTGAGTTCTCCGTCTACACTAAGTTGCTTGTGCTAAGTTTGGTTCATTCTACAATGGAAGTGCAAGCACTAAGGAAGCATGATGATTTGTAATAGGCAGATCTTTTTCTTGAGATAAAGGTTTTTTTTGTTTTTTTTTAATCGATAAAAGGCTAAAGCCCTAAGATAAAGGTATTTTTACGATCCATGCTCTTCTTTTAATTATTTAGGCCTAATGCCTTATTTTCTTTGAAATTAAAGAGAATGTATTGTAACTTTTAGTGTAGTGTATATGCATCTTCCTTGTCTTCCATGAAGTAGCCTACAATTAGATTAGTAGATACAATAGCTAAGGGTGTTCAAGAAGGACATGGTAAGAAATTAAACCAAACTAATAACATTCAACCACTATCACTTTAGGACAGTTTGTGATACATCTGAGATAGTCACTTTTTAAACACCTTCCTCTGATCACTTGGAGTCAAATGCTCTTGGAATGGATGGACTTGTATTATCTACACATTTCCATGTCCTTGGCACACATTCCAATTCTTCCATATATTCTGTACTCTCTGAAAAGCACCCAAAAATTCCAAAAGCCTAATTCTGAGTCTCGTATAATATATGTAATTAGAAGCTATTATAAGTAGCTTGGTGAAAAGTTGGGGGATTTCATTTTTAGGCAATCATATTTTAAATGCATTTAATTTATTTATTTATTATAATCAAACAATGCATTGACAAAGGTTTTTATTGAAAGAACCCATTCTACGACTATTTAATCCATTCAAAATAACATAATTTAGTACCCAATCATTTATTCTAAGATACTAGAATTATCCTTAAGGATTTTTTCCATTTTCATAAGTGTAAAACTAGTCCAATGAAAGTGGTCAACTTTTAAGAACATGAACCTAGATTTCTAACTATTTAAATAAGACAATATTAATATCGTTATAAGCTTAAGACAATCTTAAACTAGCTTAAATTGTTTTTCTTAATCAATGAATTGACCGAAATAACATTTGAGGGATGATGTAATTTGCATTTACAACACTATTGGAAGACTTAATAATTTATATTAGTTGCTTTTCTTAAAACCTAGTTATGAGATGTTGGTATCTGTTCATTCCCAACTCTTTATTCGTTGTTACGATATATAATAAGGAGCGTGAGATCCATAATTACCTAGCTATTTGAAGTCACAAGTCCATAGATAAGTTAAGACAAAAATGGCAGGAGAGTTTAATATTGAAATGATTAAAGCTTTAGCTAGTCTAGGGAATCTAAATAGCCTTGCACATGCATTGAGAGGTGATTTGATAGGAGAGAAAATAGCGTACGAAGCAGACCCACAAAAATAAGTGGATAAGTTTGCATTTCATGTAATCTTGTTTCAAATTGTTCTCAATTCGTTAGAGCAGGAGTGTGAGGATTTGGTAGTGAGAGTGGGGGAATGTAATGGGCTGAATCAGATAAATCACTACTACAAAGAGTGGGGGTTAAATTATTTTTTTTAATAAATTATCTTTTTTTGACATGAAAAGAAAGTTGTGTATTGTCTCAAATATGTCTTTAACCGAGCAGCTTAAAATATTGTTTTCAAAAAATGTCTCAATAAGACAATATGGAACAGACATATTTTTGTCTCAGTCTTAATAGATTGTCTTAAAAAATTGTCTCAAGAAGACAATATGGAACATACGTATTTCTAAGAAAAAAATGCGTCTGTTCAATATTGTCTTATTGAGACAATTTTTTTAAGACAATCTATTAAGACGCTTGGTTAAAGATATATTTGAGACAATATGTACAACTTTCTTTGTCTTAGATAAAGATAGTTTATTAAAAATCTATCTCAAAATTGGTCTCTAACCCAATTCTTTGTATTAATGATATCATTGTTGAAATTGGTCTTTAAAAATACAAGTGCGAGGATAATGCCATAAAACTATGCAGAAATATGATATACAATATATGGAGTTTAAGAAAAAGAAAATATTATGATTACAAACAACATAAATTAGTTTTCAAGAATCCTTTCTTGTAACAAATAAAAAAGAGAAAACACCCAGCGATGTAAATCAAAACTATAAATATACCACCATGCAAGTTACATTATTCCAAAATTTCAATAGCATGCAATAGTTTAAATGGGAGGAATATTAATGGTGCTGATTTTAATTTAAACAGAGTTTTATTTTTTTGTTATTGCTCTATTTTTCTCACTGCCGGGAGATCACCATTTTTGAAATTGGTCTTTAAACATAAAAGTGCGGGAGTAATGCCACAAAACCATGTATAAATATGATATACAATATACGAAGTTTGAAGAAAAGAAAATATTATGATTACAAACAACATACTCTCATAAAATAGTTTTCAAGAATCCTTTCTTGTAACAAATAAAAAAGAGAAAACACCCAGCAATGTAAATCAAAACTATAAATCTACCACCATGTAGGTTACATCATTCCATAATTTCAATAGCATGCAACAGTTAAAACGGGAGGAATGGTGTTGATTATTTTAAACAGAGTTTTATTTTCAGCCAATGCTCTATTTTTCTCACTGCTGGGAGAGCTGAAATTTGTCACAGCAAGGTTGGCTGCCCTTTACCATTTTCTATATGTGAAGGAAATGCAAACAAGCTTTTTAATTCATCATCAATAGCCACATTATATGTATTCAATACTAAATTTCTAGCTTTGTACAAAAAGTAACCTGAAGAATTAGGAAACTAGAGTAGACTAAAATCTGAAACTCGTAACCAAATTATTTATAGCATTGTTGATAAAATAGAAAGGGAAATGCTGCAGAAAAATATTACATAGCCCATTAAAGAATATGTCTTTTTACATGAGATAGAAAAAAATATAGACTTCCAGATCAATAGGAGTTTTTAACTGACAAAATTATCAAATTTGTAGGTGGAAACTGTTAAACTATATCAGTGCTTCCCATATTCTATTCCATTGTGCTAGAATAATTTGGTTTCCCTATTAGTATTACTTAACGATTGCCCATGATTGAAATCAAACACAGAGATTTGATCAAAAGGAATGTTAAATCCCATGTTATCCATCTCTATATGTTGTGTAATATATTGAAATTCTTGGTTTGTCACAGCAGGGAGTCCTTCCAAAATCAGCATTTCACCCATATCTACTTCATCTTGACAATACGTCCCGAACTCTAAGAAAAATCCATTCTCCGCCTTAGCATAGAAACTCAAATCTTGAGCTGAACTTTCCAAGAGACTCAGATCATTAGAATCATCTCTGTAGGAGTTCATCTACTGTTGGGACTACATCAAAAGTTGAGATAGAATGAGAAGATTCAATGCAGCTAGTAATAAGCTTTAAGTTATTAACAGTTTCCATTAGTGTATTTGCTTCTAGGGAAAAATAAGTGTAATTCTGGATGCTATTCTCAGTACTCAACTGCTTCCTCTAGGATGAGTAAGCTTCACTGATCTAAAAAAATTTTTAGGAATCATTGGACATGTGACTGATGGGATCAATACCCATATGAATGAGCTTCTTCTTAATCTGGAAAGAGTTCCAAAAATTCTTAATCTCATTGTCTGTTCACCCTGGAAGTAGCTTGGCAATCATGGACTACCTGTTTGATTAAAATTTACTACATTAAATTCTCAAATATAACATTTACTGATCACTATGCTACGAACAAACAAAAATGGGCAAAATCTACTCTTAAAGAATTTGAGTTTTATGATATTCTGAAGGCCTTTGTCAAATATTATGAATAATTTTTCTACTTCTGTAAATGTGAATGTGATCGTGATTATTTAGAATTGGTGATTATAGACCGCTTGTTTGATTATAATATATAACATTTACTAATCATTAAGCTAAAAAAAAAATGGACAGAGTTTTCTTAAAAACAAGTTGACTATATTTTATAGGCTTTTGTCAGATATTATGAACATGTTAAGAAAGTTATGATATTCTTCCTATGATATATTATATTCTGATGAACTTTATGATATTCTTCCTATTTGTATCAAACATTATCACCAAGTTTTAGAAATGCATGATAATTATGTAGTGATGATCATGATTCGATCATGCATTCTATATAGTTTATAAGGTAGATTCCTCCAATAAAACCCTAAAGTAAAACATATTAGAATGTTGAAATATGAGTAATCTTGATTTAAGTGTAAGAAATGACCTGTTTCCTAGGGCAAAGTGTGCTTTAATAATGATCTTCTCTTCCAAGATGGAGAAAGCACCTCTTTTTAGACATGGTCTCAAGTAGTTTATCCATCTCAGCTAGTAGTTTTCCCCACATCTTTCAAGGCCTGCCAAATGACCAAGAATTACCTATAATCATGGGAATGTAGGAATATATATGTAACTTAAGGATGTTAAAGTAAGTCAAGGATGAGTACTTAAGGATGTTAGTTCATACGAGTTACAAAAAGAACTAGTGGAGAAAATGACAAATGCCTGTCCTATTTTGGATAGTTTTAATGTGCACTTGATGTGTAGTTTTAAGCGTTAACAAAACCATCAACTTCTATTTCACACTCCAAATAGAATCAAATGTCATTATTGTCACAAGTTTGGATATATAAAAAAGGAACATTAGAAAAGAAATATGATCTATCCCATAATAAGTTGTTAAGAAAGAAAGACTTTGAAATGAAAGAGTATGCACAAATAAACGCTTCAAAGACTAAAAAATGGACATAAAAGTCAATAGTTTGACAAAATTTCACATTAGAACATTGAAACTCAAAATTTCACAATAAAATCTTTATTCACAGCCTCAAATTTATCTTTTGCATGAGATTGCATAACCAATTGTAAGTAGCAGAAAACCATGATATTGAATAGACAATTCTAATTTAACTACATATTTTTATGAAGACAACCAATAGAAATTGATTCATTTTCAACATGTTGGAGCTATGGTTTTTTCAACATGCCATGTCTAGAATGACCACCTATAGATGCAATTGCCCAACAATATTTTCCAACCAAACAAGAAGGATTTCATATTCATCATGTTTCTCTCGTAACCTGAGAGAAAGATTCAAGACAATAATTTTCAGATTAGAAGAAAAATGAATTTTGTGAAGAGAATGACAAGAATGCAGATATAGTAGTTTTCATGCTAATGAACAAAAATCTATTTGAAAGGAGCAACAGTCCATTCATGAACAATAGACAATAAAATTGGAAAAGAAAACTTCTTATAAAGTAGACATCAATAGAGTTTTGAGGAAAAAAATGTGACAAGAATATTGTAGCAAAAAACATAAATTTTATCTTCTAACTTTCAAGGAGTCACAAAGCTTTCAAAAAATACTATATTCTAGTAACTTCTTACTACATACCCAATTTTCAAATTCAACATCGTATTCCATCCATCCTCTTTCTTTGTGTCCTCTTTCTACGAGGCACTATTCTAATAGTTGGTGTGGATTGTTCATCGCATTGAACAACCTCATCATTATTATTGTTTCCAACTTGCTGAAATTCAAGGATGGTTTCATGCTGAGGTTCGGTAATGACAACTGAATCATTGTGTACAAAACACAATTCATCTTGTTCCTCTAGCTCCTCTTCACGCTCACTATTGGATGTGTTTGATTGTTGTGCTTCCTATACGCAACACAATTTAACTTATTAAAGTAACATAATACCTCTAATTAAATTACTGCATGTCATAGAATATTTAAAATAACTTACCTCATATTCATGACCAATGACTAATTTCACCAATTGGTCTAGCAAGTGTTTTTAAGGCCTTCATAACCATGTAGTAAGGCATATCTTAAGTCCTCCTTTGAAGCCTCCTTAAGGCATAGATTGGACCTTAAATTATCTCTTTTGGAATGAATGTATTTTCTTGCAGCATTCAAAATAATTTCCTGATTAAAACTAGGATTTCCAAATGCTATAATTACATCTTTAAAAAGTAGATCTTGGTTAGCATTGGATTGCTTTCTCCAATCCATTTGAATTGTATTGCCAAATAGATTCTTTGCATGGTGATAAATGAAGTGAAAAAAATTCATACCCATTTCATCTTTCAAAACATTTCCTTCAGAGGAGTGCAAGATTGTAACTTCTTGTGTCCCTTTTGCAGTGACTGAAGATATTGTTGATGTGTTAGGTGTTGAGGTAGATGCCCCTATAGGTACATCAGTCACTTCTTCATTTATTTCCTATATTTATAATCAGATTGTGATATTGTTAGAAACCCAAACATAATATACAACTATTTTTAGATTTAAAATAGTATCTTAAGTACATTAGGAGTCAAGGGAATTCTTGGTAAATAAGGTAGATTTCTCTTAATGAACAAAAAATTTGTAAAGATGAGACAACATATGAAAATCAAGGAAGAAAGAAATGCATTCTAAAATGCATGGACCAAGTAAAGGTAAGACAACAATAGTAAATTATATGAAAATTTGACAATTTTGAAGAAAGAAATGCATTCCAGAATGCATGGACCAAGTAATGGTAAGACAACAATAGTAAATTATACTGATCCAAGTCAAGATAGTCTAAGTAAATTAATGACAACTGTTGGTTGTGGATTATTCCCTTTGATCTTCAACTTGTAGATTTACACTTTGATGGATAACATAAATAAAATCCTGACTCTATCACCACTCCAAAGTCCACAAGGAAGAGGGCCAACTGACAAGGATCAAAGGATCCTTCTTCACTTTAAGCTTCAATGCTCAGGTGGGTGTACCCTTGACTCACTTCTCTAAAGGAGTCTCAAAATGATGTATACAGTGCTCAACACAAGTCTATAAAAGGTTTATCAAATGAATGTTTATGTTTGTGTGGTTGTTAACCATGACTTCAAGAGAAAGGAGCAGTGCCTTATCCAAGGGCTAAGAGTCACCCAACCGTATACTTCAAATGAACACCTCAAATCAAACACAATGGAAGCTAGAGTAAGTGCTTTGCCTATTACCCCTTTCCCTCAAGCACAAGGACATGAAATTCTATACCTGGCTGTAAACTCATTGAATTCACCTAAAAGGCTTTAATCCTAACTTTGTTAGAAACTCAGAGATGAATTCAAAATACTCTTTGTTTACCATACATTAACACACTTTATGATATTAACATATATGAGCTCAGAGACAAGCAAGAAGACATACACAAGATACAATATTGGGATTCAAGAATGTTTTCATTAACAAATCCAGAATTAGCATACAATTAGCATGACATAAAGCTGAGAAAAAGACACCAAATCAAACCTCTATCAGTGTATTACAGTCAAAAACTAGGGACCAAAAGCAACAATATTTTGGAACCCTTACAAAATCCAAAATCCTCTAAATTATACCCCCTAGTCATCTTGAAAATCTGCAACAAGCTACGGATGACTAGGCTTAGGGCTTCAACCACCCATCCTGTTGGAAATGGTCACAAAATTCACTACAAAAACACCTCGAGCCAAGACTATCCTTCACCACCTACAAAACCTCCTTCGCAGTTAACCGCATAGACCCTAGACCACACCACAAACATCAAACCAGTCATTTCTTCACTGAATAGGGTCTTTTCTGCATTCAATTCCATAAATTTGGTACATTCTGGCACTGGAAGCTCTTAGAGAAATTTGAATTTGAACACCAACGGCCACTTCTATGGCACCCAGCACATCGGTGGTCACATTTGAAATTTAATCCAGCTTTAAGTCATGGTCGTTAGATCTCTTATCTTCCCGGGCTTTAGATCTTCACTTCACCTTAGACAACATCGATGGCTGTCGCTAGACCACCAAGTTAACTTCCTCGCACCTTACCCTGGAGGTGATACGATGGACACAAGATCTGCCGACCCTTTAATCACTTTAGAAACCCAGCGGCCCCACTTAATAACTCCGCAACCGCGACACCATTAGTGGTCGCATGATCACATAGCCCAAAAATTGGGCTATGCAAAAATGCAACAAGCCTCCACGTCAGCACCATGTCACCACCCCCCACCAATGCAAAATGTTCACCTCCACAACAAAAGACAATGGGCCCACTAACAAGCCACATCACTACCTTAGACCAACTGGAAGACCCCACCTGCGCAGACAAGTCACACCAGACCCACTGCGGACAATAGACAACCAGGCAAGATGGAATAAAATCGATGGATGGCGCATGATCTCAAAGGCCAAGAAAATTCCTTGAGATCATACGCTGACCGTTGATTAAAAGTCTTTCACTGTGGGCCCCTCTTACATAAACCAACTCATCACCATCTCTGCAACAAAAGCCAATGGGCCCACCTACCAAAATGCCAACACATTGCCATGTACACATGTCAATTAGTCGCATGATCACATACCAAAAACTAGGCTATGCGACCATGTGATAGCCAATCACAAGCTGCCACATGTTTGCCATCGGGACCACACCAAAGAAGCCTCATCCCTTCAAAGGATCAGATGATTGTCGCGAAAGCGCAAGAAATAAACCTCGTGCATCTTCACCATGTGAACTTGCGACAACCATCAATCCTGTCCAAACTTTAACCATGCTAGAAGCATAAGAAGAGACAAACCACCAAGCATTGAATGACTACACGACTAACCATCTGCCAAGTCGTGAGATGTCAGTCGCTAATCGCTAGGAATGAAGAGACCACGCGACTACACAGTCGCTAGGTCACTAGATAGAAAATGTAACCACCCGAAGAATGGAGAAAGTGCGACTAACACCCTGCAAAGACTAGGCCCCACCATCCATCACACCTGCGCACTAAAGCAAAGAAAACTATCAGGCAGTCGAACAAGACCTAGGACCCCCACGGCCAGGTGGCAAGCGGTTGCATGATCACATGTCAGAAAAGTCTGACATGCAGCCATGAGACAACCAATCAGGAAGAGCCTGGACCCACCATCCACGTCAGGCTTGCGCAGTTGAGGGAACGTCGAAAACACACAAAGTTTTTGGCACCATAAGACAAGTGCACAAAGCTTGAAGGAAAAGGGTCGAAAACACAATAGGTTTTCAACAGACCGAAAGATAGCAAGGAAGCTGAAAACATCATGGGTTTTCAAAAACATTGTGGGTTTTCGACACTGAGGTAGAACTTTTAAAAATGCTTCCCACAGACCTTGAAACTCAAAAATCTTACTAGGTTTTGCACATTAGTAGATGCGTCTTGGGATGAAGCAAGGTGACACACAAAGAGCACAAGGCAAGAGCGTACACCATGAAACCAAGTGGATTTCATCGCAAGTCAAGACTGAGATTGCAGGTCGGGAGAGACAACAAAACAAAGACTGCAGGGAACAGGCCAACGTCACAAGATTTTGCAATGACAAAAAAAGGTCTAACAGTGGCTTTGTCTAGGGATGTATGCCTCCTATAGGCATAGCAAGGACTTAGAATCATTGGTAAAAGCAGACCATCCCACAGGACAAAATTGCAAAGAGGAAGGAACAAGCAGGGCAAGACCAAGCAATAAGACCAAAAACTGACAGACCAGGGCAAAACAGGGTACGGGAAAGCAACTTATATACAGAGATTTACAAGATGTACAATCCTAACTACTGTTCATGGAAAAAAGAGTACTTCAAACGAAGTATTGCTTCAAGAATTGTCCATGAACTGGCAACTCCTGAAGATCACCATCAAAATCCTTGATGATGTAAGAATCTTGGCCCCATTTCGCATGAATCAGATATGGCTTTAACCAGATGGGATCAAATTTACCATGCTTCCCCTTATCCTCCAATCTGGCATTCCAAACTAACACCAAATCACCAGGTTGAAACTTTCTATCAATAGTCTTTTTATCATATAGATTCTTAACCTGTAACTGCAATTTGGCATTCCTTGCAACTGATTCTCTTCTAGTTTCATCCAACCTAATGAGGTCCTCAATTCTCATCTGCATCTCATCATCAATGTCATCATCATACAATTGGACAAACTTGTACATCTCCAACAAATTATTCTCAGGCATCCTAGCATGAATTCCATACACTAGGTCAAATGGTGCACAACCAATTGCCGTCTTCACAGTTACCCTATCAGCCCATAGAGCTAATGACAACTTTGAATTCCATGCCCTCTTATTCTTCTCCAGAATTCTCTTCAAGATTTTAATCAAGCCCTTATTAGTAGATTCTACCTGACCATTTCCTTGCCAATGATAAGGTGAGGAATTAGAAATATGAATTCCCAAACCTTTACAAAAATCCTTATATTCGGCAGACCTGAAGCACATAGCATTATCACTCACTATCCTCTCAGGGCACCCAAACCTTGTAACAATATTGTTCATCAGGAAATCAATTACCACCCTGGTAGTTGCATTCCTTGTAGGTACAACTTCTACCCACTTTGTAAAGTAATCAGTGGCAACTAAGATCCATGAATGTCCTCCACTTGACTTGTTTGGTATCTCCCCTATGAAATCAATTCCCCATTGCTGGAAAGGAGCCTGAACTTCTATTGGTTTTAATGGTACATTACCTGAAAACTTAAGCTTACCAGAGAACCTCTAACAAGCATCACATCTCCTTACCAACTGCTCTGCATCCCTGAAGATTGTGGGCCACCAAAATCCTACTCTCAAGATCTTATGAGTAGTTATTTTACCCATATAATGTCCACCACAAACTCCCTCATGCATCTCCTTCAACAACACATTAGCCTGATTCTCATCTACACATTTCAACAGTATGCAATCCAGATTTTTTCTATACAACTTACATTTCACAATTACATACTTGATGGCATGTAACTTCAATGTCCTCTTTTGATTATCATTCATACTATTTGGACATCTCATATTTCTCAAATAGTAAATAATATCCTGATACCAAATACAATCATCCATATCACATGTATAATCAATTTCAGAATGATTTACCTCGTTTGCATCTAGATTGGATTGGGCCATCAACTTTGCCAATCCCTGACCTCTAACCAACTTAGTGATCTAGATCTCAACATTGAATTCCTGGATCCTATTGATCCATCTGCATCTTCTCCTAGACACCTCCTGCTATGAGAAAATATCCCTCACAGCTGCACTTGGCACAAAAGCAATCACAACTGCTCCCATCAAGTAACATCTAAAAGCCTTGATTGCCTTCACAAGTGCATAAGCTTGCTTCTCATTTATGTCGTATTTCAATTCTGCAGCTTGCAAAGATTTACTGAAAAATGCAATAGGCTTCTCAAAACCATCCTTATTCTTTTGTAACAGAACTGCAGCAATAGTATGAAAAGATGCAAAAGAAAAGATATGCATTGGGACACTATAATCAGGTGCCTTTAGCACTGGTGCATCTTTGATAGTCTGCTTGATTTTCTTGAAAGCCTCATCAGACTCACCCTCCCAATTGACTATAGATCCCTTCTTCAACATCTTGGAAATAGGTCTAGTAACCTCTACAAAGTTTGTCACAAGCCTTCTTAGAAAATTGACCTGACCAAAGAAGGACTGAATCCCTTTAACATTCTTTGGCTTCTAAATTTTATCAATTGCTGCTACCCTCTCTAGGTCAATTCTCACTCCTTGCTTCCCAACTAAGTGGCCAAGCAACTTACCTTCTGTGACACCAAAAGCACATTTCCTTGGGTTTAATGAAATGCCAAATTCCAAGGCCCTCATAAATATTTTCTCTAAATGAGCACAATGGTCCTCTTCCTTCTTGGAATAGGCAGTTAAATCATCATGATACACAACAAGGAAATCATTAATGAAATCTAAAAAGGCAACATCCATTGCCCTCTGAAAAGTAGCACCAGCATTTGTGAGACCAAAATGCATTCTCACATAAACATATGTTCCCCAAGGTGTTGTAAATACTGTCTTGAATTGTTCTGATTCCTTGACAATGACCTGATTGTAGCCAGAGAAACCATCCATCATTGACATCAATTCTGATCCAGTTACTCTCTGCAACATAGCCTCCATATTGGGCAAACAATAATTATCTTTCAGTGAGATGATGTTCAAATTTTTGAAGTCCACACAAAGCCTGATATCACCATTCTTTTTTCTTATAGGAACAAGATTTGACACCCAAGAAGAATGCCTTATAGGCTTGATAATGCTAGCATCTCTCAACTTCATTAATTCTTCTTGCATCTTGGGTGCCAAAGTAGGATTAATAGGCCTTTGCTTTTGTCAGAAAGGTTTAGCATCTTCTCTTAATGGAATAACATGCTGAAATAAATCCTCTCTATAAACCTTTAGGTCATCATACGACCATGCAAAAACATGCCTAAATTTCCTTAATAATTCAATCAAAGGCCTCCTTACCTTCTGAGATATATCTCTACCAATGTATACTTTCTTAGGTGCCTCATGTGATCCAAGATTTATCTCCTCAAGATTAGCATGATCTTCTCCTTTGATATTCTTTTGAACTCTATCTTGGTTGTCAAAGATAGTCTCCAAAATAACAAGCCCCTTGGGCACCTTGTTAGTTCTAAGCTAAATGACCTCATTGCCTAAGACAACCTCCCTTCCTTCTATTGACTCAACCAAGGCTGAACAATCAAGTTCCTGACCATGATATTGATCCTTGCAATCCATAAACTTCAAAATATCATTATCATCATCAAAAACTTGCCAATTCTCAATATTGTCTGGTATACTAGGCCTAACCTGAATTTCAACTTTAGAAATACCAGAGAATGTAACATCATTAGGATTGATTGCAATATTGGCCAACAAGTCAGCCATCTTGTTGTTACTCCTATCCGTCCACTCAATATTGAAGGCATCAAATTTCTCAATCAAATCCCACACTGCATTCCTGTATTGTTTTAACCTTCTATTCTTGGAAGCATACACTGACCTGACTTGGGACACCACCAACTCAGAATCACCAATAACACTTATGCATTTTATACCATGCTTTTGTGCTAACCTCAGTCCTAACAACAAGGCCTCATACTCTGCTATATTGTTGGTACAAAAGAAATTCAATGTGAAAGAGAACTTGTAGGTGTTTCCATCAGGAGAAATAAGAAAAATACCTACTCCTGCACCATCTTTGTAGTTTTCACCATCAAAGTACATGATCCACAAATCACCCTTCACAGAGTCAGCACCTACCTCAGTAGAAATAGGTGACAAAACAAGCTCATTTTCAAATACAGGGATCTCCGCCCTAAAAGAATTTACATCAATATCCACAAAACATGTAGTTTCATTATCTATGTTTCTCTCGATCATGTGGCATACTGTTGGCTCTCGTTCAATCTTAACAAACTGATCATCAATCTTGAAAGTTGCATAGGACAAATCACACTGTAAACTTCCACCCATGGTAGCACTCCATCTTCTAGATAGAAACATCCCATAATGAGGAGGGATATCCACCACTAAAACACTCATTGTTAGCTCCTTCTTTGGATATGTTGCCAATCTATATGGCATTGCATTGATAGTCCCAATGACTGGTACCTCCCTTTGATCCATTGCACAACACCTACCCTACATTGTATCAACTTTAAGGCCCAACCTCTCCATGATTTTGAAAGGCATGATAGTATTAGAGGCACCACTATCGATCATACAATTCCTTAATTTCATCCCATTCACAAGAACACTCAAGAAGAATGGGTCAATATTTTCAAGGCTGGCATTGATAGAACTATCCAAATATATTGGAGGAATTTGAGACACAATTCCCTGAGCAGCAACAACCTTCAAAGCTTCATCTTGAGATCCATTGCATGATGTATCATTTTTGTGACTATTACCAACCCATGCAATAGCTTTATCTTTATGTTCAAGGATCCTCAACAATTCTGACAATGGAACCTTAACTGTAATTTGTGACAATACAGATAACATGTCAATAGGGGTAGAAGCAGGAATCTCAATCTGCATTGCCTTGACATCCTTTTGCTTGTCTGACATATTAGGTGTATTGACCACCTTCATTATTTCAACCTTAGCCATTGTGTTAACTAGCTTCTCAATCTCACAAGAGATCTTTTCAATTTCAACTCCCCTAGGCTCATAATGTTTACTTTTTACATTCTTCAATTTCACCATGTGATCAGCCTTTGATTTGTTCTCATTAGGTTCTTTGGAGTTGGTACTCTTTATAAATATTACTGCAGCTTTCTCATTTATGTTCCTTGACACCATGCCTCTAGTTTTCACCTGGGCAATCATTTCTGTAGTAATCCTCTCCATCTCTTCTCTAGAAGGTCTTCTCAAATTTACTGGCTTGAGAGAAGAGTTCATGTTACATGTTTTCTGATCAATGCACTCACCATCAGAAAAAACTTCTTGATGAAAAAGGGCCTGATTATGTCTCTTCACATTCACATCTACCTCTTCATCAAAATTAGAATCATCTTCATATCCTAGACATGAAAAAGCCATGTTGCAACCAACATCATCTTGTTCTTCATCTTGTTCTATCTCCTCATCGCCACAATCTTGATTTGCAGCCATAGATTGTGCAACCACACAATGCTCTGTAGAATGAGGGGACTGGAAAGCAACACACCATGGTACATTCTCCATGACATTTATTGAAGCTTTATGTAGAGGGTCAGGGACACCTCTATCATTATTTCCTCTTGCAATAGGGACAATAGGCTTGCCATCCTTCCATTGGGTGTTGTAGGGATAATTCTGCAGTCTATTCTGCTTACTGAAATTGTTGTTGAACTGAGGCCTCTCATTGGTAGGAGCACTGATGTTCCTATTTGCAGGTGCCTTCAAATCCTTCAATGTATTAAGCACCTTATCCAACTTATCTTCTTCCTGCCTCCTAGATCCAACACTCTTATCATTTTCTCTTTTGTATTTCCTGTCCCCAAACAACTTTGGGTCATCTCTCTTTCCACCCAATTTTTCTGATATTTTCATGTTGTTCTCAATATTGATAGCAATCCTAAAATCATCCCTAAGAGTTCTTGGTTCTTTATCCCTTAATAAATATCCCATCTTCCCATCAAATGCATTGAAGTATGTAGTCAGATAGACATTGTCATCCAACCACATGACTTGGAACAACTTATGCATACCTTTCTAAAATCTCATGTTGAATTCAGTTGTAGATTCATTCTAATTTTTCCTTATGGTATTGAATTCATTGAACATGAAGCTAGCATTAGGCCTATCACCATACTGCTCCTTGAAACATTTCTCAAAAGAGTCCTAGGTATCAATACACTTATCAGGAAGCCTCTTAAACCAATCTCTAGCATCCTCCATTAGAGATTGAACAAACAATTTCATGACAACATCCTCATGCTCTACCTCATAATCATTAAGCATATCAACAAATAACCTAAGATGCTCTTCACAACTAATAGCATTATTACTAGCAAACTTAGGTACCTTATCTCTAATATCATTTGGAAAAGCATTTGGATAGCCAGGAATTCCATCAAAACTTATTTGCCTATAGCCTTCTAATTGCACAGGTCTTCTTTGAAAGTTTGAACTAGTGTTAACCCTAGGATCAACAATAGCATCTACATTTATCTGTGCATTTGACTGCTACCTAGGATCTACACCTATCCTAGAAGATGAAGAAGGAAAAGAACTAGTAGCATTACTAAGTGGAAAAGTAGTAGTCATAGATGGCATACCTAGTTTAGTAGCAGATGGGCCAAGAGCATTAGTTGAAGAAGCCTGCAAAAATTGGATCTTCCTTTTCTTTTCAGCAATGGCAGCGTCAACCTCAGCTCTCTCTAGTTCTTTTGCAAGGTCCTCATCTTCCTTTCTCCTTCTCTCCATTTCAATGTCCTTATTTGAATCAGGTGGTGGGATCCCTGGTATTGTCACTGGTTTTCTTGCTTGGTCACCCACCATCTTCTGCTTTCCTTTCTCATTTATGATAATAGCAGGTCTGGTAATGCCATGCCCATCCTTATCTTTAGCCAAAGGGACATAGCTTTGCACTTGTCTAACCACAGGGCCCTCATTTTCAAATTCATGATCCTACAGTAAGTGTTCTTGCTCACTCCTCAAGGCATCAAGATCACCAAAAACATCATGCTACAGCATTTTAGGAGTAGAAGCAAGCATTTTGTTTCTCTCCTTCATTTCATTTATTTTTCTAATAAGAGACTACCTCTCTATCAAAGCATTTACCTTTTCAGCCTCTCTCTCATCCTGTAATCTTTTATGTATGGCATCCTACTCTGCCAACTGCAACCTCAGTGCATTCAAGTCATCAGGATCTACCATAATGTCATTAGAACCAGATGCCACATCCATATCAGGAAGATTTTGATATGGGAAGTGAACTTGCCTATGTCTCATGGGTTCTCTTCTGAATTGATCTTCATCGAGATCCAAGTCAACCTCTAAACCCATATCTCCATTTTCTTCATTCTGACCTACAAGAAAAGGACCCTTGTCTTGACATGTAGCCTCAGGGGTATCATAAAATCTTTCTTTAGAGTGACCACCCTCTGATCTAGATACTCTATTTTGTGAACCATCCTCACTTGAGGATAGATGTGGTCTTCTGGCTCTAGCATTTCTTTGTTCTCTTATGGGAGCACTGGTAGACTCACCATTCCTTCTAATCCAGCTCTTGTTTCCCTATCTAGGTAATTTCTCCAGAGTGACCTCCAGATTCTTTCTAACATATGACCTAGTATTTCTCATTTTTTCCATGCTTCTTAAATATGTTGCACTGGTTCAAACCTTTGAGCCGCCACCCACCTAGATGGGAAATCTTTGAAACAACAGGAAAACAAGAACAGACATTAAAATTTCTCTTTAGATTCTCCCCAGTAGAATCACTGACTCTTAACAAATGCATATCTTTTAGTTGTCCCCAGTGGAGTCACCATTTTGTTGGTTGTGGATTATTCCCTTTGATCTTCAACTTGCAGATTTACACTTTGATGGATAACATAAATAAAATCCTGACACTATCACCACTCCAAAGTCCACAAGGAAGAGGGCCAATTGACAAGGATCAAAGGATCCTTCTTCACTTTGAGCTTCAATGCTCAAGCGGGTGTACCCTTGACTCACTTCTCTAAAGGAGTCTCAAAATGATGTATGTAGTGCTCAACACAAGTCTATAAAAGGTTTATCAAATGAATGTTTATGTCTATGTGGTTGTTAACCATGACTTCAAGAGAAAGGACCAGTGCCTTATCCCAGGGATAAGAATCACCCAACCATATACTTCAAATGAAAACCTCAAATCAAACACAATGGAAGCCAGAGTAAGTGCTTTGCCTATTACCCCTTTCCCCCAAGCACAAGGACATCAAATTCTATACCTGGCTGTAAACTCACTGAATTCACCTAAAAAACTTTAATCCTAACTTTGTTAGAAACTCAGAGATGAATTCAAAATAATCTTTTTTTACCATACATTAACACACTTTGTGATATTAACATATATGAGCTCAGAGACAAGCAAGAAGACATACACAAGATACAAGATTGGGATTCAAGAATGTTTTCATTAACAAATCCAGAATCAGCATACAATTAGCATGACACAATGCTGAGAAAAAGACACCAAATCAAACCTCTATTAGTGTATTACAGTCAAAAACCAAGGACCAAAAGAAACAAGATTTTGGAACCTTACAAAATCCAAAATCCTCTAACTTATACCCCCTAGTCATCTTGAAAATCTGCAACAAGCTACAGATGACTAGGGTTAGGGCTTCAACCACCCAACTTGCTGGAAATGGTCACAAAATTCACTACAAAAACACCTCGAGCCAAGACTATCCTTCACCAGGTACAAAACCTCCTTTGCAGTTAACCGCATAGACCTTGGACCACACCGCAAACAGCAAACCAGTCATTTCTTCACCGAACAGGGTCTTTTCTGCATTCAATTCCATAAATTTGGTACATTCTGGCGCTGGAAACTCTGAAAGAAATTTGAATTTGAATACCAACGGCAACTTCTACGGCACCCAGCACATCTGCGGTCACATTTGAAATTTAATCCAGCTTTAAGTCGCAGCCGTTAGATCTCTTATCTTCCCAGGCTTTAGATCTTCACTTCACCTTAGACAGCATCGACAGCTGTCGCTAGACCACCAAGTTAACTTCCTGGAACCTTACCCTGGTCATGATACGATGGCCACAAGATCTGTTGGCCCTTAAATCACTTTAGAAACCCAGTGGCCCCACTTAATAACTCCACAACTGCGACACCATTAGTGGTCGCATGATCGCATAGCCTAAAAACTGGGCTATGCGAACACACGACAAGCCTCCATGTCACCACCCCCCACCAATGCAAAATGTGCACCTCCACAACAAAAGACAATGGGCCCACTAACAAGCCACATCACTACCTCAGACCAACCAAAAGACCCCACCTGCACAGACAAGTCACACTGGACCCACTGCAGACAACAGACAACCTAGCAAGATGGAATAAAATCGACAAATGGTGCATGATCTCAAAGGCCAAGAATATTCCTTGAGATTATAAGCTGACCATTGATTAAAAGTCTTTCACTATGGGCCCCTCTGACATAAACCAACTCATCACCATCTCCGTAACAAAAGCCAACGGGCCCACCTACCAAAATGCCAACACATTGCCACAGACACGTGTCAATCAGTCACCATCAGGACCACACCAAAGAAGCCTCATCCCTTCAGAGGATCGGATGGTTGTCGCGAAAGTGCAAGAAATAAACCTCGTGCATCTTCACCATGCGAACTTGCGGCAACCATCGATCCTATCTAAAATTTAACCATGCTGGAAGCATAAGAAGAGACAAACTGCCAAGCATTCAACGACTATGTGACTAACCATCCGCCAAGTCATGAGATGTCAGCTGCTAACTGCTAGGAATGAACAGACCATGCGACTACACATTCGCCAGGTTGCTAGATAGAAAATGTAACCGCCTAAAGACTAGAGAAAGTGTGACTAAAACCCTACAAAGACTGGGCCCCACCATCCATCACACCTGCGCACTAAAGCAAAGAAAACCACTAGGTAGCCGAACAAGAACTAGGACCCGCACAGCCAGGTGGTAAGCGGTCACATGATCGCATCTTAGAAAAGTCTAACATGTGGCCATGCGACAGCCAATCAAGAAGAGCCTAGACCCACCATCCATGTCAAGCTTGCATAGTTGAGGGAATGTCAAAAACACACAGTTTTTGGCACCATAAGACAAGTGCACAAAGCTTGAAGGCAAAGGGTCGAAAACAACGTAGGTTTTCAACAGACTGAAAGATAGCAAGGAAGCCGAAAACATCACGGGTTTTTGAAAACACTGTGGGTTTTCGACACTGAGGCAGAACTTTTAAAAATGCTTCCTGCAAACCTTGAAACTCAAAAATCTTACTGGGTTTTGCACATTAGCAGACGTGGCTTTGACTGAAGCAAGGTGACACACAAAGAGCACAAGGCAAGAGCACACACCATGAAACCAAGTGGATTTCATCACAAGTCAAGATTGAGATTGCAAGTCGGGAGAGACAACAAAACAAAGACTACAGAGAACAGGCCAACGTCACAAGATTTTGCAATGACAGAAAAAAGGCCTAACAACAACAATATTAAGAGAACACATATTGGCAATAACCATGAATGAAATATTTCAAGAAAATACAAAGGTAACAGATAGGTTAAACATGTGAAGATAATTAAAAATTAAAAATGTCAAAACAATGACTATTGCAGTCATACCTTGAAAGACAAGTGGTGTGTAATGATAGCTACAATAGAGAAATACTAGAAAAAGAATAAAAAACAAGTGACTTTCCATCAAAGAATATGAGTTTACAGTTATACCTTGTTAATCATAGAGGCAGTTATATCTTGTCAGCAAGTGTAGTATAAGGTTTATACCTTACAAAGGTGTTTCAATTTTATTTTATTAAAAAATTCATTATGTAATAAAAATGAAAAATTCTAAAATTGTGAAAAATAAAAACTATAGTGCTGAAGAAAAATATGAGCTGCAAAAGAGTAATAAGATAATACTTCAAGGTAATTTACCTGTTCAGCTGAAGTAATCCCTACACTCCCCAACAATGTCCTCTCACATAACTCAATTTGTTTAATTATTTCTTTCCTCATTTCACCATTTTCAAGTATGTCTGGTAGGAGACTTAACATTCTTGATTGTGATTCCATAAGACTCCTCAAGGAAACTTGTTCAGATGTTGGTGGGAGAACTCTAACTGAACCCGCACTTGATGGATTATTTATTAATCATGGTGTACTCCTAATAGGGGCATGAATTTCCATTCTAAAAATGATACTAGGAGCATCGATGTTTGATGTAGATGGCATGCTATGAGGTATTGTGCTTGATGTCACTCTTGTGAGAGGCGTAGAGGGCATGACACATCTTGAAAACTCCTTCAAGACATAAATATAAATCTTAAAGTGGTATATCAGGTTAAATGACATAATCAAACCCACACAAACATGTGATTGAATCTTACCTTTTGTGTAACATCGAATGTATTCGATGACATAATCGTATCTTCCATGCCAACAAGATGTGTTCTTGGTGGAACTACTCTAGAAATGCACTGTGGCAAAAACACAAATATTAACAAAATATAAAAGGTGAAGTAAATTAATTAACTACACAAAAAACTAGATGTTATCTTACTATTGGTATGGTATTAGAAGTACTTGTTGCCCAAAATTTCCTATTTTGCAAATTTGGCCAAGTTTCCAGGTCTCTATTTTTATCCCACCCTATTGTAGCTTGTTTTCAATTGTGAAATAGATCCACTAAGTTTCATGCTTTGCACTCTGAACCCCATGTTCTTTGATGTATTGTCAAGCCCTAGTTCAGATTGCATCACTTAATTCACAAAACCCTCAGAGATATTTAAGTTTGAATAGTTGCAAGAAATACTGGTGTCGTAGAGTTCCAAAAAATTGTTCAAAGTGTCAAAAACCCTCTATGTTTTCTACCTTTTGGTCCAAAAGTTTAGTGTGTTTTCAACCTTCACTCTGGAAACCCTCTATGTTTTCAACCCCTCATGTTTCACACTTCTTCCTCTAGTGGCATTCATTTCATAAGTGCCCAATTCTGACAAGTGGGGCCCAGTTCATTTTCAGCAAGCTATTATGCGGGTTGTCGCATGATTGCATAAGTCCTTTTCCCCTTATGCGACCATGTGACTAACCGTTGATGATCCTATTGAAGAATGCTAGCGGTTTTTTGCATGATCACATAGCCCCCTTTTAGGCTATGCGAACATGTGACTAGCTATTAACCGTGCCGATAAGAGCCTGTAGTTTGGTGACGTGCCTACATTTCATTGGTCGGCTGGTGACAAGGTTTTATAGTGAGCCCAGGGTGCAATGTGGCAAAGTTCTATGGTGGTCACATGTTCACATGGGATCTTTCAACACCACACAATCATGTGACAACCATCCGATGCAGTTTGTAGGTGGGTCCGATGCATTTTGTGTCGATGTGCTTTTTTCTCATTCGCTGAACTGGTGCTGACAATGCAGTTGTAAGTGGGGCTGGATTTTAAGTAATGAAAAGCTTTAGAGGAAATTTATTTTGTCCTCTAACATGGTGGTGTCCAATAAATTGTTTCTTTGATCATGGATATGATAGCAGAGTTTCCCCTTTTAGTGAGAGCACAGTTGCAGTTTGGTGGTGGACCCAGTCTTGAGGCAAGGTAACGTCAAGGCTTGCAGTTTCATGTTTGTTGCATGATTGCATGTGACTTCCTAACGGCATGTGACCATGAGACAAGCTTCTACTGATCAAGTAAAATGGAATTCGACAGTGTAGCATAGGCCCCGTAGATGCAAGATCTACAGTGGTTGCATGTTCGCATGGGATCTTCCAATCCCATGCGATCATGCAACCACCATTGGATTCTGAGGGCATTTCCTATGGTGCTATCATGGGTTGGACTAAGGTGGCAGACCGTGTTGCTAGGTTCCTTGCAAGGCAAGATGACAGATTCTAAGGGCTTGTCACATGATTGCATGAAGCTTTTTGAGCTCATGCGATCATGCGACCGGCGTTGTTTTGAAATAGTGTGACTCCTTTGATGAGTCTTTCTTCTACAGAGAATGTTGGCAAGTGTGGCAGGGTAGCTCATAATTTATGATGTTGTAGGATGTGCGCAATTAAAGGAAAATGATGAAGAGGTTTGGGTGGCCGTCTGGGGTCATTTCTTGTCCTGGGGAGCTACCAGTTAGCATTCATGGTGAGGCTTGTTGCAGGAAGGTTGTTGAGTCCAGGTTGCTTGTCTGCAGGTTGTTGGTGGTACAGTCATGAGCACGCAAGGAGAAATATCTGATCGGTTGAGATATTTGTAGAATTATATTTATGATCAGAATTTGTACCATAGGGTTGATTATTGTATTGTAAAATATGTAACCCTAGTTAGATTTTTGACTCCTGCCTACGTGCAGTGGAGGGATGTATATATTCATTTTTTGGAGCTTTTTCAGCTCAGAGTTGGACAATTGTAATAGAAATTCATCTTTATAAGGAGTTACCTATGGCATTTTTCTGCCCTCTAGCTTCCACAGTTGTATTCCTCCCATTGATAAATAAAAACATTGCAGAGGTGTTTCGTGATAGTTCTTCATGTCCCTATGCTTCTTTGTCTTTGTTTATCTCTTATTGGGTTGAAGTGTATGAATGTTATCAGTGATATTTTTAGGGTTCCTGATCCCTCTTTCTTTTCTACAATTTTGTGTGCTTTTGTGTTTGATCTGATTGAGATGTTTTTTGGGTATGCTACAACCCCTAGCAGTCTTGTCTCAATCCTACACCGAGTTGTAGAAGTGAATGTCTGCTTGCAGGTCATAAGTGGTATCTTACATTTAGGCCCTCTCATGAAACACATATGCAAGCCTATTCAGTAAGTTGTGACCAACTGGACCTAAGTCTTTCATTGATCCCACTCCTCTATACTGAGATCCAAACCCAAGTTTCAGTGCATCACCTAGTAGGTAGTTTGCTTTCAGTCATTTCCCTTTCATGCACTCCTTCTAACCCTTTCCCTTCAAATATTTACTTTCCTATCAAGAGAAAACTAAAGTAATAATCCAAGAGGAACCAGCCTAGAACCTGGAGGTTTCATTTTAGTTAGCAAAGGTCCCACAACCTTGAGATGATTCCCATGTTATACTAAGTTATCAAGACCAAGAGAGCTTGAAAAAAAGGTGCAAACTCAGTGTATAACAATTCTGGCATGCCCAGTGGGACTGAAGTTTAGATTCATGTTCAAGGTATGATATCTCTGATATGCTAATAGCATGCTATAGACCTAGAAGAGCTCATTTTTTTTGCATTTTTGGCGACTCTGGAAAGTCTACTAGTTTCAAAGGTCAAGTGCTGGTATGTTTCAAATCTCCATTTTCAGAACTCTAGCTAAATACATGAGTAGACATGTCAAGTTTCTATGGATAGTCAGGTTACTCACCATCTTATTATGAGAATAATGCTCAACTAGCTAGTTATCAGCCTTATCAAAGCCACCCAAAGCCTTCTTTTACCCCAAGCTATTATACTTCTCAAGGGTATCAATATATCCGGTATGCCCCAAATGAGTTTTCCCTTGTGCAAAGTTATGAGAGAGCCCTTCAACAAGATGGATCATGGGCACAACAGGCACAACAGCAAATGCAAAGTCAGCTTCCCCATCCTATTTACCACCCACCCTCCCCTTCTCAGACTATGCAACAAATACGGACTTTGAACTCAAACTTCATGAAAGAGCAAGAAAAGGCAAAGAGTGCATTGCTTGATTTGATTAAGCAAGTGTCTGAGCTCAAGGAGTAGAGAGAGCATGAGGCTCAGAGTTATTATGAGGAGTCAGATACCTACCAAGAGATAGAAGCCCAAAGCTATGAGAAAGGGGCAGCTCCTTACCAAATGACAGAGGTTCTTGTTGATGAGCAACAAGAAAGAGAGTTTCAAGAAGAGATTAGACGCCGAGCTAAAATTGAGACACCAAGGTTAAGATCACAGATTGCTCAATAAGAGGCTCCTAGGCCTAAGATTCCAAGCTGGAGGGCCCATCTGTCTCAAGAACCTACACATGTGGAGCCTGCAAAGCCTTCATTTCCAAGCATTGAGACAAGTATTCCTTCTTTGTCTCCCCCCTCTCCCCCTCAATTTCACATCCCAAGTTTTAAGGAAAAAAATTCTTTTCAAGAGCCTGTGCTTGAGATGCAGCCCACCACTCTACAAGAGCAGCCTATCCAGAGAAGCGAGTTATCCCAAGAGACCCCTCTAGTCTCTCAAGATGATGAGGTGATGTGGATACCCCAATGGACTCTCCCTCCTGGTTTTCAGATGCCAAGTCTTTTCAAGGATACTAGTCTGGTGTCTGACCAAGGACTTGTAGAAAGTGAACTTTCATGTGATCAGGAGGAGAGGACATCTGAGGTGTAAGTGTAGAGCGATGACTATGGTGAAATGGAGTAGCAAAGTGTGGAGGTAGAGGTTGATGCTCAGCTTGAGCTCTTGGGTGATTTGTTGAATGAGCTTCCCCTCTTTGTTGATGATTAAGAAGAAACCATACCATTGCCTATGGCTGAACGTCAATCAGAACAAAAGATCTATCATCAACAAGAGGTTGATTCTATGATGGATGCCATGTCCTTAATGGATGATCTACTTGGTTTTGTTGAGTAGGGAGATAAAGATGTGATCATAGCCACCTCTTTGAACTTGCAACAACTAGAAGAGATTGATCCTGAGGAGATGCTGATTCATGAGCTTGACCTCATCTTTGAGGAGGAGGCTTCCCAATGTACAGAATATGACCAAAGCCTTAGGGAGGATTATTTGGGAAGTGTCATAGGAGACTTGTGTGTGGAGCTTGATTGTGAAGAGCTAGTCATTCCTAGAGATCTTCAAGATATTGAAAACTTTGATGAGCTCTTAGCCTGTTTAAAGGAGGAAGATGACAATCCCTTGACTATGGATGATGTGTTGACTTGGCTATCCATGATGGAGGGCAACCGTGAAGAAGAAACCAACAAGGAAAGTCTTGCCTTCAAACTTTCAAGAGGCTTCCCCATCAGATACTTGGCCCAGAGGGAGATCACTGAGACATCTCCGTGTGATCTACTTGAGGTGAGTGAGCTTGACCTAGTTTTTGCAGAGGCAATTCATAACCATTTGCCAATTTTGTATGTGCCTCACATTCTTGTAGCTATCCTTATGCATTTAGTGAAAAATGTCTTATTGAGGAAGGGTAGCTATTTTTCACAACCAGTGAATGGTTTTGTTTAACCATGTTTCTGAACTGGTTAGTTTAGGCTAGGTTAGTTTCCCTGCTTTCTAGATTAGTTTTCCTATTTTCCAAGAAGTGCCCGTGCACAAGTTCCTCTTTCCAGTTTAGTTTTTGTCCCTCTATCAAGTTTTGTGTTCAAGAGATGACTCCTATGCCCAATGGATATGTCAAGGTCACTAGTCCATGTCTAGCAGGCTGACATCCTGTAGAAATTTCCAAAATGTTGCCCAAAATTTCCTATTCTACAAATTTGGCCAAGTTTCCAGGTCTCTATTTTTATCCTGCCCTACTGCAACTTGTTTTCACTTGTAAAATAGATCCACTAAGTTTCATGCTTTGCACTCTAAACCCCATGTTCTTTGATGTATTATCAAGCCCCAGTTTAGATCACATCACTTAATTCGTAAAACCCTCAGAGATATTCAAGTTTGAATGGTTGCAGGAAATACTGGTGTCGCAGAGTTTTAGAAAATTGTTTAAAGTGTCAAAAACCCTCTATGTTTTCTGCCTTTTGGTCTGAAAGCTCAGTGTGTTTTTGACCTTCACATCGGAAACCCTATGCATTTTCAACCCCTCACATTTCACACTTCTTCCTCTGGTGGCATTCATTTCATAAGCACGCAATTTCGATAAGTGGGGCCCAGTTGGTTTTCGACAAGCTGTTATGCAGGTTGTCGCATGATCGCATAAGTCATTTTCCCCTTATGCAACCATGCAAATAACTGTTGATGGTCCTATTGAGGAATGCTAGCGGTTTGTCACTTGATCGCATAGCCCCTTTTTAGGCTATGCGAACATGTGACTAGCCGTTAACCGCACCGATAAGAGCCTACAGTTTGATGATGTGCTTGTGTTTCATTGGTTGGCTAGTGACAAGGTTTTACAGTGGGCCTGGGGTGAAATGTGCAGAAAAGATATATAGTGGTCACATGTTGACATGGGATCTTTTGACCACATGTGATCATGCGACAACCATCCAATGCAGTTTGTAGGTGGGTTCGATGCATTTTGTGCTAATGTGCTTTTTTCTCATTCGCCAAACTAGTGCTGACAATGCAGTTGTCAGTGGGGCCAGATTTTAAGTAGTGAAAAGCTTTAGAGGAAATCAATTTTGTCCTCTAACTTGGTGGTGTCTGATAAAGTGTTTCTTTGATCATGGATATGATAGCAGAGTTTCCCCTTTTAGCGAGAGCACGGTTGCAGTTTGGTGGTGGGCCCAGTCTTGAGGCAAGGTAACGTCAAGGTTTGTAGTTTCATGTTGGTCACATGATCGCATGCAGCTTCCTAACCGCATGCGACCATGTGACAAGCCTCTAGCGAACAAGTAAAATGGACTTTGATGATGTAGCATGGGCCCTGTAGATGGAAGATCTAGGGTGGTCGCATGTTCGCATGGGATCTTCTGATCCCATGCGATCATGTGACCACCATTTGATTCTGAGGGTGTTTCCTATGGTGTTGTCATGGGTTGGATTGAGGTGGTGGACTGTGTTGCTAGGTGTCTTGCATGGCAAGATGACAGATTCTAAGGGATTATCGCATGATCGCATGAAGCTTTTTGAGCTCATGCGATCATGCAACCAATGTTATTTCAAAACAATGTGACTCCTTTTGTGGGTCTTTCTTCTGCAAAGAATGTTTGCAAGTGTGGTGGGGTAGCTCATAATTTATGATGTTGCAGGACGTGCGTAGTTAAAGGAAAATGATGAAGAGGTCTGGGCGGCCATCCAAGGTCATTTCTTGTCCTGGGGATGTACCATTTAGCATTCATGGTGAGGCTTGTTGCAGGAAGGTTGTTGAGTCTAGGTTGCTTGTCTGTAGGTTGTTGGTGGTACAGGCATGGGCACACAAGGAGAAATATCTGATCGGTTGAGATATTTGTAGAATTGTATTTATGATCAGAATTTGTACCCTAGGGTTGATTATTATCTTGTAAAATCTGTAACCCTAGTTAGATTTTTTACTCCTACCTGCGTGCAGTGGAGGGATGTATATATTCATTTTTTGGAGCTTTTTGAGCTCAGAGTTGGACAATTGTAATAGAAATTCATCCTTCTAATGAGTTACGTGTGGCATTTTTCTGTCCTCTAGCTTCCATAGTTGTATTCCTCACATTGATAAATAAAAACATTGCAGAGGTGTTTCGTGATAGTTCTTCATGTCCCTATGCTTCTTTGTGTTTGTTTATCTCTTATTGGGTTGAAGTGTATGAATGTTATCAGTGATATTTTTAGGGTTCCTGATCCCTATTGCTTTCCTGCAATTTTGTGTGTTTTTGTGTTTGATCTGATTTAGATGTTTTGTGGGTATGCTACAACCCCTAGCAGTCTTGTCTCAATCCTACACCGAGTTATAAAAGTGAATGTCTGCTTGTAGGTCATAAGTGGTGTCTTACATTCAGGCCCTCTCATGAAATGCTTATGCAAGCCTATTCAGTAAGTTGTGACCTATGAAACCTAAGTCTTTCATTGATCCCACTCCTCTATACTGAGATCCAAACCCAAGTTTCCATGCATCACCTAGTAGGTAGTTTTCTTTAAGTCATTTCCCTTTCATTCACTCCTTCTAACCCTTTCCCTTCAAAGATTTACTTTCCTATCAAGAGCAAACTAACGTGATAATCCAAGAGGAACTAGCCTAGAACCTAGAGGTTTCATCTCGGTTAGCAAAGGTCCCACAACCTTGAGATGATTCCCATGTTATACTGAGTTATCAAGACCAAGAGAGCTTGAAACAAAGGCACAAACTCAATGTATAACAGTACTAAAGGGCATAATAGGGGCTTGAACAACTTTAGAGATAGCCTGCATTCCATAAACATAAATCAACATCATATAATATAAAACATAAGATAAATGAACCTATAAAAGATAATTTTCAAACTTACCTCCTGCACCATCATAGTAATATTTTTCCCTTCATTATTCCTTAGCAATTTAACTAGAGCATTTACAATCATTGTGTTAGCACATGCAAAAAATTTCATGGTTGTAGCAATTTCCCCTTGGTCTCTATAGTTGTTTTTAGGTCCCTGGTAGAAACCCTTGGTTCAAATTTTTGAAAAAACTAGCTATTGGTATAAAAACCCTTTGTATTGTCCTGGTCCTATTCTAATTTCATGTTACTTTTTAGAGCCACTTAAAATCCTTTTAGCACATGTGCTTTAATATTTTATCACCTTGTGGGGTCAGCCTTTAATTTTTCCTAAGTTTCTATACCCTGAGTGGCCTTTATTATTTCCTAAAGTCCTCAGCGCCTGATTTTTTCCCAAAAGCCTAATTCTTGTGTTTTAATTATTTCTAATGTTCTAGCTTAATATTTTCCTGGGCCCGGCTCTGACACCATCTTGATCCAATGGTTGTCGCGAAAGCGCAAGGGTTTTGTCAGAGGCTTGCACTTTTGCGATGACCATTGATTCTCTTTCATGACATTGTCTTTCTCTGCAGATGGGTCCACTGCTAGGTAAGCACACATGGCATCTCCCTATTGGCCAAAGGAAATAGTGAAGTGGCAAGGTTGTCAAAATGAACAAAGAAATTGTATGTCCATCTGCCAGATTCTGCAATGTGGCGGTCCCTAGTTCATTGGAGTATCCTATGCAGCATAGTGGAGTATCCGAAGCTAAGATTCTAGATCAACGGCTGGTGTGTAAGAGGATTCTTGAAAAGAATAAGAGAGAATGGAATTCAAAGTTTCCATTAGCTCTATGGGTTGATAGGGTAACTGTGAAGAGGGCAATTGGTTGTGCACCATTTGACCTAGTATATGGAATACATGCAAGGATGCCTCAGAATAATTTGTTGGAAATGTATAAGTTTGTGCAGTTATATGATGATGACATAGATGATGAGATGCATTTGAGAATTGAGGACCTCATTAGGTTGGATGAGACTAGAAGAGAGTCAGTTGCAAGAAATGTTAAATTGTAGTTACAGGTTAAAAATTTATATGACAAGAAGACTGTTGAAAGAAGGTTTGAGCCTGGTGATTTGGTGTTAGTTTGGAATGCCAGATTGGAGGATAAAGGAAAACATGGTAAGTTTGATCCCATCTAGCTAGGGCCATATCTAATTCATGAGAAATGGGGCCAAGATTCATACATTGTGAAAGATTTAAATGGTGAAGTTCAGGAATTGCCAGTTCATGGACAATTCTTGAAGAAATACTTCAATTGAAGGTATTTTATTTTCCATGAACAGTAGTTAGGTCTATACATATTGTAAATTCTGTAAATAGCTGCTTGCCCCTATTTCATTTTGTCTTGGTTCCTAGGGTTTTGGTCCTATTGCTCTCTGTTGCCAAGTTTTCTAGTGGGATGGTTTGCTTTAACCAGTGATTCTAGATCCTTGTTATGCCTGCAGGAGGCATGCATCCCCAGATAGAGCCACTGTTAGCATGTGCAAAAAATTTCATAGCTGTAGCAATTTTCCCCTGGTCTCTGCAGTTGTTTTTATGTCCTTGGCACAAACCCTTGGTTCAAATTTTTGAAAAAACTAGTCGTTGGTATAAAAACTCTTTGTATTGTCCTGGCCCTCTTCTAATTTCATGTTACTTTTTTGGGCCACTTAAAATCCTTTTAGTGCATGCGCTTTAATATTTTATCACCTTGCGGGGTCGGCCTTTAATTTTTCCTACATTTCTATACCCCTCGCGACCTTTATTATTTCCTAAAGTCCTCAGGGCCATATTTTTTCCCAAAAGCCTAAGTCCTATGTTTTAATTCTTTCTAATGTTATGGCTTAATATTTTCTTGGGCCTAGCTCTGACACCATCTTGATCCAATGGTTGTCATGAAAGTGCAAGGGTTTTGTCAGAGGCTTGCACTTTTGTGATGACTGTTGATTCTCTTTCATGATGTTGCCTTTCTCTGCAGATGGGTCCACTGCCAAGTAAGCACACATGGTGTCTCCCTATTGACTGAAGGAAATAGTGAAGTGGCAGGGTTGTTAGAATGAATGAAGAAATTGTATGTCTGTCTATCAGATTCTATGATGTGGTGGTCCCTGATTCGTTGGAGTATCCTATGCAGCACGGTGGGGTCACGTTTTGTGGTATCGGCTAAGATTCCAGATTAACGACTGGCATGTAAGCGCATAGAATCTTTTGAGGCCTTCAAATCTTGCCCCATTCATCTGATCCTCCAAGTGTTCATGTCAGAGATAAAGGTGGGTCCAAAATAACATGTAGGCATAGTTGGGAGTTTTTGACTCGTCCACGATTTAGTGTGTTGGCAGTTGTTAGTGGGACCTGGTTTTCAGCTTGTCAGAGGGTCCTGACATCTGCAGAGGATCAACAATAGGTGTAAGTTCTCATGAGATATGTCAGAGGTTTGAGATCTTATGCTAGCCATCAATCTTACTTTTCTCAGATGGCTAACGAGGGTGGGGCCTATAGCAGGTAGTGTTGACTTGGGCGTGTTCTCATTGGTCCAAGTGTGTTGAGTTGGACTTGTCAGTGGGTCTGCCGGTCTCAGCAGAGTTAATATGATATAGGATCTAATAGTTTTTGTGATACCATTGATAGGAGTTGCACGATGGATAAGTCAGCGGTGTAGCGACAGCCGTTGATCTTCATTAAAGGGGGAAGCTTTGTGGTGGGTCCTTTATCCATGGTGACTGGGCATGAGTAGTGAATGGCATGGTGACAAGTGGCATAAAGCAGGCCCAGGTGGGGTCAAAAAGGGTCTGACGATCTTGATAAATGTGGTTAGTGGTTGACAAATTTACAAAGGTTTCGCTCATTTGCAAAGAGAATTGGCAATGTTTCAAAATGATGGGCGATTTAGCGAAGGAAGGTCACGTGGTCGCTAAAATTTTTAGCGGTGACATAAAGTGTTTCACGAACTGGTGGAAACCTTCAGTTGCCAGTTCACTAAATGTGACTGGGGTTATATTAAAAAGTGAATCATAAAGCCCACGAGATAAAAGAATCTGACGGTCATGATATAAAGCTGACTTAAATTTGAATACTGACCACTGAATTATTGGAAGTGCCATAAAGTAGCCATTTTTTTTTGAATTTGAATTTTTGAAGGGTTTCCTGTGACCAAAAGGACCAGAATTGAATGCTTTCATGACTGGATTTGATTTGTTTAGTGGCGTTTGTTGTTACAGTGTGGTCCAGGGTGTGCCATGATCATCTGTAGGGGTCTATACTATGTGGTTTTGTGCTCATGGCATGCTATGGGTGGCCAAACAGGTTGACAAATTCAAATTTTCATGATTTGCAGTACTTTCCTAGAGATCTATCAGAAGTGCAAATCTTTCTCAGGCATGGCCGACTAGTTTTCATCCCCTACATTAAAATTGTGACCGTTTCTAGTGGGTTTAGTGGGTGAAACCCTAACCCTAGTCATCCGTAGCTTGATGCATCATCTTTGAGGATTCCAAGGTGACTAGCAGTGGTATATATTGTAGCATTTTTTATTTTCTAAGGGTTGTTATTGATGGTATTATACTGAGCAAGGAGAGCCTGGATTTTGGGTGTTTTCCTTTAGTATTTTATTTCTTGGTAATGTATTGATTTCTGAAAATTAATGAGAATACACTTGAAATCTTGTCTCAAATCTCTGATTGTCTTCTTTTCTGATTATGGATTCATATATGTTAAGGTCACAAAGTGGATTAGCATATGGTAAACAAAGAGTATTGTGAGATCAGCTTGGAGTTCCTAACAAAGTTAGGATTAAAGTCTTTAGGGTCATTTCAGTGAGTTTATTGTTAGATTGGAATTTGATGATCATGTTTGGGAGTGAGGGGAGTAATAGGCAAAGCACTTACTCTAAGTTCATATGTATTTGAGTTAAGGGTTTAGGGTGATATATGTTATTTAGTGACTCTTTTCCCTGGGATAAGGCATTGATCTCTTCTTTGGAGGTAGTCCATCATCATCAATCACACACACATTCAAATGATAAAATCTTTAATCAGTTAGTAGGGGGTATAGTTGTATATTGTTTTAAGACTCCTTTGGAGAAGTGAGTCAAGGGTACACCCGCCTGAGCATTAAGGCTCAAAGTGTAGGAGGATCTTTTTGATCCTTGTTAATTGCCCCTCTTCCTTGTAGACTTTGGAGTGGTGATAGAGTCAAAGTTATATTAAAGTTATCCATCAAAGTATAAATCTACAAGTTGAAGATCAAAGAGAACTACCAAAAAAATGGTGACTCTATTGGGAAGAGTCTAGAGATAAAGCTATAAAGTGCACTCTTTTTTTCCTATTGTATTTAGTTTAAAGGTTTCCCATCTAGGTGGGTGATGACTCAAGAGGTTAGAACCAATGTCAGACTATAAATCATGGACAAAGGAAGGAATACTAGGTCCTTTGTAAAAAAAAATCCAGTGGTCACTCTAGACCAATTGCCTAGACAGGAGAAGAAGAGTTGGATCAGAAGGAATGGTGAGTCTACTAGTGGTCCCATCAAAGAACAAAGAAATACTAGAGGTAGATCACCACATGTTTCCTCAAGTGAGAAAGGTTCACAAGATAGAGTTTCTAGATCAGATGGTGGTCACTCTGAAGATAGATTTTATGATACCCCAGAGGTTGTATTTCAAGACAAGGGTCCATTGTCTATAGGTCGGGATGAACAAGCCAGAGAGATGGGTTTGGAGATTGATTTAGATCTTGATGAAGATAATTTCAAAAGGGAGCCCATGAGACCATGACAAGTGCATTTCCCATATCAACATCCTACTGATGTGGATGTGTCATCAAGCTCTGAAGACAACATGATAGATCCACATGACCTAAATGCACTTAGGTTGCAGTTGGTAGAGCAGGATTCCATATACAAAAGGTTACAAGAGGAGAGAGAGGCTAAAAAATTAAATGCTCTATTGGAGAGGCAGTCTCTTCTGAGAAAAATTAATGAGATGAAGGAGAGAAACAAGATGCTTGCTTCTACTCCTAAGGTGTTGCAACATGATGTTTTTGGTGATCTTGAAGCTCTAAGAAGTGAGCAAGAACGCTTGTTGCAAGACCTTGAATTTGATGAAGAAGGCCCTGTGATCAGACAAGTGCAAAGTTATGCTCCTTTGCCTAAGGGTAAAGATGGACATGAGATCACTAGGCCTATTGTGGTTATTAATGAAAAAGGAAAGCAGAAGATGGTGGGTGTCCAAATAAGCAAACCAGTGACCATACTAGGGATCCCACCACCTAAATCAAATAGGGAGATAGAGATAGAAAGAAAAAGAAGAGAGGATGAAGCTCTTGCTCAAGAGTTGTAAAGAGTCGAGGTTGATGCTGCTATTGCAGAGAAAAGAAGAAAGATCTAGTTCTTGAAGGCTTCATCAGCTAATGTTCATGGCCCTTTTGCTACTGAACTAGGTATGCTATCTATGAACACTACTGTTCCACTTAGCAATGCTACTACTAGTAATCTAATTCCTAATGTTTCTACCAAATCATTTGTTGATCCTAATAGACAGTCAAATGTGCAAGTGGGTGGGAATGTAGATAAAAATAATAATTCTAGTGGGAACACTAGTTTAGGATTTCAAAGAAGACCTATGCAACTAGAAGGCTACGGGAAAATTAGTTTTGATGGGATACCGGGCTACCTGAATGCTTTTCCAAATGATATAAGAGATAAGGTACCTAATTTTTTTGGTAATAATGCCATTAGTTGTGAGGAGCATCTTAGGTTATTTGTTGATATCCTTAATGATTATGAGGTAGAGCATGAGGATGTAGTCATGAAATTGTTTGTTCAATCTCTAATGGAGGATGCTAGAGATTGGTTTAAGAGACTTCCTGATAAATGTATCGATACTTGGGATTCCTTTGAGAGATGTTTTAAAGAGTAGTATGGTGATACGCCTAATGCTAGTTTCATGTTGATTGAATTCAATACCACAAGGAAAAATCAGAATGAGATTGCAGCTAAATTCAACATGAGATTTCAGAAGGGTATGCATAAGTTGTTCCAAGTTATGCGGTTAGATGACAATGTTTGTCTAACTACATACTTCAATGCATTTGATGGAAAGATGGGATATTTGTTGAGGGACAAGGAACCAAGAACTCTTAGAGATGCTTTTAGGATTTTTGTCAACATTGAAAATAATACGAAGATATCAGGGAAGTTGGGTGGGAAGAGAGATGACCCTAAGTTGTTTGGGGATAAGAAATACAAAAAGGAAAATGATAGGAATGTTGGAACTAGGAGGCAAGAAGAAGATAAATTGGATAAGGTTCTCAATGCATTGGAGGATTTGAAGGCACCTGCAAATAGGAACATTAGTGCTCCTGCCAATGAAAGGCCTCAGTTCAACAACAATTTCAATAGCTAGAATAGATTGCAGAACTACCCCTATAACACCCAATGGAAGGATGGCAAACCTATTGTCCTTGCTACAAGAGGTAAAAAATGATAGAGGTGTCCCTGACCCTCTACAAAAGGCTTCAATAAATGTCATGGAGGACATACCTTGGTGTGTTGCATGCTAGTCCCCTCATTCTGTAGAGCATTGTGTGGTTGCACATTCTATGGCTGCAAATCAAGATTGTGGAGGAGATAGATAAAGAAGAGACTCAAGATGATGTTGGATGCAACATGCTTACTTCATATCTAGGATATGAAGATGATTCAGATTTTGATGAAGAAGGAGATGTAAATATGAAGAGACACAATCAGACCCTTTTTCATGAAGAAGTATTTTTTGATAGTGAAGATATTGATAAGAAGACATGTCTTCTAGAGAAGAGATGGATAGGATTACTATAGAAATGATTGCTCAAGTGCAAACTAGAGGCATGGTGGCAAGGTATACAAATGAAAAAGCTATAGGAATGTTTATAAAGAGTACCAACTCTGGAGAGCCTAATGAGAATAAATCAAAAGGTGATCACATTGTGAAATTAAAGAATGTAAAAGGTAATAATTGTGAGCCTAAGGGAGTTGGAGTTGAAAGATTTTCTAGTGAGATTGAGAAGCCAGTTAACACAATGGTTAGGATTGAAAAAATGAGGGTGGCCAATACACCTAATGTATCAGATAAGCAAAAGGATAATAAGGCAGTGCAGATTGAGATTCCTTCCTCTGCTCCTATTGATATGTTATCTATATTGTCCCAAATTACAGTTAAGGTTCCATTGTCAGAATTGTTGAGGATCCCTGAACACAAAGACAGAGCTATGGCATGGGTAGATAATGTTCATAATAATGATGTTGCATGCAATGGATCTCAGGATAAAGCTTTGAAAGGTGTTGCTTCTCAGGGAATTGTATCTCAAATTCCTCCTATAATTTTGGATAGTTCTATCAATGCCAACCTTGAAAACATTGATCCATTCTTTTTAAGTGTTCTTGTGAATGAAATGAAACTAAGGAATTGTATGATTGATAGTGGTGCCTCTAATACTATCATGCCTTTTAAAATCATTGAGAAGTTGGGCCTTAAAGTTGATATAGTTCAAGGAAGATGTTGTGCAATGGATCAGAGGGAGGTACCAGTCATTGGGACTATCAATGCAATGCCATGTAGGTTGGCAGCATATCCAGAGAAAGAGTTAACAATGAGTGTTTTGGTGGTGGACATCCCTCCTCATTATGGGATGCTGCTATCTATAAGGTGGAGTGTTGCCATGGGTGGAAGTTTACAGTGTGATCTTTCCTATGCCACTTTCAAGATTGATGATTAGTTTGTTAAGATTGAGTGAGAGCCAAGAGTATGCCACATGATTGAAAGGAATATTGATAATGAGACTGCATGTTTTGTGGATACTGATATTAATGCTTTTAGGGTAGAGATCCTTGTACTTGAGAAGGAACCTGTGTTGTCACCTATCTCTATTGAGGTAAGTGTTAATTCTGTGAAGGGTGATTTGTGGGTAATGTACTTTGATGGTGCAAATTGCAAGGATGGAGCAAGAGCAGGTATCTTACTTATTTCTCCTGATGGAAACACCTACAAATTTTCTTTCACATTGAATTTCTTTTGTACCAACAATATAGCAGAATATGAGGCATTGTTGTTATGACTGAGGTTGGCACAAAATATGGTATTAAGTGCTTAAGTGTTGTTGGTGATTCTAAGTTGGTGGTGTCCCAAGTTAGGTCAATATATGCTTCCAAGAACAAAAGGTTAAAACAATATAGGAATGTAGTTTGGGATTTGATTGAACATTTTGATGCCTTCAATATTGAATGGAAGGATAGGAGTAACAATAAGATAGCTGACTTGTTAGCCAATATTGCAATCAATCCCACTGATATTACTTTTGCTGGTATCTCTAAAGTTGAAATTCAGGCTAGGCCTAGTATACCAGACAATATTGAAAATTGGCAAGTTTTTGATGATGATAATGATATCTTGAAGTTTATGAGTTGTGAAGATCAGTATCATGGTTAGGAATTTGATTTTTTAGCCTTGGTTGAGTCAGTAGAAGGAAAAGAGGTTGTCTTTGGGAATGAGGTCATTCAGCTTAGGACTAACAAGGTCCTCAAGGGGCTTGTTGTTTTGGAGACTATCTTTGATAACCAGGATAGAGTTCAAAAGAATATCAAAAGAGAAGATCATGTTGATTTCATGGCTGTAGCAATTTTCCCCTAGTCTCTGTAGTTGTTTTTAGGTCCCTGGCACGAACCCTTGGTTCAAATTTTTGAAAAAACTAGCCATTGGTATAAAAAACCTTTGTATTGTCCTAGCCGTATTCTAATTTCATGTTACATTTTTGGGCCACTTAAAATCCTTTTAGCACATGTGCTTTAATATTTTATCACCTTGCAGGGTCGGCCTTTAATTTTTCCTAAGTTTCTATACCCCTGGCAGCCTTTATTATTTCCTAAAGTCCTCAGCGCCTGATTTTTTCCCAAAAGCCTAAGTCTTGTGTTTTAATTCTTTCTAATGTTCTGGCTTAATCTTTTCCTAGGCCCGACTCTGACACCATCTTGATCCAATGGTTGTCGTGAAAGTGCAAGGGTTTTTTCAGAGGCTTGCGCTTTTGTGACGACCGTTGATTCTCTTTCATGATGTTGCTTTTCTCTGTAGATGGGTCCACTGCCAGGTAAGCACACATGGAATCTCTCTATTAGCTAAAGGAAATAGTGAAGTGGCAGGGTTGTCAGAATGAATGAAGAAATTATATGTACATCTGCCAGATTCTATGACATGGTGGTCCCTGATTCGTTGGAGTATCCTATGTAGCATGGTGGGGTCATGTTCTATGGTATTAGCTAAGATTCCAGATCGACGGCTAGCCTATAAGTGCATAGAATCTTTTGAGGCCTTCAGATCTTGTGCCATTCATCTAATCCTCTAGGTGTTCATGTTAGAGATAAAGGTGGGTCCAAAATAACAAGTAGGCATAGTTGGCAGTTTTTGACTAGTCCAGGATCTAGTGTGTTGGCAGTTGTAAGTGGGACCTGGTTTTCAGCTTGTCAGATGGTCCTGACATCTACAGAGGATCAATGATGGGCATAAGTTCTCATGAGATATGTCAAAGGTTTGAGATCTTACACTGGTCGTTGATCTTACTTTTCTTAGATGGCTGACGAGGGTGGGGCCTCTAGCAGGTGGTGCTAACTTGGGCGTGTTCTCATTGGTCCAGGTGTGCTGAGTTGGAATTGTCAGTGGGTCCGCCAGTCTTAGGGGAGTTAATACACTGTAGGATCTAATAGTTATCATGATACCATTGATCAAAGTTGCATGATGGATAAGTCAGTAGGGTAGCGATAGTCATTGATCTTCACTAAAGGGGGAAGCTTTGTGGTGGGTCCTTTATCAGTGGTGACCGGGCATGAGCAGCGAATGGGATGACAACAAGTGGCATAAAGTGGGCCTAGGTGGGGTCAAAAAGGGTCTGGTGGTCTTGATAAATGTGTTTAGCAGCTGACAAATTTATAAAGGTTTTACTCATTCACAAAGAGAATTGGCGGTGTTCCAAAATGATGGGCGATTCAATGAAGAAAGGTCGCGTGGTCGCTAAATTTTTTAGTGGTGACATAAAGTGTCTCATGAACTAGCAGAAACCTTCAGCTGCTAGTTCACTAAATGTGACTGGGGTTATATTAAAAAGTGAATCATAAAGCCCGCAAGATAAAAGAATCCAACGGTCATGATATAAAGTTGACTTAAATTTGAATATTGACCACTGATTTATTGCAAGCGCCATAAACTAGCCGTTGTTTTTTGAATATGAATTTTTGAAGGGTTTCCTATGACCAAAAGGACCAAAATTGAATGATTTCATGATCGGATTTGATTTTTTTGGTGGTGTTTTCTATCATAGTGTGGTCCAGGGTGTGCCGTGATCATCTGCAGGGGTCTGTACTATGTGGTTTTGTGCTCGAGGCATGGTGTAGGTGGCCAAACAGGTTGAAAAATTTGAATTTCAATGATTTTCAGTAGTTTCCCAAAGATCTATCATAAGTGCAAATCTTTCTGAGGGATGGCCGACTGGTTTTCATCCCCTGTATTAAATTTGTGACCATTTCTAGTGGGTTTAGTGGGTGAAACCCTAACCCTAGTCATTCGTAGCTTGATGCATCCTCTTTGAGGATTCCAAGGTGACTAGCGGTGGTATATATTGTAGCATTTTTTATTTTGTAGGGGTTGTTGTTGATGGTATTATACTGAGCAAGGAGAGCCTAGATTTTGGGTCTTTTCCTTTGGTATTTTGTTGCTTGGTAATGTATTGATTTCTGAAAATTAATGAAAATACACTTGAATTCCTGTCTCAAATCTCTGATTGTCTTCTTTGCTGATTGTGGATTCATATATGTTAAGGTCACAAAGTGGATTAGCATATGGTAAAAAAAGAGTATTGTGAGATCAGCTTGGAGTGCCTAACAAGGTTAGGATTAAAGCCTTTAGGGTGATTTTAGTGAGTTTATTGTTAGATTGGAATTTGATGATCATGTCTGGGAGTGAGGGGAGTAATCAGAAAATCACTTACTCTGAGTTCATATGTATTTGAGTTAAGTTTTTAGGGTGATATATGTTATTTAGTGACTCTTTGCCCTGGGATAAGGCACTAATCTCTTCTCTGGAGGTAGTCCATCATCATAAATCACACACACATTCAAATGATAAAATCTTTAATCATTTAGTAGGGGGTATAGTTGTATATTATTTTAAGACTCCTTTGGAGAAGTGAGTCAAGGGTACACCCGCCTGAGCATTAAGGTTCAAAGTGTAGGAGGATCTTTTTTATCCTTGTTAATTGGCCCTCTTCCTTGTAGACTTTGGAGTGGTGATAGAGTCAAAGTTATATTAAAGTTATCCATCAAAGTGTAAATCTACTAGTTGAAGATCAAAGGGAACTACCAACATGTTGGATCCCCTATAGTAGAACTGGGAGCACCCATAGGCACATCCTTAAATAAAAACATAATGACAAAAATTGACAAAATATTTATTAGAGAACATATGCAAGTGATATTAGAAATAGTAAAAAGTTCAATGTGGATAGTAGTTATTAATGGGAAAATTTAGTAAATTTCAAAGAAAGAACTTAAAGATCTCATTCAAAGGCAATCAATCAGTAAATAGACAATAGTTTTAATTCAAAGGGCCCCATGAATTGCCCAAACAACAAGCTTAACAAAACATTATCATGGATAATTTATCTACTTACACCAGTTTAGGATTATCATCATCAAGGAAAAGCATATATTTTTTAACACATCAAACTATGCAACCAAAATGTTTTCTTCTATCTTTTAACCTTCTCAAATCACACAATAGTAGATAATACACCCCTATAACACTTTAAATGTATTTAGAACAACGTGAAGGCATAAAACAAGTTGATAACAGAATGAATTGAAAAATATTGTTAAACAATGATTTTTACAAGGTCAACAACCACATGAGTAACAACAAATGATTAAGATCATAGGTTCCATTATCAACAATAATATAAGCAACTTAAATATCATTTGAAGTGTGCGGTCTTTGTTAAATTTATTGAAGAAAAAGATTAAAACTACGATCACATACTTGACATGATGATTAGACATGAAGGGTGCTATTATAAATATTGCAATGAATTGACATTAAAAACATCCAAAAACAAAATCATAACATTTAAATTATGAAATTTACATTACATGTTGTGTACAATCAAAATACATAATAGTTAACTTATAAATATTTAATTAAATTGTATTGAATCCTCACAACCATCTTAAAGTGAGATTTCATTGTCTTATGACATATACCCCATCATTAATGGGGCCTAAATCCACAAATAAATTAATACTATCATTTTCTTGGTCTTCATCACCTTCAAATGTAGGTAAATGAAAATCAACAAATTCATCATCTTCATGAAATTGATGCCCATGTGATTGTTCATGTACTTCAAACACTTCAGCAAACTCATCATGATCTTCATCTTGGTCATATACATCATTGACAATAAAATTTTCATCATCTCCATCTTGGCCATCTATGTCTTCAAGGGGGACTTCTGCATCTTCAAGTAAATCGTGGTCCTCTACATCTTGAGAAAATGTTACTCTTCATCCTCTTGGATCATAATCAATCAGAAATGACCATCCAGGTTATTCTAAATTTGGAATAAGAAATATCTATTCACATTGATTTCAAAACACATAAGGTTCAAAAGTGGCTTCAAACCTAGATGTATTGATCATATAGAATCCATTATTGTGCAAAAAGATAGTTTTTTCTTGGCCCACTTCGATAAGCTTATACCATTCAACATGAAAAAAACTTTCTTGAAAGATGTAAAATGAAGCTCTATAATATCCTCCAACACTCCATAATATCGAAGTGTACTTGTGATTGGTTGTCTATCATTTGCATGTGAATGATATTCTACCTGAAATGATGCTGAAACTCCACAATAATAAGTTTGTCTCTTTTCATCAATTTTTTTGATGCAAAAATAATGACCAAAATTCCACATTCCTTTGTAATATGTTACCTAAATTTATATAAATATTAACTAATTAGATTCAATGATAAGAAATTTAAAAAATAATTTATTAAACATCTCCAATATGTTAATATATATTTATCACCTCCTATTTATAGATCCTTTAAAAAATTGAAATTGTTGTGGTGTCACTCTATTCTTCCTTTTTGTTGCCTCATGTTCAATATTGGTCTTTATCCAATTCCATGAGCATCTCTCTGGCCATTTTCTTTTATGGCTTGTGGGTAGTCATCAAGCAGTGTTTTGACCATGTTTATTATATATGTTGGCCCATGCATTTTCGTCCTCTAATTTCTTTTGTTCAACGTACTTCTCCATCTATTCCAATATAAAGATAGAATTGTATGCAATATACAAATGTAATGCCTCCCATTCCTTAGCATCTATAATGAAAAATATAATTTTTTAATGGATTAAAATTTATTTGAAGCCATGCATTCTAAAATTTAAGATAAAAACAACTACTTCCAACATTTTTTTCATACCTTTTATCCTCTTTGAAGTCCCTTGACCCTCTAATTTTTCTCGTTCAAATGATTGAGGTTGGTTATAATTCCATAATTGTGGAGCTTCAAGGTGAAATTGAGGTATTTACTCACTCAAATGAACCATTACTTGGAAAGCCATGTACCCCTCAACCATGTACCCTTTTGGTCGAGCCTTTTTCCTCACAAATTATTTTAAAACCTTCATATATCTCTCGACAAGCCACATTTTTTGAATATGAATAGGATCACACAACTCAATCTCTTCTACTAGGTGTACAAGGTAGTGCTCTTGAGAATTAAAAAACCTTGGAGGGAATCACATTTGAAGATCACACATCAAAAGTGAAATATTCCCCTTCTAGTACTTCAAGTCATCCCGATGTATCTCTTTAGATGAGACCCACCTACAAGTATTAACATGTATTAAATTTCTAAATATGTTTCCAATAATTGTAACATACTACAAGGTTATCTTTATCCAATTGTGCCAGTCATGGGTTTTTAGGTTCGACAGCTCTGATCCATCTCTAGTGAATAAGTTTTTTAATGTCGCACCAAATCCAAAAAGAAATTTTATTATTTTCATTGTCTCAATGATGTTTTATTTCTCCTTTGATGTAAGAGTCCATAGAGCATGAGCATATGAGTTATCTCCATCTAACCACATGTTCAACATGATATTGGCAACTTGCAGATCCCTCTATAAATTTATTTGTGCTTCAAGGATAGTTCCATTTAGGTGTTTCCACAAGCACTCTACCACATTTTTTCTAATATGCGTAGTATCAAATAGGTGGGCTATTGGTAAATTCTAATAATATTCTAATCTATAGAAAATTGAGAGTCTTTTCATTCCTAGTAGAAAGTTCATCCCTTCTTTTTGGTCATACATCACTTTCCATCTTGCAGGGTTCATCCTTTTTGGCTTCCTCATTTCCACTTCCTTTCTATTGAACTTATTTTTCTCACACACTCGATAGTGATGATTTTGTGGTAAGAAATGTCTATACTCACCATACAGAGTTTTATTGAGATCTTTTAACTACCTATACAAGGATTTTGGCCCACAAGATGGACAACCATGTTTCCCTTTGTTTGTAGCCCTAAAATAAAAATGGAAACTAGAGTTAGTAAATAGTACAATGAACACAATAATTACAAAATCTAATTTATCATATCTTATCGCAACAAATAGAGAGCCCAGGGGCATCATGAATTGTCCAGATAAGTATCACATGAAAGAGAAAGTTTCTATAATTAATAGGTCTTGATATATCATGCATATTTACACCATTCCATAATTCACGAAGATCATCAATGAGGGGCTCTATGTATACATCCATATCCTCTACCTGATACTTCCCTAAGAAGACAAAAAAATTATTAGGGCTTAACAAGATTAAAATATTTGTATATAATCTTCAAGAAGGCACTATATTCATATGTTCTTGTACTTGGTATGATAAGAGTTAACATTGCATGCTCTATTTTCATTTCCATCCAAGGCAGAAGATTGTTATTAATTATTAAAACTGGCCAAACAAAATATGTTGTTCTAAGATCTCCAAAAGGATTGACACTATCCATTGCTAGAGATATTCTTGCATTCCTTGGCTCATTTCTTAAAAGTGGCCATTTTTCCTCAATCTCTTTCCAATGTTTGATATCTACATCCATACACATGACACCATCTTAGATTCTCCCTTGTGCATGATAATCCATATATTTTGTCAATTCCTTGCATTTGAACATCATCTCAAATCTTGGCTTTAGTGGAATATGTCTTAGTTATTTATAAGGAACCTTATTGGATACTTGATCTTGATGATACCTACTTGTGTGACACACTGGGCATTGCTTCAAATTTGTATTCTTTCCATAGTACAATATATGGTCATTTGGACATGCATCATATATATTGTACTCCATTCCAATGTCTTTCATTATTGAAGACACTTCTCTATGAGATTGAGGCAACTTATTATCCTTTGGAAGTATTTTGTTTGGCAAAAGGCTACATGATGCAAAAAATAATTTTTATAAGTACACACAATACTTAAAAAAATGAAGACATCAAAGAGTATTAATGTATAGAAATATCAAATCCTAATGTAATATTCAGTAAAGCATGTGTTTGTCAATCGATGTGTAACCTTTAAGTTCAACAACAACATAAGTGTTACCAATATAGAAGTATTTGCATTTGGGAAAAGAGGTGTCCTGGCTAGTTGAGCAAGTGGTGAATCAATAACTTCTTTAGAAGATGTGTAGAAGTCTTGGATAAACTCATTGACACCAGCCTCATTTATCTGTGAAATGATTTCATCCATAAATGTGTCTTGTTATTCATCTAGGGATTGGCTATCATTAGTGGCATCCATTAGTTCTTCAACAATATTGGGAACTGGAAGTGGCTTTTCATCAAAAGATAAATTGAAATGATCAATAAAAAATTATTAAACAATATGCATACAAATTATTTATTATAAAAATACCAATATGTTAATTATAATGTACCTCTTCTATATAGACTCCATATTTTAATCTATGAATACCAACAAGTCGTCTCTTCTTTAGTTTCCTATTTTGGCACCTTTTGCAAGTGCAATATATCATTTCATTGAAGTATGCATTTGTACATGGAGTAGGTCTTGGTGCCCATTCATCTGAATATTCAGATGATGACAATGTGTTATTTCCCTGAATGCACCATGTACTATGAACAATAAGTGTACAACTTTTAACTTACATATTGCATCTTCTTCAAGAGCACGTGACTATTACAACATAAGATTTTTTAAACTCTGAAAACATGGCTTTAAGGTGACATACACAAAAGTGGAAAAATTCTAGATATTTTTTATATAGAATTTATTGTGACAAAAATTGACAAACATTGTCAACTTCAAAGAGATGGGGTTTTAAGTGCATTTGATTTTTTTGGGATAACACTTTTTTGGACATTTGCAATGTGGATACCTAGCACTAGCATCGGAAGTTATTTTTTATTTTTTCTTATACTAGTACCATGTGATAACTACACCAAAGATACATTGTTTTAGCTTACCAAAGGTTGTATTCAGGTCAATGTAGGGTATAAACCAACAATAATAACCTAATCTAAATAGTTGTGTGTCTTTAGGTAACTTGAGATAATATGTTAGAATGATTTGTATCATTTTTTAACATAATTCTATAGGAAAAGAAGGATGCCACAATTTAATGTTTGTCTCATCATACGACCATAGCTAAGCACCATTTAAGCAACAAGTTTCTCATCAAAATCTCTCTCAACCCTTATGTCATGAGTTTCTTGGCTCAATAGTCCATTGGTAAGATTAATTAACTTTCCTCATTAAATTATCCCTAGTGTTGTACTATGGTAAGATGTTTTGAAGATGTTTTCTATTTTGAAGGGTTTTAGTGATGTTACAAAGGAGTTCCATAATCTCTTTAAATTACTTTAAAATAATTCTGGATTGCATGGGTACTTGTACCCACACCCCTGGGATGCATACCAAGTACCGGTACATGTACCCACGTACCGGTACTCAGTGGGTACTCGATGGGTACCTTCTGGAGAGCATCATAGTTAATGAACTTGATTAAAATTTCTGATTTTTGTTACAGTTTTTTATTTGCCTATCAACTTATGAGCTTGATGTTTATCAAGCTTAATTCAATATGTAATCGGTTTGAAACTTTGATGCAATATTGATTAATAGTAAACTTTATCACTATTCAAGTTAGAAGTTTATCATTTGCAATATGTTATTTTTATATGATTTATGATCTTCTTGTTCATGCTTAAAGTTTGTTTTCTCTGTTATGCATCTAAACATTTAACATATATATTATTACAAACATATTGCAAATCTGAAACTGAAAACAATACATTACATTTGCAAACTTTATCACTGTTCTCGGTTTGAAAACTCAATGTCATGACTCATATTTTCAGACTTTCTATAAAATATTAAATTAAAAAGTTGATGTACCCAAGTACCCCTATTCCCTATTTTGAAAAATAGTCATACTTGTTCCTGTACCCGTACCCAAGTACCCCCATCCCTGTGCAACCTTGAAATATTCTTTTATCACTAACTAGTTTAATAGTTTTATTTCATTAAAATGATACTGCAAGTACAAAAAACAACAACATAAATACTTGGTCTGCCATTTTGTATGGACACTAAGAAGATAACTTAATAGAAAGCTACAAAAAATGTATAGATTCTAGTTAGGATCATTACATAAATAGTTATTAAAATATATGGAAACATGTACCCCAAAAAAGTAACACTCACCCAAAATAGCAGAAAATAGAATGTAAAATATTCAAGCTTAGCTTTATAAGAACCCTGCAAAAACAAAACACTATTAAAAAATTTGTATCATACTTTAAAAAATTCTCAAGAACATGGCACATCCAAAAAGGAAGAGAGTAATTCATAGAAAAATATGTGCTTCTAATAACATATTAAGTGCACTATGAATGTTTTTGAAGGTATCTGTTGTTACAACACATAAACCAGTTTGAGAGGAATTGCACAAGCTTTCTCTAAAGATATGTTAAACAAGAAGAAAGATCAAATCTACGATTTCAAGAGGGAGATGACAGTTTTGGGCGACCATCTATTTTATGCCAAAAATTATAATGACTTGAACTTTCTATAGAAGAAAACCAGATTGCAGAATTGAGCCTAAATTTTTATTCCTTGGCTTTAATGGAAAATTTTGTGACTTTCAAAGAAGAACAATGATATAGGTTTCCTTATGAAAAGACTATCACATTCAACGAAGAACATTCCAATGAAGGTTTCCTTAGCATGCACGATAGTTTCTCATAAGGGAATACAGTAAGCAATAGGAGATAGTCTACAAAGGACATACCTCCAATGAAGGGGCACTCAAACTGTAAAAAGTAGTGATAGTAGAACAACTGATTGGTCAAGGGTTTCAATGACCATGAACCATGACCACAAAAGTATACATAAATAGTGTAGGGTTCTCATAACCCTACACTAATAAATACAGGAACTAATAACTACATAGCCAAATCCATTGACCTACGAATGACCAACAAGGCTTGCCAATATCCTCTTTCACAGATGACCAGCTGGGGTTTAAATTCAGCCTTCCAATGTCACTGCAAGGGTTTAAACTACAGACCTGGCTTAGAAATAACAGGGCCTCTTTGTCAGACCCTCTACCACTGCTTTCACCTTCTCCTTGCCTGAGAGAAGATCTCAAAAAAATTTCAAAAACTAAATCTCTTTTATAAATAAATCTTGAATAAGCTTCCTTTTGGTCTTTGGATGGGTCATTTTCATCAAGAAATGAGCAAGTTATGGCTAATTTGGTAAAAGATGTTTAAAACCCTCATTTTCTGGGCAGTCGAGAATGATTTGATCACAGAATGAATTTTAAGAATGGGAAAATGATGAGTCTTTCCTTTTTGGAAATTAGATTCAATTTATTTCATTTTAATTTGATTTGGTATTGATTGATAATGGTTTGAGTGGGAAAAACATTTCCCTAGTGGACTTTTACATTAAAATTTATGAGTTTGATTGATTTGTAGTAGGAAATGGATCTCAGTATAGAGACCATAAAATTTTTTCTAACCATTGGATTTCTCTTAATTCTTGATATGTTATGATTATTATAGTTTTCTACAATTTCACCGGAGGGATTGACCAAATGTAATCAGGTGTAAAAGTTATAGGCGTCTGAGTAGTGATCTATAAAACTGTCAACTCTGGGACAGTTTTGGAAGATAGATGATAGCATGATTTGGTAAGACCCATTGTTGATTGAAAATGGTTTCAATGATTTTATTTAAGTGTGTTCAGTAATACTTGAGGGATAACCAATGTGGAAATAGAAGGTGTGGATACCTTGAGGGACAAGGTAAAGTTAGTGATTATGTGAATGCCTTGAGGTTTATTTATGGAGTAAGTGTATGTAACCAGTGTAATGTTGGAGGATTGGGGTATTGGAATGTGTGGTAGATTGATCTTGATGGATGATTTATTGTTTTGATGCCTTAAAAGATGATAACTTGATTTATTATGCCTCTAATGTACTAAACATGCTAATGAAAGCATTGATTGGATCAACATGATCCTAAAAGAGTGTATGTGCTGCAGGAAGCTTTGCATCAGCAACGCATACAAATCATAGTATATAAGTGCAAAGATTAAACAAACACTATGTGTTCTTCTATTGAAATTGAATAATCCAAATACAGAAATAACCCTAGTGATAATAATAGCATCCGGACAAATAGGTTTCTCATAATAACAGCATCCAGACAAATGCAACTCTTTTAATTAGGCTCCAAGAAATAATCCTAGTGATTATCTATAATCCAAATACAGAAATGGCTAGTTATAAGTCAATGATCTTTTCTACATCTTTACCTTGATCTCCCTACTCTAATACCACATGAAGGATACAAAGGAGTAGCAGAAAGAGGCACATGAAACAGGGGAACATAAATAAAATTAAACATTTCTACTCATTAAGACAACACATTATATTTCACAAACTCAACTGGGCTTCTACTCTTCATACCAGCACCATCATACACACATTGATATCTCCTTACACACACACTCGTAGCTTTAGACAGATCTGAATACAAAATACAAAGTAGAGCAATATATGAAAAAACTTGATAGCTTCGGAGGAAGAGAAAACAATATATAATAATATTTACACACTACACACAAAATAAGTGAGACTGTAGGTTGACAATGGATAGGCTGGAGAGTATGCTAAAAATATCCATTTAAATTCAAGGCAGATTTGTCTTTAATGTCTAAATGCTTAGATTTGCTGGCAACAGGAGGATACTGAAGATATGATAGTTTGGGTAGGGTAGTTGTGATTTTTCTCCAATATTATGTGATGATGAGGATAGTGCAAAGGAGATTATTGATTTCATTTTATCTAGAATAAGGTGAGAAACTATGTTACAAGTTGTAAATAAAGGGAAAGAAAGTTTCAGCTAGAAGTTACCAGGCACGCACAATTCCTTCAGGCATTTGTAGTTTCTTTTTAAGCTAGCTTGTCTCCTTGTTAGATAAATAAAATATGGAAATTCATGTCTAGAATCATAGGAATTTCTGTGTATATTTGGAAGAAAGACTTATTGACATTGATGCATGTATAAAGTTGTAATTGCACGTAGGACTGATTTTATTTTCCTTAGCATATCCTTTTGTTGAAAAGGAAAATATTAAGAGTTTGACAAATTTTAAACTCAGATTTTGAGCTTAAAAAAAGGGATATCCTTTATACTGCTTGAGTGTAGTAAATGACTCCTTTCAAAAAAGAGCCCTGATTTATAGTGTCACAATTCTGAGGCAAAGTAACTAAACAATGTTATAAATATGTAATGTTGGAATTACCGTACCGTACCATGCAGCAGTATGTTGACTTCTGAGTTTTGGATAGAGGCATGAGCTACCTAGCTATTTGATAAAAGAATTATCTTCTTCAATATCTATAAGGAGGTTAAAATGGTTCTTATAATTATAGAGCTCTATAAATTAAAGAATAAGAGAGGCTCTCTTGTAATTAACATATTTATATGGTATAAAAATAAATATCTTATAACCTATGTTGTTGTATACAGGGTTAGATTTTTAACTTTAAGTACACGATTTTGGAAAGAAAATTATTTAAAACCTGTCTACCAAGTAACTATATTTGGACAGCATAAACTATGCTCTAAAAATTTTAATCATTGCCTGACAACTATCTTCTTCTTCTGGACATAAATCCAAAACGCGTATATATGAAAGATAGAGACCACCGAAACCCTTTATTTGATTTAGCTAAAGTAAAATACAGCGGTAGAGCTCTAACTAGGTATATGATTTTAGTATGATGTTTCTTTATGCAAACATTGAACAATGCTATCTACAATCAAGAGAAAAACAAAAATTCACCAATACATTTTGTTATGTTTTTCATTTCAAATTTGATAACTTTTAAATACATTTTCTAGTTCTACTAATATTTTGTTTGGGTTTTATTTTGAAAAAAATATTTCCAATTTTCTCTATGACCTTAATAGTTCTACTACTGCAGTAAAAAGCTTGGATAGCTATAGTCCCAGATTACTATACAAATACATCTCTTTTCCACATTAAAAGTCCCTTGCAATATCTCCTTTATTTCAGGACAAAAGCCTAATTATCCGAGAAAGTTCGTATGCAAGCTGGGGTAGCACTAATCATGAATCATGGAAATCAATACACATTTGAGAATTATGATTAATCATATAATGAAAACCATCGGTAACCCCATTGTAAACAACTAATACATAACAACAAACAACAAACTCAAGAAAAATGGTGATCATTGCAAGCTTCCGCAGAAACACTAATAGCTTCCATGAGGAGAAAAGATACCAGACATGGAAGGGAAAATGGTCCTCAGAAAGGAAGAAGGAAGCAGACTAGAGAAGTTGATGGCCTCACAACCGGGAGAAGAATTGGAATGCAGACTACGACAAGCAGGGAATCTCCCAGGTACATCACTCTCATCAATACATCAGAACTCAACTGTTCCAACATAATAAAATAGAGTTCCATCTGCATAGGGGATCCCATAACAAAATTCCTTAGTTTCGCGCCATAGTGAATAATTGGTCTTTTTTTAAGTTTTCAAAAAATGGGTTCAACCCTGCATCAGGGAGAGACAATACTCTGAATCCCAACTTAATACCCATATTCCCAATATCTTCAAGGGGCATTCCGATCAATCCTCCTCTACCAAAAAAATCCTAGATGGACACTTATTGGAAGATTCATAGAAGAAGACTTGCCTTGTTAGGGAACCTGAACCGAAATCCTCAGAGTTGGGGAGCCTCTAAAAAATGGCTTCAGATTTGGAGACCAATCCACAAGGAAGATACCTGAAAGGGATTCAAAGAAGATCCATTGGACCAGGATGGAGAAGGCAATAGGGTAGATTATTTACATATTGCAATGGAGAAGCCAGTATCAACAAGGGACCAAACTCCTTCGATCACCTTTTTGGAGGAAATGCTAGCTGAGAGGAAGGCATACCTCTTCAAATACGCAATCATTTGCAAATTCTGGGAAATCAACATGGAATATGGTGTATTCCATAGTTGGGTATCTACAAACTGGTCAAATTCTATCCAGATTTACTCTTTAGATAATGAACTAGGATATTTTCTAGTCATTTTCGAGGATAAAACGTCTCGAGATAAGGTTTTCTGAAACAAAAAATGGTTCTACAAATTGCAAGGTCTACATATGAAATACTAGATGCCCAACTTCAACAGCAAGGATAATGTCATCAGGTTCATACCCAAGTGGATCACATTACAAAACTTACCTATGTAATACAGAGGAAAAGAGATCATTCATATACTGGCTAATAAAATAGGAAATTATCTCGACCATCACATAGACTGCTCTTTTGCTTCTATGAAGATATGTTTGCTTGCAAGTCTAGAACGGGAATTCCCTGCTTCACTTAAAATTATTTCAAAATAGGGAAATTGGATTCAACTCATTACCTAAGGGGTTGAGAATCTTCCCATATCTGAGAAAAGACACCAGGAGATGGAGGTGGATAAAATAATCAGGGAGCTCCTTTTAGGTTTGGCAAGAGGTCAAGAAGCTAATACCAATCTCTCATTTTCTCATCAAGAAATGGAGATGGCTGGAGACTTACATTCAGAAGTTACAGAAGTATCAGAACAATCACTGAACCACAATGTTCGAGGAGGCCATTCAAGCTGGGAAGAGTCAATGGTCTTGGATTCTTCTATCCGAGTGTTAGGTTGGGTCATGCACAGGTTTGTAAAACAACCCCATCATCCTGGTCTTGCAATAACTTACCTAGACAAGGCTTCCAATAGTTGCCAGGATACTCTTTCGATCAAGAGTCTTTAGGACCCAACGCTCCCTCACATTTCTCCCTTGATTCTAGGTTTTCGATGCTTTCCCGAATCATCTCCACTTTTACCCTTGCATAAGGCCATTTCCTTAAAACCTTTCAGGTTCAATCTTTTAACTTTACAACAAATCATTCTTCAATGGGTATCAGAAGTCCAATTCGGTTTGATAGAGGAAATAGTAGATCAAGTAATGAGTGAGGAGGAATCTTCAAATCGACCTCTGTAGCCAATGGAGATGCTGTTGGAGAAGCCAGCGTCCTCAATTGATTTGGAAAAGGAAAACTTAAATGCAAAAGAAGCAATAGAAGAAGATGACATTCTTAAGATTAAGTTATGTGACCTCAAAGTCTCAACCAAAACAAAAAGTTCGGCGACAACATCTTCATCACCAACCTTTCAAGGGGTTAACCTTCAAAATCCTGATTCATCATCTTCTTCATACTCGAGATGGAGAACATCCTACAGACTGAGACTCAAAGAACAAAAAGAGATGACTAAGTTGCTATCCCCTCAAATGGAGAAAACCTCATCCACATTTAGAGTCAAAGGAGGGTTAATTAATCTCAAACCATTAGAAGAAATATGGATCACCTTAGAATTAATAATCTACAATCGGACAGAGGTGTACTTTCTCAAGTGTATGAGGAAACATAGATCTCCCCAAAACTTCAGACAGTTTATGATCCTTTTGGTGATACAACATTAGAACAACCAACTGGGGATACTCAGAAGTTAACATATGTGGAAAGGCTTCTAGATGAGGATTATATTGAGGATGAAGAAAGACTACTAGACATCTCAGTGCTCATCTAAGAAGAATCAAAGGAAGATCACTGGAAAGATTTTTCACCAAAACGCAACAACCTAGGGCTAGTGCAATCGATTCAAGATTGTCACATGGATTGTGGAAAGATCAAAAAGAAGGGGAGAGGAAGGAAATCTAATGCATCACTCAGGAAGGAAGTTGGAGAGGAAACATATCAAACCAAAATAACATCATACATTAATGTAGGGAAGCGGAAGTTCCTTCTCGAGTTGCAATGAGAATCATCTCCTCAAATGTTAGGGGCCTCAATGCCCCTAACAAATAGTGTTTGGTCAAACATTGTATCATATCATCTAAAGTAGAATTAGTTCTACTTCAGGAAAAAAAGATGGATAAAGAGCAATTGGAAATCTTTGCCAAGAATTTAGGAGATTGGAAGGCTCATAGCGTAGATGCAATAGGATCCTCAGGTGGCTTATTGGTCTTATGGAATTCCAGGTTTTCTTCTTTCATTCCAATGGATCATGGACCAAATTGGATAGCTGGGAACCTAATTAGCACCAAATCCAATTTAAATATTCATACAGTGAATGTATATGGCCGCATCTCACACAAGAAGAAGGCAGAATTATGGGCAGAAATCTCTAATTGCTTTGCTCAATGGCCAGAGGACAACTTTATAGTGGGGGGTGATTTCAATTCTATAGTTCATGCATCAGATAAATTAGGGGGATCTCTAAGAACCTCTCAGTCACAGAATGACTCTCAGCAACATCTCAAAAAAACTAGATCATTTTCTATTTAAAGGAGACCTTACAGAATTCCCTTTTGACTTAAAAGCCTCTATCACTCCAATTTCAGGATCTGATCACTTCCCTATTCAACTTAACATTCTCGAGGCCAACATACCCTTGGGATGTCCTTTTAAATTTGAAAATATGTGGCTTAAAGAGGAGAATTTCTTGGAGCTCATAGATGAATGGTGGAAGGATTTCAAAGTTGAGGGTTCTAAGTTATTTTGCTTTGTCTCCAAACTGAAATACATCAAGCAAAACCTTCTCATATGGAATAGAACTCATTTTAACGACATCTTTGCATCAAAATTGGAGAATCTGAATCTAAAAATAATGCAATCGGGATTGGACCATGACAGTTACTTAGAAGAAAAATCTCTCTTAAGGGATTGGGAAGATATCCTAGCTAAAGAAGAAATATACTGGAAACAAAAATCTAGAGAGTTTTGGCTAGCTGAAGGAGACAAGAATACAAAATTTTTTCACTCAAGTACAAAACAAAGGAGAGGCATTAATAGGATTTCTCAACTCAAGGATGCTGCTGGCTCTATATTGGAGGATCAGAAGGAGATCATCAAAGAAATCACCAAATATTAGTCTCAGCTTCTCAATTGCTCTATCTCAAATCCCTTGGGGATTCAACAAGTGTTATTGGAAAACATCCCAAATATCATTACTGATGCAGATAATCAGATGCTATCCAAACCCTTTCAGGAAGAAGAAATTTGGCATACTATCTCCCAAATGGCTCCAAACAAAGCTCCGGGACTAGATGGCTTTCCTCCAAGCTTCTTCCTTCATTGCTGGAGCATTTTGGGAAAAGACCTCACTGATGCTTTAGAGGCCGAAAGAGCTTCAGGTAGATTTCTAATTGAAATCAACAATACTTTCATAGTGTTAATACCTAAAAAGGAACAAGTCATTAATTTGGATGAATTCAGACCAATTGCTCTCTGTAACACAATTTACAAAATTCTCTCTAAAGCTCTAGAAAATAGACTAAAAAAGGTCTTAGTTAAACTAATTGGGGAGGAACAGACCATTTTTGTCCCAGGTAGATCAATTCTAGATGGGATAATCATAGCCCAAGAAGCGATACATTCTATCTAGCATAATAAGCAATCCAGCATGATTATAAAATTGGATATCAAGAAGGCCTATGACAAGGTCAATTGGAGATTCTTGATTAAATGTATGGAGCGATTTGGGTTTTCTAAAGCATGGATCAATTTGATATTTTATTGTATTTCAACTCCTAAATTCTTTGTCTTGGTAAATGGATCACCACAAGGCTTCTTTGAAGGCTCTAATGGCATCAGACAAGGAGATCCATTATCACCATTTTTATACATAATTATGGCTGAGGCATTAGGGAGAAGTATGATCAGTATGCAGGATCAAAACCTAATCAATGGCATTACAATATCCTCATCCATTCAACCAGTTACTCATCAACAATTTGTAGATGACATCATTTTCATGGGCCAGGGGAGTATCCAGGAAGCTAAGCAGATTTCCAAGATACTAGATCACTATGGACAAGCTTCAGGGCAACTAGTCAGTAAAGAGAAATCAGTGGTCTTCTTCTTTCACACAAAAAAGAAAATCTAATAGAAAATTGTAAAAATTCTGGAATGTAAAACAAGCTCTCTCCCATGTCCATACCTGGGCATCCCAATTGACAAATCCCTTAGAACAGTGTCAATTTGGAAACCTCTCAATGAAAAGATGGATAGGAAGATGGATAATTGGAAAACCAGATGGCTATCTTGGGCTAGGAGATTAGTCATGATCAAAGCAACATTATCAGCAATACCAATATACCTAATGTCTTGCCTTTCACTTACCATAGAAGGATATATGGATATGGTGAAGAAACTTAGGAAATTCTTTTGGTAGGGTACAGACACTAAGAGGAAATTTGCATTAATCTCATGGGATAAAATATGTAAACTGAAATCTTCTGGTGGCACTGGCATTAAAAATCAATTATGGCTGAACCAAGCTCTAGGTGCAAAGCTTTATTGGAAAATAGTGAATAATCAGGATTTCAAATGGATTAGAATTCTCAGAGCTAAATATTTAGGCAACTTTAATAAGGAAGATATAGTCAGAATTAAAGAGTTCCCAAAAGGCTCAAGAATTTGGAACTTCATAGCTAAGTCAAGACATATTATTAACAATAACATATCTTGGAATATCAAAGATGGAAAGGAAGAAAGATTCTGGGGAGACTCTTGGGGTGGGCATCCAACCATCAATTCACAATTAGGCCCTAATCAGATCAGTCATATTTGTACTTCATCTTGGGGACCATATCTTAGTGACTATATCATTCCTTCGTCCTCTGCTGCTATAGATGGTTCTTGGGAGTGGAAAGACTTCTCATCACTTCAATTAGATACGAGGTAGATAAGCTCAAAACATTGATCAAAGATAGGCCCTTTCTTCTCAAACAAGGAAAAGATGAAATCATTTGGAATGGGGCAAAATTAGGATCCTATAGTGTCAAAGACTGTTACAATCTTATAGCCAAATCATCCACATCTAAAAAAGAAGAGATCCTTGGACAATTATGTTGGAACAAGGTTGGACTCCCAAAAGCCAGGTTATTTATGTGGGCGGCATCCCAGGGTAGAATTTTAACTGTAGATAAATTTATTAAGATGGGATATCAGGGTCCATCCAGATGCATTATGTTTTAAGAATGAAGAGGATGTAAATCATCTATTATTATCATGTCCCTTTGCTAAAGATTGTTGGTACTGGCTTTATTCAAGATTAGGATGGTCATCAATCCCCCCAAATAATTTACTCCAGCTTTTGATATCATGGACACGAATCATGGGAGGAATTTTATTCAGTAATCTATGGATGATCTCTTCATCAATTCTGATTTGGGAGATTTGGAAAGAAAGGAATAGAAGATTATTCTAGGATAAATTTTTTAAATTTGAAACTATAATTAACAAATTAGAGGCAGCCATAGTTGAGGTAATGACTTCCCGGATTCAAACTCAATCAACACAACACAAATTCTTTACCAGTTGTGATGATCAGATGACAAAAAATTGGTTTGGGTTAAAAACTCCAATCACCATAGGCAGAGGATATAGAAGAAATCAAGAACTAAGGAAGGCATGTGTCTGGAAACCCCCTCCATTCGAATGGTACAAATTAAATTTTTATGGAGCTTCTAAAGGTAACCCAGGCCCCTCAGGAGTGGGATGCATCATACACTCTACAACTAGGAATGTGATTGCCAGACAAGCCATACCATTACCCAAAGATACCAACAATATGGTAGAATTTAAAGCACTATTGTTTGGACTGATACTAGCTCGGGAAGTAGGGATCTCAAAGCTTGAAATTGAGGGAGACTCACTGATTACCATCAATGCAATCAAAGTCAGATCAACCCCAAATTGGCATCTTATGGTAGTTTTAGAGGTAATCTTACAGTTAATGGAAAATTTTGAATCGAAAACCATTAACCATACTTTCAGAGAAGGAAACACTGAAGCAGATGAGCTAGCTGACCTGGCAGCTAGAGGAACAAATTTGAAAATTCTATCCGACGTCAGCAGAGTTTCAATAGAGTTCATTGAATCTAACCACTAAATCAAAATGGTTAAATCAAGTCCTGATATATTTTTGCCTCAGAAGTTGACAGAACGGCTCCTTATAGTGATAAGATGGGTGTCTTCTCTCATAGCGCATAGCACGTGTAGGAGTTTAGAACATTAAATGAGGAGTAGGATTAGGACAAGAGGAGCAGATACCTATTGTCCATTGAAGAGTGATGGTGTCCGAACCTGAGTTATCTTCAGGTGTCAAAAACCTTGGTTGTTTTCAGTCGTTCATCTCTGTGCAGTTAAATCTCTGACAACAACATTTCCTATGTGCACTGCTGCGATTGTGTGGGGCCCAATTCTTTATCATGTTAGTCATCACTAGATCGGGGAATGAAAGAGTTTTCCTTTGTTGCTAAATCTCAATAGAGGGACCTAGTTTTTGGATGATTCAGACGGTCCTAACGTGTCAGAGCATCAACGGTGGTCGCTAAAGTGCAAGGGATTTGTCAGAGCTATGCGAAATCACGTCGGCCATTGATTCTTCTTTACGGTGTAGGGTTTCAAACTGTGGGTCCATGGTGACACATATGCACCAATGGCACTCCCATATTGGCTGAAGGAAATACCAAGGTGGAGTGTTGTCAGTGGGACTTGTGTTAGAGATTTTGATCAACGGTTGGCGTGTGATCGCATGGAATATTCTCATCCCATGCGATCATGCGTCCACCTTCCGATAAGGAAAATACAAGGTGGAGTGTTGTCAGCGGGGCTTGTGTTAGAGTTTTTGATCGATGAAAGGTGTGTGATTGCATGGAATATTCTCTCCCCATGCGATCATGCACCCACCGTCCGATTAGATGCTGATGGTTTGTTTGCAGTGGGACCGTGTGATGATTCATCATCGAGGTGTTAGGTTGTGATTGGCTGAGCTAGAAAGGGAATGTTGACACATTGGTGGGCCCAAAATTTTCAGTGGGGTCATAGTGTGGATGATCTAACGGTGGCGGCTAATGGTGGTAAAGGGCTACAATGTGTCACATGTTCGCATAGCCCTTCTCCTAGCTATACGATCATGTGACAACTGTTGATAGACACTGTTGCAGAATTAAAAGTTGGTCCGTGTGTCGGGTCTTGCCGACGTGTCCCTTTCTGATTGACCAGCAAGCGCTGAGATGGATATGCATTGTGGGTCCCAGAGATCTAAATTCTACCAAAGTGTCAAAAATCTATGATGTTTTCTATTTGGTCTACATGAATACCCTGGTTGTTTTCAACCTTGTACCTTCCCGTGCTTGTGAACTTATCTTTTGGCACCAAAATCCCTAGATGTTTTCGATCATTCACCGAAAACCTAGGATGTTTTCAACCTCGCATTTCTTCCCTTTTTCCGACACTCCTTGTTCTTCGGTCTTGACTATGCAAGTGCGATCAGATGGTGGGCCCGGGTCTTCAAGGGTTTTAAAATGATTGGTTATCGCATGATCACATGTCAGAGTTTTTTGACATGTGAACATGTGACCAGTTACTTCTTGTGATGGGGCCCATTGGCAAGGAGGGCAGTGGTCCTGTTGGTTGTTATGTGGCATCCTATGGTTGGCTATTGCATAATCGCATGTCAAAGTTTTCTGACATGCGATCATGTGACCAGTTGACACCTGTTCCTGGGCCCATTGGTGATGGAAGTACTGTGGACGCCCTGTCAAATGGAAGCTAAGGTGGTAGAGTTCTATTGGACATAGCATAGAGATGTGGCAGTAACATGGCAGTTTTCAGTTAGCCCATGGCAACATGCTTGCAGTTTGTCACATGTTCTCATAGCTCTATTTCAAGCTATGCGAACATGTGACTAACTGCAAGACCTTGTGACAAAGCTATGAACTACGGTTTGGGTCCGTGTGTCGGGTCTTGCTGACGTGTCTCCTTTCTGATTGGTTGAAGAGTGCTAAGGTGGATGTACATCATGGGTCTGGTACCCAAGGGAAGTTAACGGTGGTGAAGGTTTATGGGGTGTCCAATGTTCACATAAGGCATTTTCAAACTATGTGATCATGCGACAACCATTAAGGGAATGTTGGCATTGTGAAGTTAAAGTTGCGAAGCCCGCGAAACATGATGATCTAACGGTGGTGATATAAAGTAGATCTCAGTTCAAATGTTGACCGTTGATAGACTATTGGCACCTTGAGGATGACCGTTGCATTTCAAGTTCAAATTTGTGGAGGATTTTTGTGATAGGAAGTACCAGAATTGATGGCTTTAGCAGCGGTTTTCAATTGGTTTGGTGGTGCAGTTATTACCAACTAATTTGAGGGGCTCAGTGACCATTCATAGTGATGTTTTGTACCTAGTGGAGTAGGTTTTGAACTCAAGAAGCTTTTTGTAGGCATTGATTTGTACTAGTTTTCATGGCTATCCCTGGTGTTCTGTACTGAAGAAATTAGAAGTAAATATCGGTATCAGCCGATTGCTGTTGTTGAAAGTTGAAATGATTTCATTCTGAACATTAGACCCTACAATAGTGGGCTTAAACTGATGATAGATACTTTTTTAATTTATGTTTATATTTATATATATAAAAATCCCAGCTTCGGCCCTTCATCGATCAAAAAGAAAAAAACAACAAACTCACATCCAGTTAAACTTGCTTGTGAACAATGACATTAGATTTTTATAATCTATTAGGCTGATATTTTTCTCTTTATAGTAGATCAAAAAAATTTATTGTGATGTACTATAACCATTCATTTGAAATAAAATATTGTCATTTTATCCATTGATTGTCAATGAATGATTCTAGGGTAGAGTGGCTATGGATTTGAGTCACAATGTGAATAAAGAGAACAAGATGGATAGAATACATATAACCCTAGTATTTACTCACCAAATTTTTATCACTCTCCTTACAGAGATTGCAGAAGGGAAAACTGGTCAAATCCCCTTTGCAGGCTGTGTTGGTGGAAGTCCTGAAAAAAAACAATCTTTTTTAAAGGTTTCCTGTGATGTGAAAGAATATTATATAACTAAAGGAACATAAGTTATTATCTAATAAATCATTACACAATTCATTCATTTCAACTGCAACCTATAGCAACCACACTGGAGATCAACATTTCCTATTGATTTCTGCTATTTTATTTTTATTTTTTTTCATTATGCAGGGACTCCTACACTAATGCAACTCTTGTTTGTTAAGTATTATCTTGTTTGTCTTCTAGATAATTCTGGGAGTGGAGATAAATACACCTACTAAGAGGATCCTATTGAGATGGTTTGCCTTCCTCTAGCTCATAAAAAAATTTCCTCCTAAACAATTATGTAAAAATGAAAAATAAAAATAATTCAAAGCTTTCTTTGTTTAATTGGAAAAAGAAGCAAAAGGAAAAGGTATAAACAAACATACCTTCTGTTTGAACTCTTGGTGACCCTATAAACTATTCTCCCTGAGAATTTTGACTAGAATGGTTGTTTGCCCTATTTCTCCTTTATAAATGATGCCAGCTTCCTTTGTAAAAAAGAGTCTTTGGAAGAAGAGCAGCAACCACAAATGAAGCCATTCAAAACCCAGTAGAAAATTTGGACTAGTGGTAGAATCAGTGATGATATTTTGGGCTAATTTGAATCCGAGGGAATAGATTTGGGTATAAAGCGCAGGCTTCTCTCTTTGGCAATGGAAAAAAAGGGGCGAGGGAGGATTGAAGTGAAGAAAATTCTGGACAAAAAAAGTAGAGTGGTAACTTTTTGTAAGAGGCGAGCTGGACTCGTGAAGAAAGCGCAGGAGCTATCAATGTTGTGCAATGCCCAAGTGGGCCTCATTATCTTCTCTCAAACTGGCAAGCTTTCTCATTTCTCCAGCCCTAGGTACACTTAATATTGGTAAGAATCACTCTCTGTTGAAATTAACAAACTTTTGCTCTATTAAATCATGAAAATCTAGCTGGGTTAGATGGGTTCATGAGATAAAGAGTGAAATTGGGTGCCAACAAACATATATTAAACTCACCACTTTCTAAGCACTCTCCTTGTAGAGATTGTGGGAGGGAAAAATTCTCAAATGTCTTTTGCAGGCTATGTCGATGAAAGTGACTCTAAGAAGATCAAGCGAGTCTCTTTTCGGTTTTCCTGTTGTGACGAGAAAAATGAATGGGTTTTGGAAAGCACCCAAATGGAGGATCAATCCATTCTATGGAATTTTATTTTGGAATCTCCCATTTTTCCTCTGAAAATTTACTTCCCCTATTTCTCCCGCCTTCCTCTACCTCTTGCTCCCACCTCTCCCTAATATCGCGCAAACGAATATGCATGGATATTTTGTCTTAAGTTTTAATTTAAGACAATAATAGTAATTACTATTTTAATTAATAATAATAATAATAATAATAATAATAATAATAATAATAATAATAATAATAATAATAATAATAATAATAATAATAATAATAATAATAATAATAATAATATTTGAGACAAAATTTTAATTTTGTCTTAATGTTACATTGGAGGAAGTAAGAGATATGATTTCAGAACATTGGTCAAGTATGTTGGAAAGTATTAATTGCTACCACCAAACAACATCATATGGTCAAACATAGAATTTAATTTAGAAGTTTCCCACCGCCCATCATTGGCCTCTGTCCATTCAAATGATGATGACTACTGCATTTTGTTGTGGAGTTTTCTACCGACATCCATCTCATTCACATGAGTATTGACTGTATTGCTAGTCTACAGATTTCTAGATTGTTCTGTGGAAGTTTTTAGAAAAAAATAATTTAAAAATCATAAGATAGCTATTACTAGTAGTTTTTAGAGGTTTCTTAAGTCCTCTATAAATAGAGGCATTTTGTAAGCATTTAGACATGAGATGTTTATCTGATCATTGTGGATCTTCAGTGGAAGTAGAATGTTGTAGCATTCTAAGATGTAATGGAGCTTATTAAGATGATTAATGAAAAATAGTGTTGTAGCACTTGAGTTTATAAATTTGTATGTATTGCTGAGTCTTTATGTTTACTTCCACTCCATCCACCTCCTTCAATTGGTATCAGAGCATAGGTATGGAGATCATTTGGAGATCCTGTCACCATTTTTGATAGATGTTAAGAAGGAGATCTTGTCACCATCTGTGACAGACCTTTGAAAGATCAGAAAGTTCTAAGGAGTTTCATAAGCACCAAAGATAAGAGGCAAGTCAAGGTTTGATGTTGTGTTGATGAGGAAGTTATTCTTTGTGAAGGAGAATTGAATGGTGTTGAGGAGTTTGATTTTATTGGGCCATAGCACACTAGCTTTCAAGTGTTTTGTCTCTGCCTACTTCACAGTAGTATCAAAGCAAGGGAAAAAGTTGGATTGTCACCATTTGTGACAGCAGAGGATTGCTGAAGGTTACTGAAATTCATCGCCTATAAAATTGGCATAGCATTTGGAATGCTGCAGCCCTAAGGAGGTGTCGCAAATGAATTGGCAGAACATCAAATCATTGAACGATATCACAAAGCTTTTAGATGATTGAAGTTTGCAGAAGGCCGTAGCCATGTATGCCCAGATTAAGATTGCTGGCAAAAGAAGATCAAATGCAGTCAAATCTGTTGAAGGCATGAAGGATATATTGAAGTATACAGTCGTAGCTATTGGAGGAATTTATTAAGGACAATAAGGAAGATTGAAAGCAAGTGAAGCTACTTAAAAAAAGGTAAATTATTGATGCATAATCAATTGGACAAAAATGCTGTGGAGTTTGTAGTATGTATTCGATTGAAGATTTAAAAGAAATCTATTTGAAAGATTGTTATAGAAATTTGATAAAATCTTGATGATAGTGGTAGCAATTAAGGGGGAGTGTTGGAAAGTATTCATTGCTACCACCAAACAACATCATATGGTCAAACATAGAATTTAATTTAGAAGTTTCCCACCGCCCATCATTGGCCTTTGTCCATTCAAACGATGATGATCGCTACATTTTGTTCTTGAGTTTTCTACCAACATCCATATCATTCACATGAGTATTGACTGTATTGCCAGTCTACAGATTTCTAGATTATTCTGTGGAAGTTTCTAGAAAAAAATAATTTAAAAATCATAAGACTGCTATGACTAGTAGTTTCTAGAGGTTTCTTAAGTCCTCTATAAATAGAGGCATTTTGTAAGCATTTAGACATCAGATGTTTATCTGATCATTGTGGATCTTGAGTGGAAGTAGAATGCTGTAGCATTCTAATATGTAATGGAGTTTATTAAGATGATTAATGAAAAATAGTGTTGTAGCACTTGAGTTTATGAATTTGTATGTATTGTTGAGTTTTTGTGTTTACTTCCACTCCATCCTCCTCCTTCAATTGGTATCAGAGCATAGGTTTGGAGATCATTTGGAGATCATATCACCATTTTTTATAGATGTTAAGAAGGAGATCTTGTCACCATTTGTGACAAACCTCTGAAAGATTAGAAAGTTCTAAGGAGTTTCATAAGCGCCAATGATAAGAAGCAAGTCAAGGTCTGATGTTTTGTTGATGAGGAAGTTATTCTTTGTGAAGGAGAATTGAATGGTGTTGAGGTGTCTAATTTTATTGTGCCGTAGCACACTAGATTTCAAGTGTTTTGTCTTTGCCTACCTCATAGTAGTATCAGAGCAAGGGAAAAAGTTGGATTGTCACCATTTGTGATAGCAGAGGATTGCTGAAGGTTACTGAAATTCATTGCCTATAAAATTGGCATAGCATTTGGAATGTTGCAGCCCTATGGAGGTGTCATAGATGAATTGGAAAAACATCAAATCATTGAAGGATATCACAAATCTTTTAGAGGATCGAACATTACAGAAGGCCGCAGCCATGTACGCCCAGATTAAGATCGCTGGCAAAAGAAGATCAAATGTAGTCAAATCTGTTGAAGGCATCAAGGATATATTGAAGTATACAGCTATAGCTGTTGGAGGAATTCATTAAGGACAATAAGGAAGATTGGAGGCAGGTGAAGCTGCTTAAAAAAAAGGTAAATTGCTCATGCATAATCAATTGGACAAAAATGTTGTGAAGTTTGTAGTACGTATTCGATTGAAGATTTAAAAGAAATCTGTTTGAAAGTTTGTTATAGAAATTTGATAAAATCTTGATGATAGTGGTAGAAATTAAGGGGGAGTGTTGGAAAGTATTAATTGCTACCACCAAACAGCATCATATGGTAAAACATATTTAATTTAGAAGTTTCCCACCGCCCATCGTTGGCCTCTATCCATTCAAACGATGATGACTGCTGCATTTTATTCTAGAGTTTTCTACCGACATCCATATCGTTCACATGAGTATTGACTATATTGCCAGTCTACAGATTTCTAGATTGTTCTATGGAAGTTTCTAGAAAAAAATAATTTAAAAATCATAAGACAACTATGACTAGTAGTTTCTAGAGGTTTCTTAAGTCCTTTATAAATAGAGGCATTTTGTAAGCATTTAGACATCAAATGTTTACTTGATCATTGTGGATCTTGAGTGGAAGTAGAATGTTGTAGCATTCTAAGATGTAATGGAGTTTATTAAGATGATTAATGAAAAATAGTGCTATAGCAATTGAGTTTATAAATTTGTATGTATTTCTAAATTTTTGTGTTTACTTCCACTCCATCCACCTCCTTCAAACTGATCTGGAACTAAGAGTGGAGTGGCATAGGGAGAGATAGATAAGATGAGTGGTGGAGGATTTGGGTAGCATAAACAAAAACATTTCAAAGGAGGAAAATGTTATGTCTGCGATTTGCTTATTAGATTTTGAAGCAGCAGAAGAGGTGTGCTAGATACATTGCCATGAACTCCACATCTTTCACAAGAAATGTATTGTGCAATGGCTGAAGAAGAAAAGTGAGTGTCCCATGTGCAGGCAACAAGCATATAAGAGGGTATACTGGAGGGAAGTAATCGGAGATGGAGAGATCGAAACACTAAGACATGCTATTGACTTCTATGCTGTGTGGACATTTGTTGTAGGACTTACTAAATATTTATTCTAATAATAGGACATCATTTTATAATTTGAAGAGTAGTTGTTTTCCTAGTCTATTTAAACATTACAAATGTTAATACTCTATAAAAAAAGAATTATACTTTCTTATCCCATACCCGTGTAGTGGTTATGATTATTCTAGCAAGATTATGATGTTTCCAGTTCTACCCTTGTATGAAATGCATCGATGTTTGCAGGTAGTATAAATAGAATTACTGCATAGCCATGGCTAAATAGTATAACCTCCATAGATCTATGATTATTCTAGCAAGATTATGATGTTTTCCAGTTCTACCCTTGTATGAAATGCATCGATGTTTGCAGGTAGTATAAACAGAATTACTGCATAGCTGTCGCTAAATAGTATAACCTCCATAGATCTCTGATTATTCTAGAAAGATTATGATGTTTTCCAGTTCTACCCTTGTATGAAATGCATCGATGTTTGCAGGTAGTATAAACAGAATTACTGCATAGCCGTGGCTAAATAGTATAACCTCCATAGATCTATGATTATTCTAGAAAGATTATGATGTTTTCCAGTTCTACCCTTGTATGAAATGCATCTATGTTTGCAGGTAGTATAAACAGAATTACTGCATAGCCGTGACTAAATAGTATAACCTGTATAGATCTACTAAACTATAAAAGTAAGATGAGATTAAATGAAATTTATGTCTGGAATCATGAAAATGTTAAATGGTAGCTTTGGAAGATTCAAATGACAATTTTGGGAAATATGTTCTAAAGGTAATATAAAACAGGGTTTCCTACACTCTTTTGTTATTTTTTATAGAAAAAGCAGCAAGAGGGTGCTGGCCCGAACAAAAGACTAGTAGCTCATTAATAGCACATTAATGTAACCAGTCACAGCAGATAAACAATTTAACAGTATAATCACCAGTCTAAATCTGCCCCTATCAAAAACATAAACCACAAAAACAAAGTATCTAAACCGAGCAGTAGCAGGTAAAGTATCAGTTAAAAGCCACATGGGGCTGAACAGAAAGCAGTAAAAATTAACATTGACCTAATCAAAGAAACAGGGGGTCCATAGGCCAAGCCCAAGCAAAAATAACCAGCACATGGGAAATAGAATCAATTTTTCCCACCCAACTGCTTAGACAGCAGTGTCCTCACCCATTCTTCTTGTAGAAATAGGAACAGGTCCCTATTGTCGTCATTCACTTTCGGAGTACCACCTGCCAGCTTCTCTTGCACATGAAAAGAGAGTAGTCGTTGAGGTGCGCATAGCCTTCAAGCCAAACTTGTTGGTTAGCATACATTGGTTCATCAGCTCCTGCATGTTTTTCTTGATCTCCGCAATCTCTCTGTCCAAGTTTGCGAACCTCCTTTTAAGAGTACCTTTGAGACTGTCCTCCGAGGCCTCGATATTGTACACAGAGGGGGCCTTATCCTGGGGTCTTAAACAGGACTCAGGGGTAGGGTAGGAATGGGGGTTTCCATGGCCTACTTGGGGTCAGGAACAAGGTTGTTAATAGGCCTAGGAGAGCTCATATGGTCATCCGAGGACTCATTCTTAGACTTGGTGGTTTGGGAGTCTTTCTCCATCATGGACTATTCTTTAGAAGCGGTTTCCATCAGCCTAGTTTTACATTGCTCCTTGGCGAGTTTGTTTGACCTCCTGCGACCCGAGCCACTCAAATCCACCTCCAGGCTAACCTGGTTCTCCATTATCTTCCCTTTTTTGGGCCTACTTTCTATCTCCGGAGTACTATCATCCTCCTTCCCATTTTTTATTTCCTCAGACTCGGAAACATAGGACACCTCCTAGCTGTCCTTCTTATTAAATGGGTTTTTGACATTTTTTTTTCGGTCCCTTCCCTCTTTGGCACCCGGCTCAGGCTCCTGGATGACACGGATGGACTGGGAAGAGGACTGGGTAGGATTTTCAGTTTTGGCCAGGGAATCCTTCTGGGGCATTTCTTGGATAATCAAAGGGTTTTGGGGTGTTGGGCAGATAGCTTTATGAAACTGGTAGATGCACAGAAGGAGGCCTTGATGGAGGATAGGAATGGACTTGTCTGGGTTTTCTTTAATATGTTGAAATAAAAACAAATTATAAGCAACGCACCTTATGCAACAGACAATATTTTATCTAAAAATAAAAAAGCTTAGAATGAATACCTAATAACACTACTTTATAAGACTAACAAATACTCACTACCATTTACTTCATTTCTGCAAGGAGAAATCATTTGTTCAGCACTAAATAAATCTTTGCCATTTATTTATATTTTCTTGAATGGAGAAATCATTCCTTAAGCGCTAATAAAAGTTTACAATTTATTCCATTCCTGAAAAGAGAAACCGTTCTTTAGCAATAACAATTCTCTTGAGCGGATCAACTTCCTATTGAGGTGGTGAGTTCATTTGTGATCTTGGAGGCGGCTGATTCTCCTATTGAGGTGGAGAGCATTGGGGGCTTTTTGCTTTGTTCCTATCAAGGTGGAACACTTTGCTTTAAAGGTGCATTGGGAGACTACTACTTGTGTTGTGCTTGACTATTAGGGCTATGGTGGGGCTCAGGGTGCTGTCAAGTGCTGTCATGTGCAGACAATGTGTTGTCATGGTCCTTTTTTAACAGCAGGGATGTTAAGAACTTCTGGTACTACTGTGTTTTGTACTTGGCTACGTTTGGCCTTGAGTATCTCTTTCTCTACTCATCTTTTGGCTGACTGTGTGCTGACTATGGCTTTCTACTGGTTCCTTGACTTTCCTCCTTAACTGCACTTTGGTTGTTGCTGTTGTTGTAGTTTCCTTTGTTCCTGTTAATGTGTTGTTAACATGTTCATTGTGACTCTGCTTTGTTGTACCATGGGCCAGCACCCTCTTGCTTCTTCTTTTATCATAAACAATTCTCTTATCAAGGCAGAGCAGAACAAGTGCTTTAAATTGAAGAAACTGGCAAATATATATAAAAAACAGCATAATAATTGTACCAAAATTCAGCAATTCAATTTCATTCTTGCATTTGCAGTGTAAACAACATTTTCTTTAATTAGGATCTTATGAAAGAAATGGAACAGACATCCTAACAGATATGAACAAAATATGATGACCAGTCAAAATCTGCACCTCAGAATGCAAAAAATAACGAGCCAAGATGTATACCTTAACAAGTCTTTCCAATATCCCATTGTTCGGAGGCAAAACTATTGACTTATATGCACCTATTTGCCAACAAATGCAGGGAAAGCATTCAAAAAAATAGTTACCACTATTTGAGAAAATCAGCTGCAAGCAAGACAAGCGTGAAATAAAATTGTTGCCTGAATCAACTTTGTCGCTCTCCATACAGTCGGCATCCTGCTTATTGCACTCAGAGGTATTTTGACTGGGATGAGACGATCTGTGCCAGAGCAGAATTGCCCTTGAGGAACCTAATCATATTTTCGGTATATGGATACAATGAATATGGTCAATGAGCTTGATGATTACAAATTAAGAATTAATATATAGACTTCAGGGTAAAATTTCCAATGAACTTCTATTGCATCAGCCAATACGGTAAAATATCATCAATGATTTTTGATAATTACAGAAAGTGGAAAATCACAATTTTAGTTGAGCAATAATAGTTTTTGAAAGTTTGTAGTAATTATAAAAATCGTTGTCTCAAGAAAATGGCAAAGAAATTAATAGTATTTATATTTATTTCTTGTATTAAAAATTTTAACGTGTGAAAGATCATTAAATGTATTAACAAAATAATTATAGATTTTATATTTCAATTGAAAATAAAAAATTTATTAAAAAATTATTACTTAATACAAAATTATCAAATATTGAAAATAGATGCAAAATGACTAAATTCTATTCACTTACAACAATAATTTAGACTATATAATTTCATGAAAAATGTTTAATATTGAAGAAAATTTGAAATTTTAAAATATTAAACTATTCTTAATATAAAAAATAAAATGTATAAAATAAATCATAAAATTTAAGATTTGATGTCAAAGAGTATAATAAAAAAAATTTATATTTAACTATTATTTTAATAAAAATGACATAAAAATTTTAAGAAAATATATAAAATAGAAAATAGAAATTAGGGTTTAAAATTAAAAATATAAAATATAAACCTACAAAATTCAATATAAATTAGAAAACATAAATCCCATTGTTAAATCTAAATTATTATAGTTTGAGTTCAATAAAAAACATTCTTACAATAACTATAACAATAGAGATTAACAAAAATTGTATCTTTATAAAGTGAATAGAATTAAATAATATATAGAATTAATATTGTATAGTTTTTAATTATAATATATAGATTTAATTTTACCAAAAATTTAAACGTTATTTAAATAAAGGTAATTATATCTTTAATTTAATTATGTTGATTTGTCGAATTGAACTTTCCAAATTTTAGGTTGGCTTTTATAACATTCAACATCTCACTCTATAATTATTAATATAAGAAATTAAGTTTATGTTTAAATTAGTGATAGGGTTTGATTAGGGTTAAGGTTAAGCTATGGTTTGAATTTTGCATTTGACCATTTTTTCTATATACGCATTCTTTAACTAGAATATACCATATTTTTTTATTAAGTTAGAAAACACACTAAGAAACATAATTGAAATCCCTACCTAGAGCTCCTACTACTATTACTGAATGTTGACTTAGTGGTCATGACCTCCTTGGTGATTTGTGACATGGCTTAACTACCTTTTGTCAGTCAGATTAATCTGGCATTTGTATTGGGCATTGATAGTTGGAGTTTTCAGTGCAACGATAAATGATTCTAACAATTGCTATCAAAGCCTTGGGTCATGTGTTTGAGTCTTCCTTTAGTGGATGTTGAAGGCTCAATCGGTGATGAGGGGGATATTGTTGACTTGGTCCAATCAGCACCTCTTTGAAGATTCGTGACATGGCCTAACTTCCTACCATGGGTCAAGTTACACTAGAATTTCTACTAGGCATTGACACTTTGAGCTTTTGGTGCGATGAAAAATGCTTCCAAAACTAACTTTAACACTCTTATAGTAAACATCACCATATAGTTTAAAGAATTTAAAATTACAGCACTGTTGAAAAAAATAAGAGTGCATCATCACATATTTTTTAAAGTTCAATAAACAATACACATTTTGTGATAACCAAAATGATCCAAGTTAAGTTTAGACAAGTCATTAAACCACAATATGGAAAAAAAGAAAAAAGGAAAAAAATAATAAGACCCAGGTTTCATTAAACCTGCGAATCCTATCCAAGTCTTTAGATATAATATTAAGCGAGTTTTTCCAGTCGCCATCATCCTTGTCATCTTGTTCTTCCTTGCTAATTCGGTCATCATGCCCCTTCTTCAAAAATTCATCAACCATCTTTTACCACTCACCAAACAAATAGGGTCCTCATAATCCAATCAACCACCTTACAAAGAGGGAGAATCCCATTATTTTCATTCACAACACCATTGCAGAACCTTCAAGAGAATTAATTTTTTTCTTCAAGTCATCAACGTGAGCCTAAAGTCTAGAGGGAGCATTTTTTTTATCCTGAATAGGGGAAGGTAGAACATTCTCTAGGGGTCAATTACCAGTATGGGGGGAAAGATATTTAAACCATATTAATTGTATTGTCTAGTTCATTCAGGTTACTGTAATCTATATCAATTTTTCTTCATGATTAACATAATCATCATCATGTTTGTTCTCCATGGAATCCTCTTCCTCTTCTAGTACATAATCCACATCCATATCAACCACAATTTCCTTTGCAATCTTCTTACCCTTTACATCTTTGTTATAGAGACAAGCATAGCTCCTCTCCCCTTAGATACCATCATGTTTAGGCTCTTCAAGATATTCATTTTTTATCTCATCTTCCTCATTATCAATTTCTTATAAAAGGGCTAGGTCTTGTCACCTTTTTATTTATTCTTTTACCCTTTAAATGGAGTGGTTGGAGAGGCCCCATTGGCTATATTAAAACTCGGAGAGGAATAAGGTCACATTAATCATACCACCATTTCTCAAATGATTTAAGATGGGGAAACGATGCCCATGGAAGGCAATATACCTATCCTCTAGGGTAAAATAATTATTAACAATTAAGAATAAAAGAGAATACAAAGGGGTAAAATAGAACCTATCACATGCATTTCCATTCCCCGTAAACACCAACTTCTCCTCTTTCTGATAAAAACACTTCATGTAGAACTAGTATTCACCTGAGCTCTTCCTCTCCACCTTTTCACCTTTACATTTTAGACCCATAAATTTAGCTATCATCTCAAGGGTCACAAAAAAATTTATGCTCCCTATTGTGACATGAATATACCATATTTTTAATGACCATATTATCAGAAATAGTAGATAACAAAGATACTTAATGTTATGTACTCAACCAATGTTGTCTAAAATACAAAACAATCAATACACAATGACAAGGGAAATAGAGGGAGCTTGATTTTAAAAATATATATTTCTCACCCAATAAAGGTTCTTAACTCTAAGTTCGTACAACCTCACACCTCAATACTATTGAAGCATTAATTCTATTATTACAAATTTATCTTTTGTAGAATTTAGCACTCATATTGATCAACAACATTTCTAGCAATCAACTCAACTATATAAAGATATCATTTTCCTACTAAAAAATATGAAGACATCATTTCCTATTTCTTTTTTCATGTTCTGAGTTTTTAATTAATTTTTGTTGGTACAAGTTTCTTCCTCCTTGGACTATAATGACCTAAGGTATCGCTGTAACATGATAACTTGTGTTCTCTGGGATGAGGACCCTTTCCATGTTGATTCGGTTGAATTTTTTTTTGTGAAATCATCATTTCTTAATGTATTTTAAGATCTCGAAGATAACAAACACCAACAAATATATTGCACATGACCAATGGACTAAAATGATTCACATGTCTTGTATAATTTAAGAAAATTTTCCTCTTACATTAGATTATGATTACTCCCACATTTTTCACACATTGCACCTAGTTGAAGTGCAGTTGCTAATATTATTTAAATTTTCACATATATGTATATATATATAGATACATATATATATATATGTATATATATATATATATATTTATATATATATTATATATATATATATATATATATATATATATATATATATATATATATATATATATATATATATATATATATGTAATTTATATATATATATATATATATATATATATA
>BSBK01011426.1:5000-182011 GCA_027943335.1 Chamaecyparis obtusa
GATCTATCCCCAAGTGACAGTAATTACAAAAAGGGGATGGATCATTCCATTTACATCTTAAAACAAGACAATTCCCAACACTATTTTAGACCAATCAAAAGGAAATACACCGGATCATTGAAACAACTATAAATTGATTCAAAAGAGGTGTTTACAATGTATCTCAACCATGAAAAAGTATGGATGTCAATGATACTGTTAGATTAGGTGAAAAAATAATCTCCCAAGAACACCTGCATGCATAACCCTATCACATGGAAGAAGCAAAGAACAAAAAGCAAGAAAAGGCTATGGAGGCCAAAAAGCCAGAGACATCATATGCATATGAAAACAATCTTCTATTATGATCCAATAAGTGAATGAATAAAATACAAAGAGGGAATCCTTATAAAAGGATACCGAAACCATAAAGGTTAAAACCCTAAAGAATAATAAGATGCCTAAGTTTAACTTAAGTGTAGACTATAATAGACTAATAATTAAATTAATTAATTATTAGCTATAATATGACAACACTAACACCCCCCTTAATTGTAACTTAGGGAGAAGCTAAACAACTAAGGACTAAAAGATGCATGAAAGAACTATGGGTCCTGGCAACTAGGCCTAATCAGGTACCTAAATACAAGAAATAAACTAGATGAAGGAAACAAAGCCTCCAATCTAGGGAAAGTCCCAAAGAAAGGACAAGAAAGAGCATGTATAACATCACTAAAGCATGAAGCTGTAAAAACTCTCAAAAGTAACTACTGGAACCTCCACTGAAGAAGTGCATGATCAGGTAGAGAAGACAAAGTCTAAAGAGTTGATCAATTGAAGAGGTGGCCTCCAAAAGCAGGAATGAATGAGTGTCTATATAGTAGATGATCCATCTCACTGAAATGCATAGGTTCCTAGCCACTGCATCCACCTAGTACATAGGAACAAAAATTGTATACGTAGATCACTAGAATGAACCAAGGAAGCAATATAACCAATAGGTTAACCCCCCCATAATGTTGAACAGAGAGAGGTGTGATAGGAACATTGAAAGGTAATGCCAGAAACATCTGCAAGAAGAAGAATTAGGAACACCAATAGTGCAATAGAAGGACAAGCATAGGATAAAGGGTAGTGTCACAGACACATAGCATGGGCTAATGTCATGGAAGGTACAGTCACTTGATAAAGGTGGATAAGCATAAAAGGCAAAACATCATAACCCCCCATGGCACTTTATAACTAAGTGCCAGTACAAACAAACACAAGGTGCTTGAAATTATAGATATGCACAAGTAGACACTTTATCTTAGTGCATTTATAGAAAAGAGAATGCTACATAAGAGAAGTATACAATGCTCAGAAGAAAGAAAGAAGAGTGAGCCAGAAGAACAGAAGAAGAGATAATAGGACCTGTAGAATCCAAGTAATCTGCTAGAGTATGAAAGTGAAAAACTCAAAGGAGAAAGAACCTAGATTAGAATCTAGATAAAAGACCCCTACCAATGCAAAACTCATAGAACCAGCTTTTTGACGATATCTGGTTTGCCGAAAAAGGAGTCTGGATGACCAAGATAGGGCTCTTAGAAGGCAAAAATAAACATCAAATTTGATAGAAAAAAACCATCAAAATATAAAAATTAGAGAATAAAATCTTTTCCATTGGATCAAGCTCGGAAAGAGCTTTCCAACGATATAAAGAAGTCAAAAATCTGATACCGTATGCTCAAGATACGGCCAAAAGACCACAAACCGCTACAGAGAACAAAAAAGTCAAAAAACACATGCAAAGCACCTCGGGATGCATGCCAAATTTTCACATCAGGAAATGTATTGAAAAATTCAAAAATGATGTCTCGAGAATCATGCCACATTTTTTTTGTCTCAAGATGCATGCTAAAAATTAAAAATTTGCATTGGAAATCATGTCAAAAAATCATCATCTTGGTAAGCGCACTAGTTTTTGGCCTCAGAATGCATCTTAAAAATTAAAAAAATTATCACCTCGGGATGCGTGCTAGATCCGTATGGCTATGGGCCCAAAAAAATTTTCCTCAAATTGTAAAGTTGTCCAAAATTGACAAATTTTATATGGATTCTAGGGTTTTTGGGTGCTCTGAGTGCAACGATGATGTCCATTTGAGCCCAAAATGACCAGAAACAAAGGTCCCCCCTAAATCCACATAAAAAACTTTTGAAAAACATAGATCTGAAGAACACAACCAAACCCTCTCAAATAATGAATAGGGGCATGAAGATCTAAAGCTGTAATACCATGTTAGATTAGGTGAAAAACTAATCTCCTAAGAACACCTGGATGCATAACCCTGTCACATGGAAGAAGCAAAGAATAGAAAGCAAGAAAAGGCTATGGAGGCCAAAAAGCTAGAGGCATCATATGCACATGCAAACAATCTTCTATTATGAGCCAATAAGTGAATGAATAAAATATAAAGAGGGAATCCTTATAAAAGGATACCGAAACCCTAAAGGTTAAAACCCTAAAGAATAATAAGATGCCTAAGTTTAAATTAAGTGTAGAGTATAATAGACTAATAATTAAATTAGTTAATTATTAGCTATAATATGACAACTCTAACAAATACATCCAAAAACTATGAGGTAATTGCAATAAATTTGAAATTTATTTCTCAAACAAGACATAATCTGTACAAGTCTTGCCTCTAGTCTATACCATATGAAATAGTAGACCTCCAAGCACTTAAATAAAGTCCTATCAACCTCCTCAAGCAATCCAAATCAGTTTGAATTCCTTATAGGTCTTGTATCTTCTTCAAAATAATTAGTCACCCAAGTGACCCTCCTTCCTTCATTAGGGTGCCCTACACCAGTTATTCCATACAAACCACATGGTCTAGTTGCCCATCTTCATTCAATGATCTTCTAACAACATCAACTTACATACCTACATGAAAAAACTACAAAACAAGGATATAATACATTTTCACACTCATCCTCTTGCTCACACCTTGAGGGACACTTTGACCCAGAGTGGTTGACAAAATTCAAGCGACTCTATGTGCCAGAAGAGGTTTTTAGTAGCATTTACCTAGCTATTCAGAGTTGTTTGAATAGATGGTTTGATGCTACAATTGAAAGTTTGAAAGATACACGTTGTTTCTCATTTCAACTAAGGAACACTGCATGTTTTGACATCGAACAAGAATGTGTTTCCAAATATAAATGACCTTGAATCTCTAAAAAACAAGACAGGTTATTGTATGCCTAGGAAACATAGTCCCATAACACCTAAGGGTTCGATGTTATCTCGCATGAGCTCTGAGATATGACCCCGTAAAGATTGTTAATTTTATGTTGAAGGGAACTTGAGGGACACTTCGGCTCAGAGTGGTTAGTAGCATTCAAGTGAATTTGTGTGCCGACTGAGGTTGTCAATAGCTTTTACTCAGCCATTCACAGCTATTGGAATAGACGGTTTGATTCTACGACCGACGATTTGAAAGATAAACAATGTTTTTCATTTCAACCTAGGAACACTGTGAGTTTTGACATGGATCAAGAATGTGTTTCTAAATATAAACAAACTTGAATCTCTAAAAACTAAGACATGTTATTGTAGGCCTAGGTAACATGCTCTCATAGCACCTAATAATTTGATGCTACCTTGCACAAGCTCTGAGATATGACCCCATTAAGGTTGTCAATTTTATACTGAAAGGACCTTGAGGGACACTTCAGCCTGGAGTTGTCGGAAGAATTTGAGTGACTCTATGTGCCAAATGAGGTTGCCACTGGTGTTTACCCATCCATTCAGAGCTATTGGAATAGAGGGTTCAATGCTACGACCGACGGTTTGAAAGATACACAATGTTGTCCATTTCAACTGAGGAACACTTTGATTTTTTACCTCGACCAAGAATGTGTTGCCAAATATAAACAAACTTGAATCATTAGAAACTAAGAGAAGTTATTGTAGGCCTAGGAAACATGGTCTCGTAGAACCTAATGGTTCGATGCCACCCCACATGACCTCCAAGATATGACCTCGTAAAGATCACCAATTTATGTTGAAGGGACCTTGAGGGACACTTTGGCCTAGAGTGGTCGACAACATTTGAGTGAATCTATGTGCCAAATGAGGTTTCCACTGGCATTTACTCAACCATTCAGAGCTTTTGTAATAGATGATTTGATGCTATGATCAACGGTTTGAAAGATATGTGGTGTTGACCATTTCCACTAAGGAACAATTCAAGTTTTTCCATCGACCGAGAATGTCTTGTCAAATATAAATGAACTTGAATCTCTAAAAATTGAGACATGTTATTATAGGCCTAGGCAACATGGTCTCATAAAACCTAATGGTTTGATGCCACCCCGCATGAACTCTAAGATATCTCCTTGTAAAGAGTGCCAATTTCATGTTGAATGGACCTTGAGGGATGCTTCAACTTGGAGTGGTCGATAGCATTCAAATGACTCTCTATGTCAAAAAAGGTTGCCACTAGCATTTACCAGCCCATTTGAAGCTATTGAAATAGACAGTTCAATGCTATGAATGACGGTTTGAAAAATATGTAATGTTGTCCATTTGAATAGAGGAACACTTCAAGTTTTGATGTCGATCGAGAATATGTTTCAAAATATAAATGAACCTAAATCTATAAAAATAGAGATAGGTTATTTTAGGCCTAGGCAATTCAATCCCGTAGAACCTTACGGTTTGATGCCACCCCGCACGAGCTCTGAGATATTACTCTATAAATATCACTGATTTCATGCTAAAGGGACCTTTTGGGACACTTTGATCTGGAGTGGCCTACAGCATTTAGGTGACTCTGAGTGTCAAACAAGGTTGCCAATGGCTATTACCCAGCCAGTCAGAGTTGTTAAAATAAACGGTTTGATGCTATGATCGATGGTTTGAAAGATGCGCAATGTTGTCCATTTCAACTAAGGAACACTTTGAGTTTTGACATTGAATGAGAATGTGTTGCCAAATATAAATGACCTTGAATCTTAGAAAACTAAGACAATTTATTGTAGGCCTAGGTAACGCAGTCATGTAGCACCTGATGGTTTGATGCCACCCCACATGAGCTCTGAGATATGACATCATAAATATTTTCAATTTCATGCTGAAGGGACCTTGAGGGACACTTCAACTTGGAGTAGTCGGTAGTGTTCAAGTGACTCATGTGCCAAATAAGGTTTCCACTGGTGTTTACCTGACCATTCAAAGCTTTTGGAATAGACGGTTTGATGCTATGACTGAAGGTTTGCAAGACATGCAATGTTGACCATTTCAACTAAGGAACACTTCAAGTTTTGACATCACGCGAGAATGTGTTGCCAAATATAAATGAACTAGAAGCTCTAAATACTGAGACAGGTTATTGTAGACCTAGGAAACATAATCTCATAGAACCTGACAATTTGATGCCACCCTGCATGAGCTCCGAGATATGAACCAATAAATATCATCAATTTCATGCTGAAGGGACCTTGAGGGACACTTTGGCATGGAGTGGTTGACAACATTCAAGCGACTATGTGCCAAACAAGGTTGCCATTAGCATTTACATGGTCATTCAGAGCTATTAGAATAGACAGTTTGATGCTATGACTGATGGTTTGAAAGATATACAATGTTGTCCATTTCAACTGAAGAACACTTAGAGTTTTGACGTCGATCGAGAATGTGTTGCCAAATATAAATGAACTTGAATCTCTAAAAATTGAGATAGGTTATTATAGGTCTAGGCAACATAGTCTCGTAGCACCTTATGGTTTGATGCCACCTACATGAGCCCTGAGATATTACCTCATAAATATCATTGATTTAATGTTGAAGGGACCTTGAGGGACACTTTGGTCTAGAGTGGTCAACAACGATCGAGAGACTCTGTGTGCAAAACAAGGTTTCCACTGGCATTTACCTAGTCATTCAAAGCTGTTGGAATAGATTATTAGATGCTATGACTGATGGTTGAAATATACATAATGTTTTCCATTTCAACTGATGAACACTTTGAGTTTGTCATCACTGAGAATGTGTTGCCAAATATAAATGACATTGAATCTCTAAAAATTGAGACAAATTATTTTAGGCCTAGGAAATGGGGTCCTATAGTACCTGATGGTTCGATGCCACCAACACGAGCTCTGATATATGACCTCATAAAGATCATTGATTTCATGCTGAAGGGACCTTAAGGGACACTTTGTCCTGGAGTGGTCAATAGTGTTCGAGTGACTCTATGTGCTAAACAAGCTTGCCACTGGCGTTTACCCATCCATTCAGAGCTATTGGAATAGATAGTACAATACTACGACTGATGGTTCAAAAGATACACAATGTTGTCCATTTCAACTAAGGAACACTTTGAGTTTTGACATCGACCGAGAATGTGTTGCCAAATATAAATGAGATTGAATCGCTAAAAATTGAGATAGGTTATTTTAGGCCTAGGCAACATGGTCTTGTAGGATTTGATGGTTTGATGCCACACTGCCTGAGCTCTAAGATATGACCTCGTAAAGATTGTTGATTTCATGCTAAAGGGACCTTGAGGGACACTTTTTCCTGAAGTGGTCGACAACGCTTGAGAAAATCTATTTGCCAAATGAGGTTTCCATTAGCATTTACCTGCTCATTCAGAGCTATTGGAACAGACAATTCGATGCTACGATTGATGATTTCAAAGATATGGAATGTTTTTCATTTCAACTAAGGAACACTTCAAGTTTTATCATTGACTGAGAATGTGTTGCCAGATATAAATGAGCTTGAATCTCTAAAAACCAAGACATGTCATTGTAGATCTAGGTAACATGGTCTCGTAGTACTTGATGGTTCGAGGCCACCCCACATGAGCTCCCAAATATGACCCCATGAAGATCATTAATTTCATGTTGAATGGACCTTGAGGGACACTTTGGCTTAGAGTGGTCAGTAGAATTCTTCTAAATGAGGTTGCCACTGGTGTTTACCTAGCCATTGGGAGCTATTGGAACAAATGGTTTGATGCTATGATCAATGATTTGAAAGATATGCAATTTTGTCCATTTCAACTAAGGAACAGTGTGAGTTTTGACATCGAATGAGAATATTTTGCCAAATATAAATGAAATTGAATCTCTAAAAATTGAGGTACTTTATTGTAAGCCTAGGTAGCATGGTTTTGTAGCACCTGACCATTTGATGCCACTTCACACGAGCTCTGATATATGACCCCATAAATATCATCAATTTCATGTTGAAGGGACCTTGAGGGACACTTTGGCTTAGAGTGGTTGGCAACGTTCAAGAAACTCTATGTGCCAAATGAGGTAATGGCATGGTGGAGTATGGTGTGAAGAAGAACCAATTTAATGATTCTGAATCAATGAAAATAATCAAATTCTCTACAAGAGTGAATCTTCCCATGGAATAGTCAGTGTAACAGTGCATTCATATGGTCAAGTATAGAGGGTACAATTAGCATTTTATATTTGAAGACTTCACAATGAAGTGACTCTCCCACCAATGTGGCTACTGTGATTGGTGGGAGAGGTTTAAATATGTATTTTTATCCTTGTATCATAGTGTTTTTATGAAGGGATATAGAGATGATTTGTTTGGAAGCCACAAAGAGGTGGTAGTGTTTTGACTAAAGGGTGTTAGTCTTGTACCAGTCACTTGGAGAGAAAAGGCCCTTAAGAATAGATACATTTCATGATGGATTATTGTTGTATCAAATCAAAATGATTTTTTGGAACCATTGGTTAGATCAAGAGATAGTGTTGAAGGTCTTTTTGAACATACCCTAGTTATGTGACCCTAGAAGCAAGGGTTTGGTGTCTAAAAGTGTAGGTGAGGGATGAAGCCTTAAAACATTGAGAATATTTTGTTCTTAAACCTTAGTAAAGATTTTTCCTTGGTTTGGAGACAAGGGGATGAGTATCTTTATGAGTTTCTTTGCAAATGAGGGTTAATTAGGCATATTTGGTGGGTGCTAGGTTATTGGATTGAACATATGGTCCAAAGGAGTCTACCCTGAGACTTCGGGAGGATTTAGAGAGCCTAAAAGGGTATCTAAATCAGTTATTATTTTCTGGAGTTGTTTGGGAAAATTGAAAGAGAAAGGCTTATCTATAGTTTGGAAGCCATGGAGAGGTGGTAGTTTGTTGATTGAAGGGTTTCAGTCTTGCACTAGTCACTTGGAGAGTGAAGGCCCTTAAGAATACATAAATTTCATGATGGATTATTGTTGTATGGGATCAAAATGATGTGTTGAAACCATTTTTTTGATATGGAGATAGTGTTGAAGGTCTTTTTGAACATACCCTAGTTGTGTGAGCCTAGAAGCAAGGGTTTGGTGGCTAGAAGTGTAGATGAGGGATGAAGCCTTAAAACCTTGAGAATATTTTGTTTTTAAACCTTAGTAAATATTATTCCTTGGTTGGGATTCAAGGGGATGAGTATCTTTATGAGTTTCTTTGCAAATGAGGGTGAATTAGGCCTACTTAGTGGGTGCTAGGTTATTGGATCGAACATATGGTCCAAAGGACTCTACCCTGAGACTTGGGGAGGATTTAGAGAACCTAAAAGGGTATTGTTTAGGTTTTAAAATGTCACCCTAACTTAGGCATTAGGGCTTACTAATATTTCATCCTAACAATGGACACCTTCTCGAGCTGTAGGTGGACTTTGATTGAGAAAGAATCTCTAGATTCTAGGTCCATTCCTATTTGATTTGGAATATCACCTCCTGACCAAAAATTGAATGGGGAAAGGGAGAAAGATAACTTGAAACTGGAAAAGAAATGGGGTGATACACTAAAAATTGATCCAGAATTATTAGGATCTTCAAATCGGCATCCACAATCACAACTATTGAGATTCTCTTTTAACATTCACTATTCAACATATAGGCTGACTAAAATCCACTACTAGGGTACACACCATGAACAATGGAATCTATCAACAAACATACAGATTCTGTAAAAGGTTTGATTTTGACAACCTAGAAAGGAATTGAAAATAACTCACTTAACTTGGTTGTGCAAAAATACAACACTGGAATGCAGAACAGAAGACTAGGATTGTTGCTAAACTCAAAAATTGATGCAATATGAGTAACCTGCTTTATTTCCTTCACAACTCTAAAAATGGTTACAAAAATGCAAAAAGGGGACATAGGAACAAAAATGTTCACTAAGCCTTCCTTTTTCATGATTTCGAACACCTAAAACTGAAAATCATTCTCAGTCATGTAGCCTCTTGAGCCTGAATTCAAAAATCTAGGACCCTTTAATTTAGCTCCAAGATCAGCTCAAACTCACTGCAATCAAGCCCCAAATTTCATGCACAAATTGTGCCTTATACCATGCCCCTAAAAACTAGCTAAAATTGAACTCCAAACTAGCTACATAATAGCCCCTAAATTAGTCAAGAAACCCTAACTTCAAGCCTAAAAAATTCCATTACCATCCCCTAGTGTTGGTTCTTAAAGATAAATATCTTTTAAACATATACCAACATTTACAATAACAATTAAGTAAAACAAAATATAATACCCCTCAAACCCATACATATTTAAACCTAAAATTAAAGACCAAAGTCTTAAAAACCATTAATAATCACAAAGTAAAGTCGACATGACCATTTTATGCAATTAGCAACTCATTATAAAAAATATCTAAAGTAGGCGAGGTGGCATTGGAAATTTTGAAATACTGGTTGTCATGTAATATAACATTAATGACATTTACTGTTCTCTGCCATGGACTTCAAGACATATCAATCTCTCTATGTTTTTGATCTCCACAATGTGTCTGAGATTTGGGAAAAAATGGATCTGGCTGTGACTTGAAGTTCTTTGTGTTTTCATTTGGTCCTCAATCTTGAATTCACTAGCTATGACTTGAGGCTTGGATTTATAGCTAAACTCAAGCTTTTACTAGGTATTTTTTATGGTTGTTTGATTTATAAGGCTCAAGCCTACAAATAGATCTTAGACTGACTATTGTACTTAGGCTTTCACCTATGATAACTTGGTCCTATATTATTGAGACTTGGGCTCTGATTGATACTCCATTGTAACTTCATTGAATTCAAACTTTGTTTGATAGTTGAACTCAACCTTGAGCATTACTGTTGAGGCTTGTACTCTGTAACATACAACTCGGATTGGGATTGTGTTGGGCTCGAGCTTAGACTGAGACTTACGAGCTATTGTTGTGATTTAATTTGAAGCTCAAGCCTAAGCCTTCCAGATCTGACTATTGAACTCGAGTGGGCTTTAGACTAGAAGTGGTTCTCTTGCTAGATCTTTTCTTATTAAATCAAGAACTCCCTGCTAAACATGAGCTCTTACCAATGATCTCGGCTTGATCTAGCTAGTTGTTAACAATGCATGAGACTCAAATTTTATTTTTAGAAGCACACAGATGACTTCCTTTTTTTAGAACTGGAAGTTTTCTTGTTCATTGGCTTCATTGCAACTTGGAACACAACATTGAAGCTTTTTGTAGTAACCCTAGCTTTTTTATTGAAACACGAGCTCTATGACTAGCACCGCACTATGATTGGTGAAGGCTCAGCCTTGACTCATGGGTTTTTTACTTGAGATTTTTCCCTTAAATCACGTGCTTGAAATGACTTGGCTTAACTAGTAATCTCAAGCTTATATGCTGGAAGTTTGACTCTGGCTACAATTTTGAAGTGCGGGCTAGAACACAAGGCTTGCACACAATTTTTTGCTAGCACTTGGTCTTTTGAAAAAAATCTTGGGCTATGAACTTGAGCTCAACTGAGATAAGTATCACTAACTTTTCCTTTAGTGTACTATCAATTTTTACAGTTGAGTTGTATCTCTTCTTGTCATAGCATAGATTTTAGAGCTTTTTCTTGATGTTAACTTTTGTTGAAGTCAGAAATACTCTCCTTCTATTTTGTGTGAATTTTAGGGATTTTCTTTCTTACATGGAACTACTGATAGTTTACTTGCTTCAAACTACATTATTTATTGTTAACTCCATAATGCTCCATGCTCGCTATGGTTTAAAATGATGAAGTTGTTTGTTAGGGTTCCATATTTTCACCAGTCTTTACACCTCCTTCTTTGTATATGTTCCTTCACCTTGTTCTTGAATGCTAGACCTATTGAAGGGTTTCCTTTCTTGTTGTTCACACATACTAATAGTCACTGCTTATCTATTGAAACCGACAAGCCACCATGCTTGAATCTCTATATTAAGTTGTAACCTAACAATGCTTTGAAGCTTGAAACAAGTGCTTTGATTGTACAAAAATGTTGGAAAATGATAATAATCAATGCATTAGAATGATTACTCTCTTTGAAATATGATGAAAGAACATTTGTTAGTGAGGTTTGAGCATGGGCTCATGACACCCACTAACAAATGAATGCTGAACATTTTTTAACATTTGATAGTACATTTTCTGTAGCATTTTTTCTTATAAACCAACACTCTCATCTCCTATTTTTAACATCATTATTTGAAATTGTCTTCACTGAATAGTCAGCATGCTTATGAAAATCATGGTTGTATCAATAGTAATCAGCCTACAATAATGAATGCTTTCCCAACTGAATATGCACAAGTTGTATTATTTTTAATGAAATAGATGTAACTCTGGGAATTAAATTTGTTTATGAGGTTTGGGCATGAGCTTGTGACACTCATAAACACATTTTATAAACCTTGAACCTAATACTTCACATCTTTTCAGTCTTTGTCTACATGTGCACAATCACTTTGTAACAATTTGTCATCAGGACTGTGAACACTATACTGCACTTTTTCCCTTTTTTTTAACTATGACAAGAAATACCAGTCCTATTTGAACAATGTTTTTACTCTATTTACTCTGATAAGCTAATGCTATCCCATTGTCCTAAAAAAGGTTTCTCAGATATAAACATTAAGTCCCTTTGATTTAGATACATGATTTATATAAAAAAAAATATGCATAATGATGGCCATTAATAGTAAAAGGTTTCATAAAATTATGTCCCTTTAATACTACTTTTCATTTTATGTGTATGCACATTTCCTTATTGCATTGAAATACCAAATAGATATAGGTGCATCTCTAAAAGATTTTGATTGTTGTGTGATGTTTTGGTTCTATGCATTACTTAGATCCATTTGGATCTAACATCTTTCCACTCTTCCATGATGCACACCAAGAAACCCTAAAACTCTAGAACCAGACATGAAGACTTAGACAATGAACCCAAGGACTTGAACCAGACAGACAATGAACTCCTAGATGCAGATGACTCCTCAAGAAAATGCAAAGCACCTTACTCATACCTCTATCACATCTTTCTATTCTTCCCTTTGTACTCTATTTATTGACATGAAATATGAAATATGAAAGAACATTTGTATACTACATTCAATTTGAATGCACAATGTAATGATCAATTATGAATTTGAAAATTTGAAGTGTGATCAATACTTAGAGTACAATAAAAATTGGTATGAATGCAATAACAAAATGTTAATCCACATCACCTAAAAAATAGTATTGAATGGAAGTAACTTTATGGAACCCTTTCCTATTTGTGTTCATCATTCTACCTGTATAAAAATAGGGTAATAAGTATCTAAATCAGTGATTATTTTCTATAGTTGTTTGCAAAAATTGGAAGACAAAGGCTGATTTGTGACAGGTGAAGGCTATAAGCCTAAAGGGTTGTTGGAGTGGATTGGTGGAAGATGAGTCGAGCAGACTTGATGGGTTGGTGAAACATGGTATATGGACCATGTTAAGATGTTATATGGTGTTAGAATCAAGGTGGAAACCCTATTTTAAGTTTTCACATAATGGAGGCTCTAGGTGCATTGAGAAGCCTAGATCAAGGTCCTTGTGTGTGGTGTCAAGATAATTTGGAATAAGAGATCAGAGGAAGAAAACTTGTTCCTAGATTAGGGTCCATCGAATATATAAATATACAGTGCTATATAAATATACATGTTATATGCACATGTATTCAAATAGATTTGACATTACAATATTTTTTATCTCCATATAGTCCATTAAATCAATTGGATCTTCCCTACCCTTGATTGTCTCAAGTATTGCCTCATGGTCTGACTCACAAACCTTTCAAAGAGTTTTATTATGTGGTATTTCCCATATCTGATCAAGTGGACATTTGATGAAATGATGAGGTTTGAATAATGAAGAATCTTTCTATGTGTCTCTCAATCCTCTAACAACCACAACCTATGGTTCTTCATAGCATACCACCTAAGCCATGTACCAGTTACAACCACTGCTCCTATAGGGTATTCTAATTCTTCACCATCGATAATTGAGTGATCTAATTTATTTTTTGCCTCAACACAACAACACAAATAATAATATATCCCTTCTTCCTTGTCTTTAGGTGCAATAATAGCAAAAACATGGCTTGTAATGATATAAACATAATGAGGATATTAGTTTATAGAATATTTATGATAAAGTACTAAATTTGAGATTATTTGTATGTGAAACATTTACCTAGTTGTACTAGATCATATAAGCAATCAAAGTCAATAGATGATTCAATTTATGTCAATTGTAGCAATTCATGGGGATGATAGGAGGTAAGTGGGCTCAAGATATATGTATACCATTTTTCAACCCATTCCTTTGACTCGCACCCATCCCAATCTTCATCTACACATGATGAAAAAAAGCATGCCATATTTCATGTGTGGATACTCCATGAACCTACATTAAAAGTTATAAAAGAGTGTAGCTCACTCGATCATGTCAGTGTACAACAATCCTCATATGGTGCAATGTTAGTTTCATCCATCAACCAAAAAAATATATGAACCGTAGACTCACCTTCATTACCTAGACCCATTGTAGCATTACACCACTGGATAATACATCTTGCATCTGACAATGTTGCTTTCTCTTTGTACTTTAATTCTTCACGTGCTAAGTCTCTTTTAATACATGCACCTACACCATTGCACTCTCCCTTTCCATGATCGACCTCTGTGAAATTCTACATATATTGAATTCTAGTAATCTTATGCATCTTGCAAAACCAATAAAACATCCAAGAATTCTTGAATTGTGATGCACAATTATCTGACCATATGATATGTCAATGATATTTTATGCCCCTATTAGCTAAATGACCATAAAATAATTAAAAGCAACCATGTACAAACTATGTAGAATGTGAGAGATCACTGCTGATATAAAAATGATACTCCCTCAATATCTTCCTATTCTCCTCTGTACTTTTACGTAAATGTATGAATGCTATATGAACAAATATAGAAACCTATTGAGAGTTGTAGTACTTTGCTTGCACCTCATTCTATGGTTGTAGTGTGTAGTTCTCTACAAATTCCACAACTAAAACAATGGTATCAAGTGGGAATGTGTCCTTGCACAACTTGAATTGCATATCCAACTATCGCGCTTTGTGTATGCCTTGCATGCTCATAAACAATTTTTTGACAAAAATTGTCCATGAACTGATACACTGGAATTTTTTCAATTACTAAATCACATCTTTTATCCTCTTTTCCATCTTTTAGATTGTATGTCACAATCTTATATTTTCCAAATTCCACTATTTCATTACCGATTGCATGTGTACTCTCCATATGTTGCCAAATTGGCAAATGTCACAAATCTTTACAATCTATGCATGTACCATTCAAGCATGAGAGCTTGTAAAATTGTTGACCATCCACCCTTTCACATAAAATGGTAGATATTAATTCCCTTGAAGATCTAGGTGGGACATTTATGTTACAATCCTGCAAAACATTGTTACAGTGCAAATATACACATATATTCTTATAAACTTCAAAATGGTTAGAAAATTCAATATTTACCCTACAACAACAAGTTGTGTGTGTGATTTATCTTCACATAAAAAGGTTTACACATTTCAAAATATCTTTGACGAATTTTAAATTGAGGATACATATGTGTAAATTTTGCAAAGAATTGTGTCTAAGTTGAATCCAAAAAATGTTTTTGATGCGGAACACGAATTCGACTACCAATCCTCCTCCTTACAAAATCTCTTTGATTAGGAGATACCCATGTGTTATCCGTCCAAAATTATTCAATCAAGGATTTCAAAGCTTCAATAATTGCTTTAGCTTTTTACGGTAGTCTACCAAAAAAAGCCCATAACTCATTGCTATTTGGATCTTCCACTTTTTGAAGCCTTCCCAGGGCTCTCAATAGAGACTTTCTACTTAGTTTCAATGTTTTGTTTGTCTTTCTAATAAGTCAAGATTTCTTCATTTGAGTGCTTACTAGTGTTGATGTAAGTACACATCATGTGACATTACTATCTATTGTGAGTGCTGTAGAACCCACACACTTATATGTAGTCATTATATTCTTTACAATAAATTTTTCACTTGACTCATCCATCGTTCTTGGCCCAAGAATCTTCATGATGGGCCTAAATTTCGGATTTCTCATCATTTCAATAAATATTTGTCATCTTCTTGTCATGTTTAAATTCTCAAAAAAGGATCTCCAAATATGATTAGATTTCTTTGACAAGTACACTTGGGAATTTTGTCAGGAATTGCTTGCAAAATGTTAGTGCAATACCCCAAATATGGGCTATAGGTTCATTAACCTCCTACATCTTCAAATCGAATGAAATCGATACAAAAGTCCTAATCTAAGGCACATCTGCACATTATCAAATTTAATTGATTATCCTAAATTCTGCATCGAGGAATATTCCTAGAAATATTCCTAATTTATCATAATTATTCTTAAATTAATAATTATTTGGTGAGATTTTATTTATCATAAAGTTTGATTAATTGAATATTCTAAATATTTAATTAATTAGATTTAATACTGCCACTTAATTATTTAATTATATTTAATTATATTTATTCCTAAATTGTATTATTTAATTTTGACAATAAATAAAAAATCTTATGACTAATTGATTAAATTCCTATTTAATTAATTAAAGTCAGTTGTCAATATTTAATAATATAGTTTTTGAATAAAAGTTTGATTTAATAATTGATTAACCCATAAATCAATTGTTTTAATTTTGAAATCAGTTAAGTTGATAATAAATCACTTTATTTATTAAATTAATTCATATTAAATCATGCACAATCAGAAAAGCAATCAACATTAAAACGACTTTAAATTAACTTTCAATTTCAATTTGTTAACTTTCTAAACTCAACATCTGATGATGAGTTGAAAAAGTGAACTAAAAAATATTTTGAGATAAAAACTGCTTTTGCATGATTTTATGAGTTTCTTTCTTGTTAACTCAAAAATCAACTTGAGTTTATCAAGAGTGATTTATGGTTTTTCTCAATGCATCCTCAAGCCTTGGATTTCTATAAAAAGAAGGCTCAACTCTTCACAAATATCTCTCAAAATCTCTCATATCCCTCTAGCTTTCAATCAATTATATCCCTCCAGCTTTCAATCAATTATATCTCTCAAGCTTTCAATCAATCTCATATCTCTCGAATTTGCACAATTACTCTGGTGAAATTACATACGAAGAATCAAGCTTTTGCGACAGGAGACTTTGTGAGATCAATTCATAATTCATAGTTTTGCATAGTTTTTCATATCAATTCATATCATTCTTAGATTAAATTTTCATATCATTTTCAATCAATTCTAGCTTAGATTCATATAGTTTTTCATCCTAATTGCATACAAAATACAAAAAAATAGATTAATCTGCATTCATATAGTTTTTCATTCTTTAGCATTAAATACTTCATTTAGGTGTTGCATTGTCACTGATCTCGATTTCAATCTGAGAACATCATACTCACACCTACTAGAAGGCAATAAATCACCTAGTTAGCACAGTTTCATTTACTTGTCAGATTTTGATTTGCTAACCTCTAATGTTTTATGGAAGTGTTGTGTCTACAGCTATATGCAATTTCACACACACAATTAGTATCAATATCAATCAAATATTTTGGCTTTCTATAAATAATTCTAGGAGCATCGAAAACATTATGTGTGAATTTCATACCATCTTGAGTGCCTTCAACATGACACGATCTTGTGCCTACACCTTGGGATGTAGATAATAGTGTTCGTTCAACATGATACAATTGCATACCTCCACTTTGGGATGTACACAATGGTGTGCCTTAAAAATGATACGAGCGGGTGTGTACACCTTGGGATGTAGACAATGGTATACCTTCAACATGATACAAGGGTGTGCCCAGACCTTCAGAAGTAGACAATGGTGTGACTAAACAACATGATACAATGGTATGCCTCCAACATTGGATGATGATGTCTCTTCAACTTGGGAACTCATAGATGATGTGCCCACATCTTCAGAATTCAATTGTCTTGTTGCATGCAAGTTTCTCATTCGTTATATTTTTGTTTCCAATTCCAATTCTCTCTTACTTTGTATTGATGTTTCATGTTCCTCATCCAAAGAAAAATCTTCTTCTATGGTATCCAAATTTTTTGTTCACAAAGTTCTCTCTCTCTCTCTCTCTCTCTCTCTCTCTCTCTCTCTCTCTCTCTCAATCCTTGTCATTTTCTCACTCTCTCTCTTCCTCTCTCAGCCCCCACCACCTTCTTACTCTTTCTCTCTCACTATTGAAATCTATGACTTGAATAGGGTGCACATAGTATAGGGTGCACACCCTATAGCACACACACCCTATAGCATGCACACCCTATGAAATTCATACATTTTCATAGTGCACACACCCTATAGGGTGTACACGCTTTTTAAGACATTGAAATGCACCCATCCTAAGGCTTGGATTTGCCTTTGAGATCGAACCCAAATGCTTGGAGGATTCAAATAGGCCTGAGACATGTTTTCCAGTAGACATACAAAAAAATGACATCTTTTTTTGTGTGCTCTTCGCCAGGTTTACTCATGGTTCAATGACGTCAAAATCAAATGACGTAATATTGTAGATCTCTCTATTTTCAATCTAAGCATATACTTTATTTTGAATTTTGATTATTGTATACACTTAAAAATGGCTTCATTAATTAATTAAATATTTATTATTTAATTAATATTCATTTCCTCTATTTATTAAATAGATTATTCAATTTATTTAGTAAATTCACTATAGTTTATTCATCTATCCTAAGTCCTCAAATTGGTCTTATTAAAGTGATTTAATCAAATACACAATCACCTAAATATGACTAAGTTCCCTAGTCCACCTCATCTACCTAGTCACCTGACACGTCACCTTGGCTAAGATAAATAATTATTATTAATTATTTATTAATTATTATCCTCACCCACACATGTCCTATCTTTAAGGGCTATGTTGCCTCATAAGACTTGGTCTCATGACCACATGTCTTCTCTCAAACCAAGTCAAGAGACAATCCCTATTCCTAAGGGGCTTCTCAAGCCACCTCTAAGGGTCACAGGTGACTCATGGGACACTTGTACCAAGAGTCCTCATGAGGAAAAAGTCCTTCACTCTTCCTCTCTTTGGTCTTTGTGAGACACTTGACATGTGTCTTTCCCTTCCACCTTCTTCTCTTCCATGTCAGTATGAGAGGAACATTATCCCTATTCTTCCTCTCACATTCCAACTACATCCCCCTTTTTCTCAACTCCTTCAACCAAGTCAATCCTAGCCCCAGGATCTTCCACCTTTCATTCTCGACCGTATGATTGTGCCACCTAGGCTTAGATCCTCCAAAACTCTATAAAAGTAGCCTCATTTTCCCTTTGTGAGTTAATAGAGAATAGGCAATCAAGAATTCAAGAAATCAAGCAATAAAGCATTTGAAAAGCATTCAAGCATAATCAAGCCATTTCATATCACTTGCATTTCATTCACCATATTTGCATAATTAATCTTTAGTTTTGCATACAATTCACTCAATCTCCACACTTTGGTGTCCTCTTGGGCAAGGAGATTCAAATTGGAAATCTGAGAGCTCAACACATCCAAGAAATCAGAGCTAGGAGGGAAATGGAGACAAGCTACATGGTAGGTGAAGGTAAAACCTTTTTTTAGCTTCATTTTTAATGTATTCTTCATTGTTGTTTTATAATTAGTTTGATTTATTAATCTTAGAATAGTTAATTTATCATTTAGAGTATTTAGACATCTAATTTTCATACAATTATGTTAAGTTTTTCATCTCTAATTTCTTTTGTGTGTATGTCTATTTTTGTAAAAACCCAACATGTAGTATTTTGGGAATAGATTTTGGCTTGTTCATCAAATTTTATAACAAGTTACATTTTTAGAAACTAGAGTATATTATACACACTTTACAAAAAAAGAAAATTTGATTTTCAATTAGTTTTAAATGATTTCTAGGGGGAGCACATAGAAATTTCACATTTTCAAGATGTCCGCACTTCGCAAATTCATAAATAATTATACATTCATCAAAATATTAGAAAAAAAATATGGGATAAACTATGTGGTGTTAGCTAACTTCTCACTAGAGAGATTAAAAAAACTCAAAAAAAAAGTTAACATTTTAGGGGGATCACATAGTACACCATGTTATTTTTTTTCATAAAAAATAGGACCACTTTTTCTACTCCCCCTTTTTTAGGGCCTTAATCTACACCATTTTCAAAATAAATTATTATTTTAGAAACTAGATTCAGAGTATTACAATTCTTGTTCTTGTTGTATCATAAAATTTTGAGTCTAACTATCTTGAATTTCTTTTTGAAGTTGAGAGTTTTCTGATTTTAGGAAAAAAGTGGCATCTTATACCCCCTTTTTGGTCCCCCGTCTTTGTGCACTTACCCTCCATTTAGTTTATCTCCAACCAAACACCTCAATAGATTCCCCAAACTCCTATTCACCACTTATGTCTATCCATTAGTTTAGTGAAGGAGTTGGTGTATCTGGGATTTGTAGTTTTGGAAGAAGGTCTAAAAATGGGCCCAAAGAAGGTGAATACTATCCTCGAATATCCTACTCGAAGGATTGTTACTAAAGTTAAAAATATTCTCCTAGATCATTAATCCAGTTGATTAGTTCTTCTAGGTTAAGATTTCCTAAAAATGTGGAAACTTCAATCATGGGTCTCTTTCCAATCTTGGAAATGACCCTCAAAAACCTATACTCCTCATGATTGCTAGGTTCTTGTAGTGCTTCTTGGTCACCTTTTTGCTTCTTCTTCAAATTCCTCTTCACTTTTATGTCTAACTGCAATATTCATTCCTCTATACATCTCCTCTGGCAATGCTTGCACTTGTCTCTAAATGGCTCTAAAACCCTCTTTTGTCAAACCTACAACTCTCGCACCACGGTTCCTTCATGGAGGCATTTTTGGCTCCTATCAATCAAACCCAGAATCACAACCCTAGTACAAATTACCTCACAATCATTGACCTTTATACACACTTAGGAACTCCTACTCTAATACCACTTGATGAAGGGTACTCCCCATATTAACAAAAACACACAACTAGATTGAGAGTAACAACAAATTGTAAGGACAAGAAATGGACTTTCTATTATATCCAATGAAATGGATTTACAATGTTTAGAAATATAACATGCACAATGACATGGGATTTTTTTATTACAATATTCTGCAAGCTAGAGCCACCAGATATATCTTCCAAAAACTACACTTCTTCAGATTTATCAATAAATTCTCTTCCCTTAGCCTCTCAAACACCCTATGAATATGAATTACATGTTCTTCAAATATCTTACGAAAGATGAAAATATCATCCAAACAAATAATGACAAAGTTACCCTAAAATTATTTCAGTACTTCATTCATGAGCTACATGAATACACATGGTGCATTGGTTATCTTGAAATACATGACTAACCACTCATACAAGCCCTCCTTTGTCTTGAAGGTTATCTTCCATTCATCTCCCTCTTTGATCCTGATTTGTACTTAATAGTGATTTTATTGATAGCTCAATAATCCATACACATCCTCCATTATCCATTTTTATTGTGTGCTAATATTGTTGGTACAACACATGGACTCAAACTCTCTAGGATCAATCCCTTCTACAACAACTCATGTACTTGTTTGTTTAATTCCTCCCTCTCTATTAGAATCATCCTATGGGTTTCCTTGTATGAAAAAATAGCCCCTAGAATGAAGTCCATCTAATGATTAATCTCTATCACTAGTGGCAATCCATCAGGTGCAATATCTTGAAACTCCTCCAAAAAATCTTCAACTTCTACAGTTACATCTTCTACTTCCTCTTTACCAACTTTTGGAATTAAATAAAAATACATATGCTCATTACTCATACATTACAATAACTTCCTTCCATTAAAAAAACATATTCAACTATTACTACATACTATTTACCCTATTTCCTTCAATTATTTTATCTTGTCTCAGACTCCATCCTTTGTCAAAGAATAACTATTAGCATGACCATCATGTATAGCATGCCTATCCAACTGCCAAGGCCTTCCTAGAAAAAAATGACATGCATCCACTTGTATGATATCAAAGAGTACCTCATCTTGGTAGCTTCCACTCTTGAACTTCACTAAGCACTACTCATTGACCAAGACCTTGTGGTCATCTTTCACCTAGATAATTTAGTATGGATGGGGGTGTTTTTCCCTTTTTAGTTTTAACTTTGTGACCATTTCTTCTTACACTAAATTATCAATGCTTCCACCATCAATAATCACTTCATAATACTTATCCTCGCAATTGCACCTAGTGCGAAATAGGCTCTTCCTCTAATCTAAGTCTTTCTCTTCATTTATTAGGGTCCTCCTAAAAACTAGGGTTTCTCATGTTTCAGCATCATTTGAGTGTTCTAATTAAGATTCTTCATTTTCATGTGCAACTCATGCATGGCCTTCAGTCCTCTTGTCTTTCCTTCCATGACATTGGGGACATTAAGAGGCCCAGTGTCCTTCTCCACAATGGAAACATATCCCATGAAAACCTCCTTTTCAAGGTTCTTTCCCTCTTCCTCTTCCTCTATGATCCCTATTATCTTGATAACAAGAATGATTGAAATCATTTCTGTAATCACCTAAAATTGGTCTAGTAAAACTTGAGCCCCTCCCCCCCCCCCCCACCTTCGATCAAATTGCCTCAAATTAATCTTAAATTTTAGGGCCATATTACCACACATAATTGTGCAAAGTAATTCTAAAAATCCCCTTTGCGTAATTAAAACTAAAAATCCCCTTTGCATAATTAAAACTAAAAATCTTATATCAAGCTTATACTATGGTCTTATTTCTAGACCTTGCATACTTATTTAATTTCTATAAATTTTATTTTAATATAAAGTTCCTACATTTTTATTAAAATAACACATTCACATGTGTACACATACTTAATCTTGATTAATTAGCAATTGAAAGGGATTTTTGCTTTCAGAAAGCTATTTTGTCCTATCTTATCTAACATCTATTTTTTCCTCGTAATCCTAACCACTCATCTCTACCCAACCTTGGATCTCCATGCACCTCATTTTTCCTCTTCATCTCAATCACTCATTCTATTACCTATTAATTTCCACCCTTCATTCTTGAGGCAATAGCTTTAAAAGGAAGCTCTTTCGTTGCTCAAGATTCCTAATCTAGACATCTTATATTCTTGTCATTTTTTGCATCATAGCTTACTTGCATTCTTACTTTCTTAGAATAATCTTTCTAATTTGATTTCTTATCTTTAGCTATCTCATTTCTTATCTTAGCTACATTTTTAGCTTAATCTTGCATTTTTAATCTAGTTTCTTTGTTGTATTTCCTTGTAGATTTAACTCTTGCATTCGCATTCTAGCATACTAGTTTCTTTCATTCTTGCATCTTAGCTTCATTTCTTCTACTTGAATCTTCCATTTGGAGTATTCAAGTCAATAATCCTCTATGCCTATTAGATGAGCATGTTAGAAATAGGGAATATTGAGAGGGGGGGGGGGGGTGAATCAGTATTCTACAAAATTTATCTTTTGCCCAGTTATAGATATAACAGATTATCTTTATACATGCATAACATAAGAAGCTAAACAACATGCATAACAATAAAGAACTCATAACACATTATTTGTTCTTGAGGAAACCCTAGCCAAGGGAAAACCCCAGTGGGGATGGTACCCACAAAGATCCACTAATAAAAAGTATCTTGTTAAGGATGTTGACCCTGTTAGGAGTCTATTACAAACATATAGTGTATCAGTCCTGATTAAGGGACTATAGCCCTTGTTAGAAGCCTCAACCCTGTTAGGAGTTGGTACTACAAAATGTGATTACCAGATCATCCCACTACCCAAAAAAGTAATGTACAATATAAACTGATTACAAAAATAGGTTAAGGTACATAACCTTATACTGCTTGCATCAATATCTCTTCGCTACTCTTTCACTATAGCTATTACATATGCTTCATATACTTCACATCATATCACTTGTCCACACTATTATCTTCTTTCTTACAATTAAAGTTACAATTACAATTACATTTATACCAATAGCTTTATCCAAGAGTTAACATCTAAGATTTCATCCCTTTATATTGTTAAGTCATTATTTTGATAAACAAAATAATCCCTTAACTCTTTACTAGTTCTGTCTTCATATTTTGTCCTATAGGCTTCACACTGTCTTCGATAAAATTGTCATAACTTATTATGTACATGTTATACTAACTTGCACTCTAAAATGGGTGATCAATAGTCATCATAGAGTCTATGTTCAAGTGATAAAGCACTGAACTTACTCTAGTCAATGTCGCAAACAAAAAATGTGTCTAGGTTCACTGGTAAAACATTGTCTCACACTTAGACAAATTTGCAATGTGCTCTGTCATACTTGCTCTCTTACTTGTGTGATTTTCATGTGGATCATATGTTTCCATAATGAAAACACCTATGTAATCAACTCAGTCAAATTGCCAACAATTTCCCCCTTTGTCATTGGTGGCAACGTATGAGAAAATTCGATAAGTGTACAACTCAAAATCTCAAAATTGTTCAAAATTGTGGCCATAGTATAAAATATAGACTATCCTTATAACTCCTCAAAAAATTATTATCTCTAATATAGTACTCCCCCTAGGAGTATCAATCCTTATCATATACTATCATTTTTCTTCTATATATATCTCCCCCTTTGACAACAATGACAAAATAAGGTAGGGAGGGTTAGAAAATTGTATCACAAAAAGATTATACCTCAGTTTAATTATTGCAAAGCCAATAGGCTTTCAACACAATCTGCAAAATCTATCTTCATGGATTCTATCTCCTTCTACCATGATTTCTTAATATAATCTACCACATTAAGTAATGCACTCAGTCCACAAGAAGCTATTTCACATGCTTGGAGGTTTTCAAGGTTAAATTTCTGAAAAGATGTCTTAGCTTAAAGATATTGTTCCAACTTCTCTTCAATAATGCTTAACTTCATAGAAGCATGCTCTCTCAAAAGAGTGTATCTTCTCAATTTTCTGTCTCTCTCATCCTGCACAACTCTGATTTCATCATAAATCTTCTGAGCTTTCTTCTCAACATCACATACCTTCACATTGGGGCTAGACAGAAGGTTTGTTTTATTCAAAATTTCTGCTTCCTTGAACTTTATCTTCTGATCTTCTTCTATTGTCAAGGTCTCTAATTTTGTACACTATATGTACAAAGATTTACCTATTTCCAAATGCTTCCTCAAATCCTTGATACAGATATCAAGAGTGTTGATATCATTCCTGATATTCTGACTGATTTTCAAAAGCATTCTAGCCTCATAGGTTGCTTCTGCTTTTACTTTTGCAATATCATATAGGTTTGTGAATTCATTGTCAAAGGTTCTCATTACCTTCTTTGCTTTCTCCATAGGGACTGCTTCTACAATTTGTGTAGTTACAATGCTTTGTAACTTCTTAGTTATTTCCTTTAGACACCATTCAAGACTCTTCACTTTCTTATTCTTGCCAATGATTTTATTTAAGGATGTAATTAGTTCTAACTGATCATCATCATCTACTTCTTTTCCCAAATACTCAATCATAGATCCAATTTGAGTCTTCTTTCCAATCTCAAGAGTAAGAGTGATATCTTCTTTGGTGGGAATGGGAACTTGTTCCTCTATTACTGGTGGTTCCAAAAATGTTGTCTCTATCATCTCTTCCTCTTTTGTAGTTTCCTGTTCATCAAAGGCCAAATTGTCAACAATGTTCTCCAAATTCTTGAATACATTTTCATCAATATCCAAGGTGATTTTTGTACCTTCTACATTCATTGTTTCATCTTCAATATTAATAGCTGGAGAAGAGGGAATGTCCTCTTGTACTTTCTCACCTTCTTTCTCTACTGCAACTAATGATTCTCCAACATATTCTACCATAAACATGATAATAGCTTGTTTTATCTCATAATTGATTTTTTCATACCTACCTCCCATAATCTAAATAGTTCTCCTTTTGGTTCTCAGATGGGTGCTTAGGGATTTCATGATTTGTTTGAAATGTGTTTCATCTCTTATTTCACAAAGCTTCCTCACAAGCTTTTCTCTGATAGTTGTGTCCTCCTCTGATGCTCTCTTCTTCCTATTTATAAGTTTGTTATATAAATCATTAGGTATCTGTCCCTGAATTGTATCAAACTTCTTATCAGTCAAAATCATATGCTTCACAACTACATTCTCCAGATTAAGTCTATCTTAATAATCATAAAGATCATAGTATTTTTTCATTCTTGTAAAGTCATCATTCTCAATGATATGCTCATTAACCTTTTCAACTTTTGGTTTCCAAGCTTTCTTCTTAGTAGTGACATCATCTTTTACTTCTGCTATATTTCTTGGAACTGGTTGCACTAGAGTTTTATGTCTCTTTCCTAGTCCAGTAGCACTTTCCTTTACTCTTTTGCTAGGTGTGGAGGAAGTGGATCTAGTAGCCATCTTTGCTTCTATGTCCTTCTCAGTTAATTCCACATTCACCTTTACTTGTGGTTCTTCCTGTTGCACTGCAATTGATGATAAAGGAGGGATAGATAAAACTTCTTTTTGTCCACTCTCTTTGATTGCTGTTGTTGTCTACTTCACTACCAAAAACTCATGCTCTGTCATTCCTATATCTTTTAGTATTTTCTTAATGGTGCTCTCAACTCTCTTCTTAGACTACTTCTCTTCAATTAGGATCTTTGTGGAGTTGAAGTTCTCCTCAAAGGTTGTAAACCTATTGCACTGAGTGTCCAACTTACACTTAAGTAACCTGCTAACATACTCTTCAATCTCTACCTCAGATATCTCATAGCCAAGAGGGTCTATAAAATTTGTTCTAGGCTCTACTGCTTCAATATAGGTAAATTCAATATTGACCATAAAGCATATATCATCTTTATATTTTTCAACAAGAGACTTAGGGATCCTTGATCTACTAGACACAATATTCTGAAATGTCTTAATAACAAGTATTGCACAATCATTAACACTATCAATAACATGTCTTTTGTATAGTAGGTTAATCCTTTCCATTTTATTTTGTCCATTATTCCAATCATTTCCTATGGTGTAAGGAAATCTCCTCAAAAGATGAAAAAACATATATGTAATTAGGGATGAGAGCCTAAATAGTGTATACTTAGTTTTCTTGATCTTCTCCAAGTTCTCAAACAATTAAATTCTTAGAATTTCACACATATCAACTTGTGTCCTGTCAACACACATTAGATAGGCTGCATGTACCATTCTAGCTGCCATGTCATCCTCTCTTGAATTTTCACAAAAATTAGTAGTTAGGATCTTGCATAAGTATCTCGCATCATCTTGTTTGATCTTACTAATCACAATTCCTCTACCATTATAGGATGAGTTTGTGTTATCAATGACTGTTTTCCTCATGTTTTTCTCATTTAAAGGAATAGCTCCAGTTTGAGATAATCCAATGACTTCATGAATCAAATCTACTGTAATATCTATCACTCTATCTTCTAGCCAAAACTTTCCATTATGAATTCTGCTCAAGATAATATTAGTGCATTCTTCATTATGAAATTCATACTGTAATCCATACTTACCAATTTCATTATGTTCCAAATATTCAAAACCTTGTTTCAGTGTCATATCTTGATTGTAAATCTTCTGATATTCATCTGTGAAATCACTATCACTCACTATCTCTAGTTTGCATCCAAGATAACTTCTGACATTTTCTAAGTGTAAAACTTCATCCAGTATGGATGATAATGCAAACCTAGGGTCATCTTCCAAGGGTTCTACTGGTTCCCTTTTTAATTTAGGTCTATTCTTATCTCTGCCATTTTGTATTAAGGAAACATCTATGATTTCTTCAAATTCCTTTACTAATTCAAAGATTTGTCAAGTAAAATACCTTAATTTCATGATTTTAGGGCTTGCATAGATTCAACACAAAATTCTTCTCCAAATCCTTGCAAAATACTTCAATCATTGCTCTTTGATCTCCTTGACACTTGAATTCTCTTTGATGATCAAATAATACTAATCATAACCTTTTATTAATTCAATCTCACTTAGATCTGACATCGCATTCAATTCTTTTGCTGCTTCTTTCAAAAAAATTGTTTCTATTAACCTGCAAAACTTAAAACTTCTTGTGATCTCGAAAAACATAATATTTTTCTTTGCACTCTTAACCATAGCATTAGAACATCATAAACTACCTTTCCTTAACTGTGCAAGATGCAGTTCATCATATATCTATTTCTACACTAATCTAAGTTCCTATTCTACTATAATTTACATAAATTAAGTACTTTGAGATAGGTCAGGTAAAGATTCATTCTTACCTTTCAATACTTCACCTTCCTGATTACCTTCAATGTTGAATATGCCTCCTTGATCTGTGCTTTTGATAAACTTCACTTCATCTGAATTACTACAGCATATTTTCTGACTGTTACTTACATCTTCATTTCTTCTTGCATGATTTCTAGGATTAGGATTAGGATGAAAAACTCTATTGACCTTTTTTTATGTCCAATCTTGTTGCATATCTAACAAACAATTCCATTGTTTCCATATCTTGGTCTAGGTTGATTGATTTGTGATCTGCAGTTTCTAGCAATGTGTCCAACCTTGTTGCATCTATAACATATCACTTCATTTCTTCTATTCATATCTTCAGTAGGTTTCTAATATGGATTGTTAGTATTCCTAAACATTCTACTACCATCATTATTCTCAATAAATTTAGGTTTCCTACATTCAATAGCTCTATGTCCAAAACCATGACAATTGTAACAATAACCATTAAGAGGTTTAAATTTCTTATCGTGCAATCTCTCTTCATATGACCAATAGTATTACAAGAAAAACATCTACCTTTGAATTCTCTTTTCATACCTTTGGGTGATTCCTCTTGCTTTGGTGATTCTTCTTCTTTAGGTGTATCTTCAGATTTGTTGATCTCAGCAGGCTTCATCTCATCTATGCTTTCATATATCTTTAGATCTAGTTCCTTGCTTTCATCATTTTCTTTAAAAATGTTGAATCCAAGACTAGTCTTATCATAGAAGGGTTTTTCATAAGATATTTGTTCATCAATCTTCTCACTAGTTGAATATAGCCTTTCAAGTTGTTTTTTGGATTGAGTCAGTTCACCTTTCACAATCTTATTGTATTTCTCAAGTTCATCATACTAAAAATTGACTTTCTCAAGTTCAGATGTTACTTTACAAAGTTTAGATTTTAATCCTTCATTTTCAGTCTTTAGACTTTCATTCTTAGATTTCAGATTTGCTTCATTCTTGCCATTTCCATCTTTCAAACTAAGCTTCAAATTTTCTATCTTCAGTTCATGCTTAAGGATCTCATTTTCTTTTTCTAAATTTTCATCATAAGCTTCAATAAAAACTTCAGATTCCTTTTCAGATCTTGAATCTTCCAATTTGTTTTTCAGTTTCTCAATGAGGTTCTTTGCATCATCATACTTTCTTTTCAAAGTATCTTTTTCAATAGTAAGCAAGTCAATCTATTCAAGAGCTTCTTCAAGATTCTTCTATAGTTGATCCATATCCATAGAGATCTTACTCAAACTGCTATGCTTTCCTTGAATGATTCTTTTCTGAGTAACTAAGCTCTGATACCAATTGTTAGAAATAGGGAATATTGAGAGGGCAGGGGGGGAATCAGTATTCTAAAAACTTTATCTTTTTCCCAATTATGGATATAACAGATTATATTTACACATGAATAACATAAGAATCTAAACAACATGCATAACAATAAAGAACTCATAACACATTATTTGTTCTCGAGGAAACCCTGGCTAAGGGAAAACCCCGGTGGGGATGGTACCCACAAAGATCCACTAATCAAAAGTATCATGTTAAGGATTTTGACCCTGTTAGGACTCTATTAAAAACATATAGTGTATCAATCCCGATTAAGGGACTATAGGCCTTGTTAGAAGCCTCAACCCTATTCGGAGTTGGTAGTACAAAATGTTATTACCAGATGAGCCCACTGCCCAAACAAGTAATGTACAATATAAACTGATTACAAAAATAGGTTAAGGTACATAACCTTATATTTATTGTATGAATATCTCTTTGCTACTCTTTCACTATCACTATTACATATGCTTCATATACTTCGCATCATATCACTTGTCCACACTATTGTGTTCTTTCTTACAATTACAATTACAGTTACAATTACATTTATAACAATAGCTTTGTCCAAGAGTTAATATCTAATATTTCATCCCTTTATATTGTTAAGTCATTATTTTGATAAACAAAATAATCCCTTAACTCTTTACTAGTTCTTTCTTCATATTTTGTCAAATCGGCTTCACACTGTCTTCAGTAAAACTATCATAACTTATTCTATACATGTCATACTAAATTGCACTCTAAGATGGGTGATCAATAGTCATCATAGAGTCTATGTTCAAGTATGAAAGAACTAAACTTACTTTAGTCAATGTCACAAACAAAAAGTATGTCCAGGTTCACTGGTAAAACATTGTCTCACACTTAGACAAATTTGCAATGCGCTCTGTCATACTTGCTCTCTGAGCTATGTGATCTTCATGTGGATCATATTTTTCCATAATGACAACATCTATGTAATCAACTCAGCCAAATTGCTAACAGAGCACCATGAGAAGGACTAAATTCACTTCAACTAGGAAGCTATGAGACACTTCTTGAGATTTCATATTCCATAGATTCTCTCAAGTGTAATGGTTCATTGAAGTGTGTCACACTTTTGATCACACATATTTGGCACCCACCATGGGGCTTAACATTCATTTTTAGCTCTATTTCTGACACTTTCAGTTCTTTCCTGTCACAGGTTTGTCACTTTTATTTTTACAGGCTAAAGAATCGTATGACATTTCCTACTATACCCAGGTGACATTCTAGCATACTACCAGGTGAAACTTTCCCTTTTCTAGAATATCATTCTGCATTTTTGAGAAATATCACCTGCTTTAAAGAGAACTATCACCTAACCTTTATGAGGTATATCATATCATTCTAAAATATCATCTAGCTTCTATATGGTCTATCATAGATTTTTATCACAAACTAATTAACTATTGCCCAGAATTAATTTATGTCCCAGTCCAAGTTTTAGCTTGGATTACTTGATTTTTCTTTTATTTTTGGATTTTATGGTCCTCTAACAACAACTAACAAGTGATCTTTCAGGCCTATTGCTTCCATTTGCATACTTTCTATTCCTTAACTTGTGGTTTTGTAGTATTTTGTTGTCAAACACATCAATATCTTCATGACTAATAATGCTTTGTCATGTAGGATGCTTGTCAAAGACTCCATGTCAAAACTACTAATCCTATTTGTCTTGTAGGTTTCCTTAGAGATACAAATCAATGTTGTATTTTCTTACATTTTATTTCAAGGAACCTAGCTTAACTAGAAGGCTTCCTTTTTTGTGGTTAGTTGATTAGTAGGAGAGTATGCTCTTTTCCTTTCAAGAAAATAAAAAATCTTGACCTACTTAGTTGATCACTTGAAATTAATCTTGGGTAATTGAACTTGTCATTGATGTGTTTGGGAGACACTATGGAGTAGGAGATTATTATCTTTTCTTCATGGAAAATCATAAATCTAGACCTCCACTAGCTATCCATTTGCATTGTTGCATTTACCTTTAGAGGGCCTGCCAAGAGACAAATATTTTGGGAATGACCCAACTGGGGAACAAGAAAATATAGCTAACTCCACCCCACTATAATCAAAAGATTCTTTCAATCCAAAGAGAGAGAAGACTTGGCTACTTTATATTCCTAATTATTCATGTATAGGGCCTAGTTTCCTAAATCTTGCTAAGAAGGACTACACTTGATTGGGCACTTATAGGGCATCCTTGGTCTAAATCTTGTTTACAAGACTACAAGAGGAGTATATTCACTTTGTACAGGGCTGAGAGGTCTAAATATTGCTTGCAAGGCTATGCATCTTGGGTGCTTTTAGGGCTATAGGCCTTAATTTTTCTTACAAAACTATGAGGAGTGTTCATGATCAGAGACCTTTACTAAAAACCTTAAGACTTAGAGGCTAACCCTTTTGGCTATGTGGCTTCCTTTGTGCAAGAATTGATCCAAGTGGAATTTACCCAGATCACCCCAAGACACTCACCATATCTACTCCCTTGGATGCAAATCCATGACAAATCCAACATCACTCTATATGAGGCAAAGGGGTATCAACTTGTGGGCTGTAAGAATTTGCCCAAGGCAATGAATGTAATGCCAAGATCTAGAAGCTCAAGAGATAGCACAAACAAGAGAGACAAGATAATATGATCAAATGAATAATTCAATAATTATCAAATGATAATGGATAATTGATGTATACAATGTATATGTGCCTAAATATACAGGCAATGCATGATAACTAGAAGATATGCATGTGATAAGATATCAACTAGACATGGTGGAATCACATGTCCACCAAAGGTGGATCATCCTATATTGTACATCAAAGTATGTGAAACATGTACAACAATGAGAGGATGATAATGTGATAAGAGCACTAAAGGTGGATCTCACACACAAAGAGGTATGTGATGATAACTATCACACCTAAAGTGGAAATTCTCCTACCCATATGCTAAAATGAAATACAAACTCCTAGGTGTCACAATGACAACTAATGTCAAAATGCATTATTCTAAGTAAACTTAAGTAAAGTATAATTAGTAAATACTTCATTACACCAACACCCCCCCTTAAGTGCAACTTAGGGGAATGCACTTAAGCTCACAATGCAAGATGGGTCTTGGCTACTAGGCCATGGTAGGTACCCATGTACAATATGCAAGAGAAAAAGATAATGCAATCTCTCATAAAGTGGAGAAAGAGGGAAAACCTCATGGGAAAAACCCTCCCCCAAAAATATAGATGAATACAATAATATAATATGAGAGAGAGGACCTCATGTGAGGAAAATATCACCCCATAAGAGAGAAGAAGTGGAAGAGAGACCAAGTAGCCCACCCAATGTAGAATGAAAACCAATGTTAGATGCTCCAGGCTCGATGTATAAATTGCTCCATGAGTGTAGAAAAAAATTCCTCCCCTTAGGAAGAAACAAGACCAAAGGTGTATATATGAAGCCTCCTCCCCAATCTCTAGGAAGAAACCTCAAAATGTATGGAATCTCTGAAACCTGCTAAAGTGTCCCCATGTTAAAGTTGAAAGGTGCCTCCTCCAAATCATGCGTACTAAGCCACTCTGCTGAAAAAGACAAATCAAGATCAACTAAGGATGAATGTAGAACATGTACCAAAGACACAAGTGTCTCCTCTAAAGATAAAGTCACCTCCTCCAACTATTGTATCAAAGTATCCACAATCATGTCACCCTCGAAATAATGATCAAGTAGAGAATAAAGATGACGATCAGCGTGCTCCCTCACAACATTTGAAGATGGATCATCCTCAATAAAGATAAGATGAATGTCATCAATGAAGTCTCCCAAATCTAAAATGTAGGACTCCACAAACAAACTTGTAATGTCTATCAAGTAGTCATCCCATGGAACCAAGTCTGGAAGATAATGAATATCCTATTGCATTGAAGCACTTGAACCCATGGTTGTGTCAATGAAAGCATCATCAGGAGAAAGAGTAGAAGTAGTCTCAATAGGAGAAGATGAAATGGAAGGCTCAAGAAATTGATCATGAGTGAGAATACCCAAGTTCAAGTAGCCAAAACTCTCCTCAAAATCTGAATCATCATTGTAATCATGATCATATGCTGAAGAATCACTATCTGAAGAATCATTGTCATCAAGAGGAACAAAATCTGTAAAAGAGTACAACCAAGAAGATTGATCCACTATCCCAATAGCAATAAATGCTCCACTCTCCAAGTCCTTGATGAAAACTAAATTAGGTGTAAATTATACAGTCTTCTTTGTAGCACCATTTGTGATTTGATACATAGAAAGAAGGTTATTGGTCAACTGTGGAACACACAACACATCATTGAAGTGTCCCTCCCTAACATCAATGCTTCCTTTCCAAATCACATTCATATAAGTGTGATTTCCCATTAAAATAGGTGGACCTTTGCAAGCCTCAAATGATTAAAACATGGACTGTGAAGAAGCCATATGATGAGAAGCCCCTGAATCTAGAAGCCATCTACCTGAATCAAGACTTGGAGAAGCATACAAAGCTTGTCCTTTTTGAGTGAAAAATGTGTGACCCTTTCCTTTATCTTTTTCTAAATTTGGTGAAGAAGAAGTTGAGGTAGACATCCTAGAAGGCAAATTGATGTTGTTCTTGATAAGAAGATTCTTCAATTCATCAATGTCCTTCTTATAAAAAAAGTGTTCTTCATGTCCATCATTTTTGCAATATGCACAAAAATGCTTCTCCTTCTTTGAAAATTCACCCTTTTGAGGTGATGTAGAAGTGTCATGTTGTGTGGAAGTTGATTTTGTACCTTCTTTTTGAGACTTAGACTTCCAATTCTTCTTCTTCTTTTGACTTTAATTTCCTTGACTCTCATGATTAGCCACCAATGCCTTGGAAGTTTAAGACTTGAGAATCCCTACACTCATCAATTTTCCTTCTTCTAAGAAAAACATTTTTGAAAATGATTCAAATGAAGGCTTAGTGAAGGAAATACGCATGCTCAACTTGTGAGTATTGTAACTTGAAATAAAAGCTACATGTTCAAGAGGAAGATGTTTCAACAAGTGACTAACCAACTTTGCATCCTTCATGGAATTACCACAATCATCAAGTTGTGCTCTATAATCATTGAATTTGTTGATATAAGCTTGGATTGTGTCAAAGTTCCTGGGCTCTATTTTGAGGAGATCAGTCTCAATGGTGAATCCCATTTCTTCAACCACTTTACCAAACAAATCTTCAAGTTTATCCCAAGCATCTCTAGCATCATTAATGGTTTTAATGTGATACATGACAGCTTCAGAAACATTCTCTCTAAATAATCCTAAATATTTAAAAAGTTTGCATGACCAATTACCTACTATAATAGCATCATCATCAGTGTGTTTTTTAATTGTATCATCCACATAAGGATTTAAACCTCTAACCATTAACTTGCTCCATACATTATCTTCCCATGTAGCATAGTTATGTGGAGTTAATTTTGTAATAGAACCCATGATGCAAAATGAAAAGAGAACAAGGAGTGAGACACCAACACAAAAGACACCCCCCCAATTCACTCAATCAAAGAATCCCCCCACCCCCCATCCTGCCCCAAATGATGATTTTGGTACTTTATAGCTAGTGCATGTACAATTGCCACTTGTCAAAATCGATCAAAGTGGACTTCTGATTTTGATGATTACAACAAAAAATATTAAGCTATAGAAGACTCAAGACTGAAGAAGATAAGACACAAGATCCCTCAAAGATCTAATCAATTACAAGTGCCAAAAGAGGCCAAAATAGACCATATTTTGAAATTACTATGTCCACTCGTAATTTCTCCAAATTGATACCAAATCTAGAAAGTAGACAAAAAATCATGCACTTTCAGAAAAAATTGCATGTGAAAATGTGTTTGTATGAGCCTGAACGAAGCCTATAAAGTTGCAAAAATAGGGATCAAAAAGGTACAGTCATGAAAATCTATAATTTTTGCAAAATCGATGATCTAAAACTAGAAAATAACACAACCACTGAAAAGTTCAGAAAATTCTAGCCAAAATAAAAAATATTGCACTCAATTTCAAGCTCGGATGACCAAGTTATGGCCTCCCAAAGTCGAACTGTCAAATAAAAATTGCATATGGTGAGGGCTGAATTTTTTTTAAAACTTGCTGACGTCTCCAATTAACTATTTTAAATTTGACCATCAAATGGCCATCGTGACAGTGCAAAAAAGCCCATATTTGATGGTCATAAGGTCATCAAATTTTACCTCATGAAATGATAATGTAACCATGAGCTTAAAATTGATGGTTTGGAGACCGTCACAATAGAGGAAAAAATAGCCCGAATGACATCCAAATGGGCATTAAATTTAATACAGTAAATGTTTGCAAAAAATACAATTTTTTTTAATAAATACCAATTTTATGTTGTCCTGCCACATGGCATGTCTATATTTGCTGAGGCTGATGTGACATTGTGTCCATGTGGAACTAAGCTAAGGTGGCCCACACGGTGGAGGGGTTCGTTGTGTGGGAGGTAGGATGGAGCACCTCTCAAGAAGAGCGGAGGAGAGGAGGTGGATGTGGGACTTTAGTCCCACATCCACTGTGAGACTTTGTTCTGCAGGGTTTATAACCCTAAGCACTGGGATGTGAAGTTATAAAACCATTTTCACATGAGATGCTCCCAGGCATGGGATTAGATCTTGGCTCATTGCTTGAGCTTAGCTCATCAACTTGAGTTGGGCTCAACTTGGGCTACTACTTTCTATCTTAGATTGGATGCCGACTTGGGTCAGGATCATCTTGGCTTGGGTCACCTACTACTTCGATCACCAACTTGGGTCTGAATCACCTCAAATCACCTCCTTCTCTTTTGAAGCCTCACTTCATTTCCTGACTTGAATTGTACACTCTATCCAAAACACGGGCTTGACAAGCCAAATTTTTTGCAAAAAATGAATCCAAAAATAGACAATATTGTAGATCTGAATTAATTGACAGAAATGGAAATAAATTCAAATCTGAAGGAAAAATTAAAAAAATATTACCCAACTTGCAGATCATGCCTTAGAGGTCTGATTTGCAAAAAAAATTTGCCTCAAATTCAACTTTTGCCTAAGGTAGGCAAATTTATAGTCAAAATTTATGGAAACAGCCACTCAAATGCAATAGTGAGGTACGATCTTGCTCAAAATGCTCCCACAAAAAGTTGATCTCAAATTTGGTTTGTGGCCCTGCAAAAGTTGAGGCAATCAATGGCTCTCCAATGACTATGCATTGAAGACTCATATGGCTCTGATACCATATAGGAATTTGCCCAAGGTAATTAATTTAATGCTAAGATCTAGAAGCTCAAGAGATAGCACAAACAAGAGAGACAAGATAATATGATCAAATGAATAATTCAATAATAATCAAATGATAATGGATAATTGATGTATATAATGTAGATATGCCTAAATATATAGGCAATGCATGATAACTAGAAGATATGCAAGTGATAAGCTATCAACTAGACATGGTGGAATCACATGTCCGCCAAAGTTTGATCATCCCGAATTGTACATCAAAGTATGTGAAACATGTACAACAATGAGAGGATGATAATGTGATAAGAGCACTAAAGGTGGATCTCACACACAAAGAGGTATGTGATGAAAACTATCACACCTAAAGTGGAAATTCTCTTACCCATGTGCTAAAATGAAATGCAAACTCCAAGGTGAAAATGAAAACTAATATTCAAATGCATTATCCTAAGTAAACTTAGTAAAGTTTAATTAGTAAATACTTAATTACACCAACATGGGCAAAGGTTGAAACACTTCCCGCTTGATCTTAGGTAGTTTTCTTGATGTGCTTCCTGTGCTAATAATATTGAAAACATTTGTTGAACATACACTTGGTATACTTGACACCTTACTAGACCTCACATATGCTTGTATCCACAAGGTTTCTATGTCCGTTGTTGGATTGTTTTAAGACTATTGCTTACTCAGAATGCTTTCTTTAAAAAAAAACCTTGTCTAGGAAATGCTTCAAGCTTGTCAATCACCTTTACAAACCTTTGAAATCAAACTTTTGGCCTAAGCTTAAACATCATCAATATTGCTTCTCCATTTCTATCTTTATCTTATCTTGTTATTTGGTACATTCCAGCATGTTAGGAATTTCCTCTAGATACAAAAGATTAATTTGGTCTATTGACTACATTATTGGCTAGTATAATGCTCACTTTTCCACCATCTCTTTGATTAACTCTCTTGGATTATCCATCCAATCTCTTTCTTGTTCACAGGTTTCATATATAGGGATCTCCCCGTAGCTTGGACATCTTGTGGAAAGTTATATTTTCTCTATCTCTCAAGTACAATTTTACACTTTTGACAAGTGAACACTTTTACTTACCTCACTTGAACATCAAGTCATCATAATTCATCCTATTTGGCTTTTGACAATCTTCTTTCATGTCAGTCACAACTAAATCTTAGATCTATGAAGGAAATCAACTCAAAGATATCTTTGAAAATTCAACTAAAGAAGGTCATGTACCTTGGGGTTTCAAACCTTTTTCTATTATCTTAAGAAAATCCACCTTATCCTCTCCTAGGTCAGCACATAGTGTTTCTTACACTACAATTATGGAAGAACAAAATAAGAGAATTGAGGAATTTCTAAAACAACTAGGTGACAAACACATTGGACAAGAAAACCAAGAGCATCCTAACTCTAAAGGTTGTTCTCAACTTAGCTCTCAACATACTAGACATGGATCACATGGCTCATAGTGTGCTGATTCAGATAACAAAATAATTGAGGAAGACAACTTGTAGTTTCAACAAGATCAATGCTTAAAAATACTTATGAATTTAAATCTAAGTCAAAACAAAGATCAATCTTTCTTTCACTTATCCTCGCATGGAGTTAAGGTACCCCACAACTTTGATGTTAATAATATAATCAAGAAAGAGGAACCATCTGAAATAGAAATCATGAGGAAAAAGATGAAAGAAATGATGAAACATATGCAATGCTTGGAAAAATAAAAGGAAAAACCAAGTACATCCTTTTTTCTTGAGACTATTTTCTCATTTCCTTTTGATAAATATCCATACATGCCTCCTTTTCCTCACAAATTTGAATTTCCTAAATATGAAAAGTATGATGGTAGTATATATCCTTGTGATAACATTAGGGAATTTTGTGTACTCATCATGGAGTTCTTGCATGAACCAACCTATCTCATGAGACTCTTTCTTAGGAGTCTTAGTGGTCAGGCTATGGAGTGGTTCACTAAACTATCTCCTCCTCTTTTGACCAACTAGTGAAAAGATTTATTCAACAATACTACTATAAGACCCAACATGCTATCACCATTGGTGCAGAGGACCTAAGTGGACTTTCATTCATAAAATACAATAGGGACTTCCATAGTGTTATCACAACACCAACCAAGCATTTTCATGAGGATTGTTAGCACTTAAACCTGCAGATGATTGACATATTCAGAAAACTCACCAAACTTAAGACTCATGTATTCCCAATATTTGCATCCAACACAATTTAAATGCTAAGGTATTAAGGCTTTGAGCCTTCTTCACTTTCAGTACAAAACTCAGGGGAGTTTACCTCTCACAACTGCTTCTACAAAGCATTAAAAAATTGATCTATGTACTTGACAAAGTCAATACAATTCATAAACATATAAATAAAAGTAAATTGAATAGATTTTGATATTTTGGTGGTGAATAGGTGCAAATTAAGGTAGAACCAGTGCCTTATTCATTGGGCCAGAGTCAAAACCTAACATCTATTGAATCCCAATAACACAAAGATACTGGAATTTAAATGAAATGCCTAACAATTCACTCTCCCAATTCCTAACCTTGCCATCAAATTCATGTGTAGATATTCAATTTCCAGAGACCTCCCTGAAGGTTGACTCTCTCCTTGAGAGAAACTTGAGTTCAACCCCTATATTCACCTTATGAACAATGCATTAAAGAGCTTTACAAATTAATGCATAACAAAATCAAAGCATCCATACACAAAGACAACAAGAAATAGCAATGAAACTCCAGTGTATTTGTATTAATTTTTAACTATATCCATATAAATTTTGACAAAAACTTCAAAGAAGTTAGATCCTATATTCAGTACTCTTTTTACAAAAACTTCATCCACCCTTACAAAATGAGAAAAAATTGCAATTTATACTTCTATCCATATTGGAATCCTTGAAAGGATGCAACAAGCTTCAGATGGCTATGAAAATGACTTGCACTAAAGACAAAAGTACAAACCATAATGACAAGAACTAGCAAAACAAAAGGTAGTTTACAACTACTAGCATCTTCAAAGGTGGCACCTTTGTCTAGAGATATTCCAAAGTAGTTACATTGTTTTGTTGCGTGAATGATGACCGCCATTATAGGCTAACTTACATCATCCTATGTTTGGTACATGCTCTCCCTAGAATTCTAGATCAGGTGCCATGTGTACTTTATTATTCTTCTTCTACTTCCAGCTCCAAGACAGCTGGCTTCTTCAGTTTCCTCTTGATACTCTTTTCCCAAGCTGCCACATCATCATCAAATGGCCTATAAAAAATCTGCAGCTCTTGTAACATCTTCAACTGTACCTCCCACTTGGAATCAATGATGCTCTTTACATCTGTGACAAACCTTATGATATCATTTTCAACCTTTATCAGGTTATCAATCAAACTATTGCAACCTTGCATGTCTAAAGTATTGTCACCCCCAAGAAAAGCCTCCTTCTTGATTATTATTTGTCCCATGCTTAGCTTCCATTCATCTGCACTGATTATATTTCCATCATCCCCATACACCCAGGGAAGTTACTTACTATAATCCTTGTCAAACATGGCCAACTTGGCCTTCACTTGGTTAGACTTCCCTTTTAAAAACTTTGAAAGAGCACTCACCGATCCAATCTTCTGATAGACCTCAATCACCACCTCAGGGATATTGGGCTCGTGTTCCTGCAAGGCATCAATTTTTTCAAAGAACAAACTCCTTCTTGACCATATGCCATAGAGTGTCTAAAAGGTGGCTAATGACTCATTCACCTTTTCATTTGCCTTCTACAACAAGACTATTGATTGATGGATTGGATCCATCTTATCCTTTATTTTGTCCTATCTATGTTGCACAACATCAATCATGGTCTTTAAGGTTTCTTCTAGCATCACTTTCCCTAGATCTTCCACCGGCCGATCAGGAACCTCTTCTTTAGATTGAGGAGGGGCCTCAATTTGCAATAGAAGGGGAGGAACTACCTTTGATTCTTCTTCAAGCTTATCCCTCAGCTCTTCTAATTCACCCTCCATTTTCTTGATCGTCATGAGCTTTAAATCCCTATCTTTGGCAACCTTCATTGAATTTTCAAATAATCTATCATACCTTTATGACAATTGGATGGTCTTTGCCTCATTTAGGTGAGCCAAGTGTGTTATTGCCTTGGACACCTCAAGATCAGTGGTGTTCTACACAGTGCAGACAATTTTATTTCCTTCCATTTTGTCCTCAATGCTCACAATAGAAGGATTATTAGTTCTAGGAGCCAAAGACCAAAGTGAAACAACTTGAGATTTGGGATCAGAACCACTCCCTCTAATCACATCATCTATCTGCACTTCATATGATAGACTACCCTCTGGCTACTTTTTGATTTGATCAATGAGGAAAGCAAAGGTCAAGTCCCATCCAGGAGTTAGAAGCATGCCACTTGACTTAACCATCTCCCTTGCCTCCTCCATAGTAATTTTCTAAAGATTGGGATCATATGATGTCAGAGCTCTTAAAGTCTCCTCACTTGGTTGCATCCCTTCCAGCAAGGTCTTTTTCACTTCTTCTTGCTTCCTCCAGATGAGGAAATCCCTGAATTCCTTTCTATTGATGAACTAGTCATCACTGAGAAACTCCTCTTGGTAAAGTTTTGTTTCATCCTATCCCAGCAACAAGGGTAAATCCCCCTCTTCTTTTGTCACAAACTTATTTCCCTCTCTGATAGCCTTTCTCAGTTGATGATGTTAGGCTTTGTTACTAGGCACTAGGTCTAAAGCACTATCAAGTACCCTATTCTATTTTCTCTTCTTAGAAGGCTCACATACTTTAAGCCTTTGTTTTTTCAATGGAAGCTCTAAAGTATCCTCTTCTTTCTATGGGTCTTCTATTAGGTTAATAATTGGTGAGCCCCAACCCTGAGGTGGACTTTCACCCTCTTGTGAATTATCAGTGACTTCCTCAGGCTCAGAAGTAGAATAATATCTTGGCACCTCCAACTTCTCCTCAAGGAACCCTCCCAACTGGTTAGATAGGGTACCATGCATTTCTACCATTTTCTCTATTCTTTGTAGGTATCAGACCTCAGGGAAAAAACCACCAAAAGGAATTTTTTCCTTCCTTAATGTGGCCTCTATGTCTAGCAAGTAAAAATATTTGGTCCATCTTCTTCCTGCCTCATCTAGGTCCAACATGTTTCTTATCACATCCTCCTCATCCAGGCCTTCATGCTCTTTGATAACTCCAATATTAGGGATTAAGCTCATCCTGGAAGTCTTGATGAAACCCTCATAATCAACATACCGATAGGTACTTGTGGTCATCATGAAGTGATTTAACCAACTGTTCACCTGATCTATTACTCTTTCTCTAATCAAGAAGCTATGAATCCTAAATTGCCTCGGTGTGAAGGTACCCTTCCTATGAGGTGCTAGGTGATCTTTGTCAGTCCACATTAATTTCTAGATTAATTCCATCATGGTGACCCTAGGAGGTACAAATCTAGGAAGGATGTGTTGGGGTTGGGGGCAGCCATAAACTCTGATAATTGTGAAGTTGGCTCCTAGGTAGAAATCTCCCCAATTGTGGTTCCTTGGCCATTTATCTTCATGCTGCATTGGTCTTAACACCCTTAAGACCTTAGTTGACAACCTCACAAGATTTTCTCCCAACATCACAAGAATTGGATGCACAAAATAGTTCTCAAAAACAATGAAGTTACACTCATTGGTCATGTAATTCCATACCCTCAACCAATATTGCAATGGGTTTTGATTGCCCTAAAAAGTAGTCCTTAACTTCAACATACTTGCATCAAGATCATTAACATGGTAGTACAAAATCAAATGCATAAGGAGGGAGTAATGCATGAATCTGATGGATCTCTTATTCTCCTTGATAGACATTAACCCCTCATGCATCTTATCAATTACATCTTGGATGTAATCATAGTCAGTATTGGTATGGGAATTCTGAATATCTAGGATTATCGTTAAAAGTTCAGGAGGCATTCTTTCTTCATCCCCATCTATCCATAGAACCCTACATAGCCCATGACGCAAGAAGTTCATGTAATGATAGAGGGATGAAAATTGATATGGGACATTTATACTTGCTGGGAATAAGAGGCATAGAAATAAAATACCCTCATAAAAGACCCCCTATCCAAGGAAACAAAAACAAACTGGTCTTCACACCTAATGACCCTAGAGATTGGGTCATACAGCCTAGCCAAATTCAATAATTAAATCAACATCTAAGAATACAAAGGCACTACTAAATTTTCCATTCCCAATGCCCAAGAATTATAGATAGGTATAGGCTTATGCCTATTATTATAGAAATAAGAGAATATGGTGAAACCTGAACCCGAAGGAGAGATAGAATCTCTGCATTTGTCCATGAGGTCCTCAAATGTTGTGTCAATGGCCTTCTTGTTTTGATTCAAACCAGGAAGTAGCTTGACAAACTCATCTAAATAATTTGGCTTTCCCTTATCCTCTCCAATCTTCTCTTTTGCAGCTCCACTAGATGATGCTACACTCACCTATGGATGACTCATCTTGATGGCACATAAATTCATAGTTCTGCAACTTTGCACTTCTCACTCGCTACTTCAATGCCAACAATCTCAATTGTCTTTAGAATAACTTTGAGCACAGAAAGAAATGAAGTCATGTCTATATACTTCAAGAATTTAATGTGTATAATTTCTAAATCATTACAAATCCAGCCTAAGTCACTTCTACATTCAATTCTAAATATTACCAACCTTCAAATCATAGCTAGCCATGGCATGGATGCTGACAGGATGATTGAAAAAATCAAAAATAAAGTGCAAGATCATTGATCATGGCTTTTTGGCATTAAAACCCTTAATTACTTATGCAAACCCTCATTAAAACTTGATTGGATGGCCTTTTACCTTTTTTCCAGCTTGGCAGAGTACCTTTTCCATGTTGCAATGGTTCATAACACTGATCAGCATTAAAACTTAACTAGACATGGTTCAGAGATCTAGCGAACAAAGAAACTCATGATCTTCGAAAGAAATGTTAACCCGAGGTTAAGTTTGGAGATCATGCGACAAGGTCATTCATGGAATCTTGGAGTGATTTCTTAACTCATGCTTTTATCTAGAGATTTAGCGACCACCATTGATCCTAGAGATGATCAATGATCCTTAGACTATCTTTTGAATCTTATCATGACCCTACCGTAATAAAAAATTTGGCGACTGAAAGAAATCTCACGTTCTTAGAACACTTGATTCAATCATGGTTAAACTTAGAGATCAAGTGACCAAAGACTTTTCCAATTCTTGCAACCCTTTTCTTTACTTAGTAATCATCTAGAGAATCAGTGAACAAAGGACTTTACAACCTGTGAAACAAAACACCTTTACTGCGGTCACATCTAGAGAATCAGTGAATAGCTAAATCTCATAATCTCAGAAAGCCATGCTTAACTCTCATCTTATCTTGTGATTCAGTGAACAAGGCTATCTCACATTCTCAAAAAGAAATGCTTAACCATGGTCAAGTTTTGAGATTGATTGAATAAACCATATCTCCAATTCACTAAATTTCTTTCATACCTTAGGTTATATCTTGAGACTGCACGCTGACCACAGATCATAGGAACAATCAATGGTCATCACTGAACCGTTGGATCCATCAGACCTTTACCTTTAAATTACAAGAATCAGTGACCATTGCATTTTCTCAATCTCTCATGGCTATTAAACTTAACCCTTTCATTCTGAGAATGCATGATTGAAGAAGACACATCTCAACTTTTCTTTTCTTGCCAAGTCACCGAAAGATTTGGAACTTTACTAACTAGTTCTGAGATCCCACGAACACTTCATTCTCTCAATCACCAAATAACTTAGGGCATTGCCATCTTTTCTTGAGATCAAGAAAAAAAGGAAAACTAGAGCCTCTACAAAATTACTTTGTCATAACCACCAAACTTAGAGGATATGAGGAAAACATGCAATTTCTAGATTGTCAAATGACTTGTTGTAGGACCCATTCTTTTTTAGATTAAAACTTTACCATCGATTGCAAGGAAAATCAATAGCATTCACTAGATCGCTGAAATATTATGAACTTAACAACCTGACCTAGAGAATAAGAGATAACTGCCATGCCAAGTCACCAAATGTTACAAAGAAACTGCCAAGAATGAAGTGAACAAGAGACAACTCATTCCCTGAATCGCTAGATGTTAAGACTAACCATTATAAAGACTGGTAGATTTAGCGACCAAAGGAAACTTAATAAAGGACTCACCACTATTGCCAATTCACTAAAAGAATTGAAGACAATGAGAAACATTGTGTGATTCAGTGAAGACAAGAAAAAATGACCACATGAAAATTTGGAAGACTTCAGTGACCCAAAAAGTAACGCGTGAATAGAAAGAACTAGGGCACACTAAAATCCAACCAAAGAAATAACTATTTAGGGAAAAAAATGTCTTAGGCAAGGGTTTAAAAACATAAATATGAAAAATTTCAAGGAGTTCTGAAACCATAAACCAGACAAAGACATAAGCATGGACATTTAAAACAAGACTTGGAGCAAAGACCTCAGAAAACCTAAAATATACCCAATAGTGGCTCTATCTGAGGATTCTTCAATGCAAGTTCATAGCAAGAAACCATGAATCTCTGGGTGGAAGACCACAAAAACCTAACCTAAAATAGGAAGGAAACACATGACAAGAGAAAACACACCTATACATATATACAAAACTACTATGCATGAAAAGATTTAGAATTAATTGAAGAAGTACTTCAGGAACTATCCATGCATTGGCAATTCCTGTTCCTCGCCATTCAAACTTCTCAAGAAGTATGAATCCTTTCCATGAATCTGATGAATAATAAAAGGTCCTAACCATAAGGATTCAAAATTTTTATGCTTTTCTTTGTCCTCAGCCCTAGCATTCCATTATAGAACCATATCATTTGGCTAGAACTTTCTAGTAGTAGCTCTTTTTTCAAAAAGATACTTCATTTTCTGTTGTAATTTTACATTTTCTTTTTGACCTTCTCTCCTTATTTCATCCAATTGTACTAGTTGGATCATCCTATCCTATAATGGATCACTGAGTTCCATCTCTTCTTCCCTTATGAACTTGTAGATAGGTAACAGATTATTCACAGGCAGTCTAGACTTCACACCATACACCATTTCAAAAGGGGATTTTCTTGTTTCTTTCTTTTCAACAATTCTGTCAGCCCATAGTGCCAAACTCAATTTCATATGCCACATCATTTTGTTCTTTTCCAAGGTCTTCTTAAGAATTTGCAGAATACTCTTGTTACTAGATTCTTCCCACCCATTGGCTTGTAGATGGTATGGGGATGAATATGACATAACTATTCCCATTTCAGAACAAAAGTCAGTGAATTCCTGAGACCTAAAACTCATAGCATTGTCCATTACCAGTTTCATGGGTACACCAGACCTAGTAACTATGTTATTCATCAAGAATTCAATAACAAATTTACTGGTTTCCTTCTTAATTGGAATTGCCTCTATCCACTTAGTAAAATAATCATTAGCCACCAAAATGTGACTATGGCCTCCATTGGATTTCTCTGAGAACTTCCCAATAAAATCCATGCCCCACATAGAAAAAGGAGCCTCTACAACCATAGGGTTTAATAGCAAAGCACCTAAAAATTTTAATTTCTTTGAAAACCTCTGGCATGATTCACATTTTCTAACATATGAGTCGGTATCTTTAAACAAGACTGGCCAATAGTATCCAACTCTTAGAATTTTGTGAGCTATGGACCTAGCTAAGTGATGCCCTCTACACATCCCAGAGTGTATCTCTTTTAAAACCTTTTTAGATCGATACTTTTCTAAACAAAAAAGCAACATTCCATCATTATCTTTCCAAAATAGATCACCTTGTATCAAAACATATCTTTGAGCTTGCAACCTCAAGCTCCTTCTTTGATTATCATTCAAATCCTATGGACAAGCAACATATTTGAGAAAATGAACAATGTTAGTGTACCATGGTTGCATTTCAATGCTCATCACATCTCCACCAATGGCTACATTGTTTATTTGTACAAGATCCATGTTCTCCTCTTTCATAAGCTTTGCAAGTCCTGGACCTTTCACAAACTTGGTTATGTGGAGTTCAATGTCAAATTCTTGAATCCTATTGATCCATTTACACCTTTTTCCAGTAACTTCACTTTGACTCAAAATATCTTTTACTGTTGCATGAGGTACATATGCATTTACCTTAGCACATACTAGATAAGGTTTGAAGGCATTAATCACCTTTACTAGTGCATATGCCTACTTCTCCATCAATTCAGAATTAAGCTCAGCAATTTGCAATGACTTACTGAAAAAGGCAATAGGATGCTCAAATCCCTCTTCATCCTTTTGTAACAAAATAGTTGCAATTGTATGAAAAGATGTAAAAGAAAATAGGGAGAAAGGCTTTGAATAGTCAGGTGATATCAAAAAAGGAGCCTCTTGGATTGCTTGTTTAATTTTTTCAAAAGCCTACTGAGTCTCATAGTTCCAATCAAACTTAACATTTTCTTTAAAAGCTTCACAATAGGTTTGACTAGTTCTGCAAAATTGGCAATAAATCTCCTAACAAAATTAATTTGTCTTAGAAAAGATTGCACACCTTTGACATTTTTGGGAGGAAGAAACTTTTTTATTGATTCCACTCTTTTTGGATCAATTCTAACCCCCTCTTTTGACACTATGTGACCAAGCAACTTACAAAAAATTGACACTTCTTGGGGTTTAGTGAGATGCCAAACTCCAAAGCCTTGACAATAACCTTCTCCAAATGTCTATAGTGATCTTTAGATTTCTTAGAGTAGGTAGTCAAATCATCTTGATAGACAACCATAAGGACATTGATCAACTCTTTAAAAGAAACATCCATTTCCCTTTGAAAGGTTTCTCCAACATTCTTTAAGCCAAAAGGCATGCAGACATATACATAGGTCCCCCAAGGGGTGGTGAATGCTATCTTGAATTGTTCAGATTCTTTCACCAGAACCTGGTTGTATCCTAAAAAACCATCCATCATAGACAACAATTCACAGCCAGTTACTCTATGTAGCATAGCTTCCATATTAGACAATCCATAATTGTCCTTAAGTGAGGCAACATTTAAATTCTTGAAGTCAACACAGAGTCTAATATCACCATTCTTTTTTCTTACTGGTACAAGGTTAGAGACCCAAGAAGAATGCCTAATAGGCTCAATGATACCAACATCTCTCAATTTTGTCAGTTCAACTTGCATCTTTGTAGCTAGTAGAGGGTTGATAGGTCTCTATTTCAATCTAAATGGCTTGGTTTCCTCTTTTAGAGGGATCTCATGTTGAAACAGATCAGCTCTATATGCTTTGAGATCATCATAAGACCAAGAAAATACATGCTTGTATCTCTTCAATAGTCTTATCAAATTTCCTCTAACTTCTCTGCTCAACTTCTTTCCAATGTATACCAATTGAGGGGAGGTTTCAAATCCTAGGTTTATTTCCTCTAATTCCTCCATTTTTGTGTTAGACTTTTGAGACAAGTAACCATCATTTATCTTGAACATTCCTTCTAATTCTACTAACCCTTTTGGTATGTGATTTGAAGGTATGATGTTGTGCTTCATTGAAATCTATTTGTTGCCATCATACTAATCTAGGCCCTGAAGAAACCTAAGGATATCAAAATCATCCTCAAAAACTTGCCAATTATATACATTATCAGGCACTACAACCCTACTCTTGATTTCTAACATGGACACACCAGTGAGGGTAATGTCATTATTTTTGAGAGAAACATTAGCAAGAAAATCTTCCATGATATTGTTGGACCTTTCTACCCAAAGGAGATTGAAATCTTCAAAGAACTCTAGTCTATCCCAGACAACATGCTTGTATAATTTCAACCTCTCATCCTTAGCAACATATTTACATCTCACTTGAGCTACAATTAGTTTGGAATCACCATGGACCTTTAAACATTTTATACCATGTTTTATAGAAACATCTAATCCCAATATTAGAGCCTCATACTCAGTAGTATTATTAGTGCATTCAAAGGTTAACAGGAAAGAATACTTAAATGTAATACCTGATGGGGAAATGAACACAACACCTACTCCTGATCCTTCCTTGGAGCATCCATCATCAAAAAACATTTTTGAAAGCCCATTTTTCTACAACATTAACTCATCCACTATTGGATCTATGTTCTTCATTTAAGGCACTATCTCTTCAACCATGAAATTATTCATGTCAATGTCCACAAAACAATTCAAGTTTTAATGCACAACCTTATCAACCATGATTGAAGAATGGGGTTCCCTATACAAATTTACCTCAGTCCCATTGATTGGAATAGTAGCATATGATAGATCTAGTTGCAACTTTCCACCCACTTCTATAGCCCACTATCTTGACAATAGCATACCATAATGAGGCTTTGTGTCAACAACAACTGCATCCATTTTGTATGTGGCCTCTGGGAATGCAACAATCTTCACTTCAATTCCAACTAGAGTTCCTACAATAGGCACTTCCCTGTTATCCATAGCATAACATCTACCCTTAGGTGTGTCTACTTATAATCCAAGCTCTTTCATCACATGATAGGGCATTACAGTTGTAGCAGCACCAGAATCAATCATACATTTCTTCAGTAGAAAATTGTTTACTATCAGTGTGACATAGAAAGGGTCAATAGAAGAAGGCTCTTGTGTCACAATACTTCCAACACATACATTAGAAATGTCATCTATTGAAATAGGCCCTTCTATTGAACTCCCCTTCTCTTGCATAATAGGGACCACTCCTTGCTCACTTATGAAATCCAGGGCTGTAGTCTTATGCTCCTTGATCTTCAACATTTCAAGTAAAGGGATAGAAACCTTCATTTGAGACAAGGCATGTCTCATATCAAAAGTAGGAGTATCAGTGGAAAGACCAAGAGAATATTTTGGTCTACCAGCTCTCCTCTTAACCTTTTCAGTAACAATGTCCTCATACTTTTTCCTTTCAGTCACAAGCCCCTCCCTCTTATATTTTACAACATTGGGCTTTGGGGAATCCTTATTCTGAGGGCTATCCTTAACAAATACTGACCTCAAGACTCCTTGATCAATATCCACCCTTCTATTCCTCAAATTGTATGAGGACTTGGCTTGTGTTATAGTGGCCACAGTTAGAGTTCTAATCTCATCTTCACTAGGCTTTCTCCATTGTTTGTCATCTGGTCCTGATCCTACCATATTGGCTCTACATGTGTCATTATCAGACTCATCATGATCAGAGTGAGTGAATACTTGCTGCTCATAATCAGAGAGAATCTTCCTCTTATGATCTACATCAGAACAAATCTCCTCATCATCTGAAGATAAGAGATCCCCCATTACTTCAGTGGTAAACATATTAACAACAGGCTTTTTAGACTCTTCATAATCTCTTGCATATGAGTTATCAGCCTCTTCCCCCAAGGCCTAAGCCACAACACATTGGAAAGGTGAATGAGTCATGTTACAAGCCACACACCAAGGATTATTCTCCACATTGTGTATTGTGCTTTTCTTCAAAGGGTCAGGTGTATTTCTTCCCTTTTGAGGCTCATTTTTATCAGGAACAGGCCTCCTATGCTTCCAATTTGTCTTATAGGGCATATCTCATAAATTAGGAAGTCTATCCTGCCTTTAATAAGGTCATCTTGCATCTTGGAAATTTTTACCACCGTTTCAAAATTTGTTGGGTAGTCCTTGGTAACATTCTCCAATTTATCATCATCTTTGGATGGCCTTGTAGGTCGTGGCCTAGTCTCCTTCCACAACCTACCCTCATCCTTTTTATACATTTGACCAGATGCCTTCTGGTTTCTTTCAATATTTATGGCTAATTTAAAGGCATCCCTTAGGGTATGAGGATTCTTATCTCTTAGAAGATAAGACATTTTACCATCCATAGAATTGAAATATGTGGTTAGGTAGACTGCATCATCTAATCTCAGTACTTGGAACAATTTGTACATGGCCTTTTGGAACCTGCCATTGAACTATGACATGCTCTCATTGTAGTGCTTTTTGATATTATGAAATTCATTGAGCATGTAACTTGAATTCACATGTTCTACATATTGTTCCTTAAAACATTTGACAAACATCCCATAATGCAATACTATTCTCAGGTAGACCTCTATACAAATCCTTGGCATCCTCAACCAATGATTGAACAAAGAGCTTCATTACCACATCTTCATGCTCAATTTCATAGTCATTGATTTTGTTTGTGAATAAATTCAGATGCTTTTAACATGTGATCACATTGTTACTAGTGAATAATGGGATTTTCTCCCTGATCTCATTAGGGACAACATTAGGCTGATCAAGGATACCATCAAAAAATAAGGGCCTATACCTATCCAAATGGACTAGTCTCCTTTGGAAATTTGGCTAGACTATAGGAGTTGTTCCAACATTTTGACAAGGTGCATTTCCCATTGTACCACCAGTTATAGGGGGAACTTGACTGGTATTTAGATTTGGGCCAGGTGCATTTTTTCCAGGATGTGAGGCTTGGGGATTTGGAATTGAACTACAAGGCTGATTTAATGGATTCATTACTAAAGTAACAGGGACTGAGATACTAGAAAATGTATTTGTATTGGCATGTAAGAAAGAAATCTTCTTCTTCATTTCATTTGCACCAGCCTCCAATTCTAATTTCTCAAGTTGGAGAACCAAATCTTCTTTGGCCTTTCTAGCCTTTTCTAATTAGGGATAACTTTAAGAAACCGCCTTTTAGGAAAAAGTATAAAATCCTTGCGAATCGTACATTATTTTATGGGGGAATTTATTTTAATGCAGATGAATTTTTTTTCCAAATCCATGATTTTCATAGTTTTAATTGGTGATTTTTTCCTCACTGAATGAAAATTTTAGAGATTGCTGGCAAATAATTTTCTTTTGATGTAAAAAATTATAATATATGAGGTGAATAATTTTCTTTTCAAGTAAAAAATAATAATATATGAGGTGAATGATTTTATTTTGAAGGGTAAAAAAATATTTGTATTGGTGAATTTTATGTACCATTTGAAAATTTATTTATTTTATTGGCTAATCATTCGTTAATTATGGCAAAAAAATATATTTTGTTGGCGATTTTCAAAAGATGGGAAATATTTTGTTATAATAACTTAGACTAACATACCTAACATACATACATTATTTTATAATGTTTAATATATTATTTGATACCATCCGATGATCCAAGATCAATGGCTGAAGTTTAATTTTGACCCCAATTTCTTGAAGGAAAAAAAGTTGTGGAGGAAGTCACCAGAATGTTGACACGTATCAAATAAGGGTTACTTATCTGCAAACTATAGTGTACACATGTTGGTATCGATATTCATGATTCTATTACTATAGTGCAACTTGTAACCTCTTAAATCGGTAAGTAATAAATGCCTTGTCAGTGACAAGTGACATTCTTTAACTTGTCACACAGAGTAGAAATGCACCACTTCCAAATTCGTACAGATGCTATAACTGATATCTGACATCTTTTGCATTTATGGGAAAGATTTACTGCCAGATATGAAAGATTAAGTCCAAAATTTTAATTTCTCACATGCATGCATTTAGGGGAAAGATTTACCTGAAAGATTTAGAGGCATGTTAAGGACAATGGATTTAATACCATTAAAGATAGACTAATTTATTGCTAAGTAATGATCCATAATTCAAGGGCTATTTATAGACGATCTATCTTCATTATTCATCAATTCATCTTTGGCATTTACTAGATAATTTGTTTGTTTAGGGTCTGCAGTCTACAATCTACAAATAATTTGTTTTTAAGTTTTCTATAGTTTTACTATTTTAGATGGACACTCCAATTAGGCTTATATGCACATCTAAGGAGGCCCAAAAGGCCTTTTTGGGTTCCTTTACTGATGAATCCTTAGAATCTATTTGTAAGGAGGGTGGGCCTTTCATTATAGAGGCTATGAAAATAGTGTTGGGCTGAGAGTTTCAGAAAAATGAAGATAGGCACCGGGTCAACATGGACATTATGTCCCATTTTTTGGCATCTCTGCTCAACCTCAGAGGAGAGAAGGTGGAGATGTTAATGTTGCTGAGGAGGGTTTTTAAAGAAGAATACCTGGGGGACAATGTTAATGTTGTCATGTTCACAACAATAGGGGTGGGGATCCCTTGGGCAAGTGAAATACCGAAGCTTGTCCTCCTAGGCTAGAATGTGGTCATGCAACCTTTTCTTTTGGGCCTCAATGCTAGGCAGTATAAGCGCCATAGGAAATGGGCTCTGATTGCTAGGGATTTCCTCCGAAAGTGGTTTTCCCTTGATGAAGAGGAGGCTGACGCAGGGCAATTCGGGTGGCTTGATGAATTCATGCAAATAATCATTTCTCGTGAATTCTACTTAGATGGAGCCGAAGGCCAAAATTAGTAGTGGACTACTACTAGTTTTTTTTGATAAAAATTTTATGGTTTTTTTTTGTTTGTAGTATGTTTCTTTTTGTAGTATTTACTATTGTACTGGAAGTAGACACTAGACTACTAGTCTACTAGTGGTTTTTTTTTTATAAAAACATACCTTATTTTTTGGTTTTTTTTGGTTTATAGTAGGTTCCTCTTTGTTCTGGAAGTGGAACTGGACAATGTTTATGTAATTATAATTTTATGAAAAGAAAACAATGAAAATTTTGCTCATTTCAATTTGTACAAAAAATGGTTCTTAGACTTCTTTGTCACTATGATTGCAATATTTTAGTTAGTTGCTTTATGATTTATCTACGTATTAGATATGTATGATGTATCATAGTTGTACAATGTAGATAGTTATAGTTAATAAAAGAAATGTCTTATCAGTTATCACCGAGTACTAACATTAAGTTTGGGTAATGTTACCTATCAAAATTCACACACTCATACATTTAATATGAAGGATTTATAGAATTTTGAAGGACAAATGAATTAATAAGGTTAGAGAAAGAATTTATGGTATTCTAATTATAATGTATGAGAATTATATGTGAATCTATGATTATAATTATCAATGTTAAAGTTATAATCAATAAAAAATATCATTTTAACTTTAAGAATACTATATAATGAATTTGATAGACAAATGAATTAATAAGGTTAGAGAAAGAATTTATTGTTTTCTAATTATAAGGTATGATAATTATATGTGATTATAATTATCAATGTTAAAGTTATAATCAATAAAAAATAGCATTTTAACATTAAGTATACTATTTAATCAATAAAAAATATTGCTTTAACTCATGTTTGAGAGACATAGCAAGTCAGCGACCATAGAAATCTCATTATCTCTAAACACTAACCTTAACTCTGGCCTCTGAAATTTATTAGAATTTAATAGTATTAAAAAAATAGTGCATTTTGAATTTGATTGGCTAAAATTGTTACTATTCAATTAAATAACTTTAAATGTTATTAACTTATTATCCCTTATTAATTAATATTTAGAAAGGAAAAAATAACATTATAACATTTAACAATGTCCATTGCAAATAACTATCATTTTATGAGCACAGATCGACGATGTACGATGGACTTTAGGATGCAAGGGAAAAGCAACCCCATCTTTTCAAACCCATTCTGGAATCATGACACGTGTCACTAAACATGTAAGATGTTCCACTCACAGTCTTGCATGGTCCTACCAACAATGCCATTTGATGATGACATGACACATCTGACTCATATTTGTGAGGTGAGTGGTGACTAGGTGAGTTAATGGGACCCATGGGGGCCCAGTGCCACCAGTACCATAGGAAAAAAATGCCATTATGACCGTTGGATTATTCTAGATCAACAACTGAAGTTGTATTTCGGGATGAAATGGAAAAGCAATGCCAGCTTTTAAAACCCATTCCAGAATCATGACATGTGTCACTAAACATGTAAGACATTCCACTCATAGTCTCACATGGTCCTACCAACAATGCCATTTGATGATGACATGACACGTCTGACTCATAGTCATGAGGTGATTCGGCTATCAGATGAGTGGTGACTAGGTGAGTTAATGGGACCCATGGAGCCCGGGGCCACCATAGGCACACGACACCATTATGACTATTGGATTATTGTAGATCAATGACCAAAGTTGTATTTTGGTAAGAAAGGGAAAAATCAACCCCATCTTTTGAAACCCATTACGGAATCATGACACATGTCACTAAACACGTAAGATGTTCCACTTGCAGTCTCACATGGTCCTACCAACAATGCCATTTGATGATGACATGACATGTCTGACTTGTAGTCATGAGGTGAGTCGGCCATCAGGTGAGTGGTGACTAGGTGAGTTAATGGGACCCACAGGGCCCAAGGCCACCAATACCATAGGAAGACAATGCCATTATGACTGTTGGATTATTGTAGATCAATGACCAAAGTTGTATTTCTGGATGAAAGGGAAAAGCAACACCATCTTTTAAAACTTGTTTCAGAATCATGACATGTGTCACTAAACATGTAATATGTTCCACTCACAATCTTGCACGGTCCTACCAACAATTCCATTTGATGATGATGTGACATGTCTAAATCATAGTCGTGAGGTGAGTCAGTCATCAAATGAGTGGTGACGACTCTAGATTGTACAATTTTGGCAATTTAAGTTTCACTTTCCACTAGTCTAGGGATTTAGAAAGGGTTTATGGATTCTAAATTTCTATGTTGAGGAAAGAAAGGGCAACAAAGTCTCTTAGATGAAGGTCTGTAACCCATTCCCAGTCAAAGTCTACAAAAATCAAAACTAAGGGTAACGGGTAACTACTAAAATCCTGAACACCTAGGTCCCACATTTTAAATTTCTCAAATCTCTTGATTTACAACTTTACTGCTTATATTATAGAAAAAAAATATCATGTTACTTGTTAGGGTTTAATTTTGATTCTTGAATCACCCCCATAAATTGTAGGCTTGTAGGCTGTAGCTATGTATAAATATTTGAATTTTCTTATGAGTAAATAGTGATACCAGTTTAGGTTACCACTTACCAGCTTACCACGATGGGCAAAACAATTATCAAGAATAAGACTATGAGTAAAAAGACAAGTTAGATAATAGAATTCCACAATTTGCTTAAAACACCAGGTTTCATAGATTTATTCCATGATATTTATGATCTTGTTATTCATGAAAATAAGGGAATAATGGAAATTAGATTTGCAATTGAAAACAAGTGGAATGATCTAAATAAGGGTTCAAATTTTTTTTCAATTAACCCAAAGGTAAATGCAACGGCAAATAAAATTGCATTATGGAATGTTGGGTTGGCAAGCATGGCGTTACCTCAAGTATTCCCTTGCCCACAAATTGTCATGGTTTGCACCAAAAATTATGATGAAAATAAAAAGGCAATTGTGAATAAAAATACTCAGGAGGAAATTTTGTCCATAATCGAGAGTGAATTTTCTAGTCTGTTGAACCTAGGGTTTGAATAGCAAAACTCAAACATGCAAATTGACCAGAGAAAGTTGGTAGAGGATTATGAAAAAATAGATGCAACACAGAGAGATTCTTATATCAGAGGAATAACAAATAGTTCAAGCCTGAGTCCAAATCATAGGCCTCCTTATGATTATGAAATTTTTGTGCCATGGGTTCAGGACAGTATTTCCTTGCTAGCATTTTGTTTGGGATTGGATAGTAACAAAGAAGTGGGTGCCAACATTCTTGAAATACTTTTCCATATTCATTTTGAAAAAGAACCAGTAAAATATTGTTTTATTGAACACATTGTTTGTTGCATGCAAGAACAATTGCTAATGATTAAAACAAGTTTACAGAAGACATTTAGATTCACAACCTACTTGTCCTATCTTCTCTTAGCAAAGCATCATGCAATATTTTAGACAAACAAGCTTTGTAGTCAGGGCCAAAATCCAATATATGAGTTGACACCTCAGATAAGGATGATTGATAACAGAAGGAACTACAACAATTTTGTAGACTTCTTTTTGGCACCAAACATATGATAAAATTATAGGCACTCTAATGCCTAGATTACCTACTACTTGTAGAGATTTAATTCAACTTGGAAGTAAAATAAAATTGGTTGACTGGTACTTCATGGAAGAGTACACAATGTTAAGGTTTTACGATTCAGTAGTAGAACCCTAAAAACTTCCAATACATGTCACAAAGAGGGTATTTGCATTGGAATAGGTACAGTACATGGAGAGCACAAATGTACTCTTTAATGGTCAGCAAAAGAAAATGATATTTCCTTCCTTGCCTTTCTCATTTGGAGGGTTTACATTTGAGAGAAGAGGATTCAAAGTGGTAGAAGCCTTTTTTACAATTTTTTTCTTTGATGTTGATAGTCACTGGCAGTATGATCCACTCAACATAATTGGAACAAAGCTTAGAGAGAATGGGAACTCTACAAGAAAATGTCAACATGAAAGTATGCCATTGATTGAAAAATTTAAAAACATGGATTCCTAGGAGGAGGTCAAAAAAGAGATGGAGAAATATGATACTAAAAAATAATATGTCAATACAAGAATTGTCATCACAAACTATGGCATTGCACAAATAGAAAGGAAAAGTGCAGGCCATGAGTATGACATCATCCAATTTCTACCAGGAAGCTTCTCAACCATCTATAAATTCTATTCCAAAAAAGCTAATGAATAAATGTATTGATGATAATCGGACTCGAACCAAAATTTCTAATTTTTGGGAAATGAGGAAGAATCTCAGTGAGCCAAAGACCTCTACAGATCTTTATGATGTGGAAGAGGATACAATGTTTAATGAATTGTGGAATAAGGAGCATCCAGCTGAAGCATATCTAGATGACGATGACCAAGACCAGGATTTTGTGAATCTCACATGCAGCATGAATCCCACATCTAGTAAAGTATATTTAATTAGTAGAGGAGTTGATGCATCCAAAAAAGATCAATATACCAAAGGGGCAGATATTATAGAAAAAATGGGCTACCAAGGTTTTGGTGGTTTGGGTCCTACTAGATAAGGGGTTTGGTCTTTACCTGACCCAGCAGCTCCACCAAAACATGCTGAGAAACCAGACCTTGGGCTTGGAGTTCAATCATCAAAATCCTCAACTCAGTCAATTCCATTTCCTTGAAGCCCTCAAATTCAATTTGAATCAATTGCCACTCTCACAGCTGTTGATATCATGGGTACAACTATAACTAGTGGTTCAAAAAGGACATTACAGATACACATGAAAATAATTATTTCCAGAGATAGAGGTAGTGTGAAGAAGAATTTTTTTTTGACAAGTATTGGTACAATAATGCCAATGGTGACTGGGACTCCAATAATTGCCCAACCTTTAGGACAAAACCCTCAGGCTCAAAACAGTCCAAAAAATCCACTTGTAATGGGTTAGGGTGTTGCTAATCCTCATGGTGTAACTAGCAGCACCATAGGAAACATAGGTGGAAGGTCCTACATTAGTGCAAGTTCTATTTCACCATTCAAACATTCAATTGTGTCACAAAACCCTAATTTTCATTACAATGATTTTGTAACAAAATATGAACAATCAAAAAATAGGAATAAACAACATAGTAAGACAATGAAGATGGAAGTAGTTGATGCAACTAATGATGCAGAACTTGCAACAAATAGGATATTTCCCACATATGACCCAAATAAAGATATGATGGAATTCATGGTTGTTATGCCCCCAGCTAGAGATAACAATCCACCAAAGAGTCAGTTAGATCCATCTCAATTTCAAGTTAGCACCCTCCAAATGGATTTATCCAAAATTAAAAATGTGGAGAAGATAAATGTGTCCAAAATGACCAACCAAGTGGTCTGCAGTTCAATGATGAAGTTGGAGAGAGAGAAAGGAAAGCTTTAGGGAACAATTGATAAGTTAAAGGCAGACCTAGAAAATGTAAAGGAAAATGAGAAAGCAACAAAAAATAGGTGCAAATAATTAGAGAGAAGGATAAAAAATTCATCCTCTAAAGAAGCAATTGGAGTTGGACAACAAGAAAATATTGATGCAAAATTGAAATCTCTGAGGGAAAAATTGGAACAGAGTGAACAAAAACTTGAGAATGAAAAAGCCTCTCTATAAAGTTTTTACAAAAACTTGGAGAGTCCAGGAAACACAACCAATAACTTAAAGAAAGAATTGGAGAATGAGAGGGTAAAAACAAAATAGTGGGAAGAGAAAGAAAAGGAGTGGGAAGAGAAAGCAGAGCAAATAAGAAAAGATAGTGAACAGAAGTTCTCAGAAGAGAAGACCTAAAGAAGGAAAATAATATGATTGAATATTATGAAAATAGCTTGAATGACCATGTAAATAATAGAGCCAAGAAAATAAAAAAATTCTTCTAGGGTGAAATAAAGATGTCTTCTGATAGGTGTTGTGATTGGTTTGAACTAAATGAAACTCTTACAAATGTTTTTGGGAAGCTGAAAGAGCACATTGAGAAGAACAAAAGTTTTTTTCAAAGATAGAAAACTGCAAAGTAGATTATGCAAGAGATCAACAAAAGCAGTGACAAGCATTTGGTAAGCAAGGGAATTCAGGACCACATTGTTGCAACAATAAAGGTGAACTCTATCTTTCAAAAATGTCAGAAACTAACAGAAGCAAAAGAAAATGTTTCCTTATTCGGGCCAAAGCTCGCCAAGATGAATAGTAAAACAAGCAAATTGATATCTCTTGGTTTGCAGAGTCCTGGTCCTGATTACTCATCAATGAGTTTCATTGGAAGAGAAGATTACAAAAAAAAGCTGGAGGACACAGTGATGTCTAATTTAGGAAACCTTCCTTAGGACAAAACTTATGAAGGCATTGCAAAGTGCATCAAAACATTCACAACTTTGAATGCAGTAATGGATGGAACATTTCTTTCAACTCACTCTTCCAAGTATGGATGACTGACGAGGTTGTAGGTTATCTACTATAACATGACAAATTTTTCCCTTCCAACTGATGAAGAATGGAGCATACTAAAGAAACTAATAGAATCATCTTGATCTCATCAATCATAGTTTGTGAAAGTACTTTTAGTTTCAATCATCTCCATATCTTTAGTATATATCTTTGATAGTATCCTAAATACTAGAGTCTAGAATTGAGTTTAAAGTAACAAGTTTGAACTTTTTTTTTTAACAGGATGAATGTTGCAGTCTTGTAGATTCTATTGCCAATGCTAATTTACTAAACTTAATTGTCAAATCTAGAAATGTACAACTAAAGTTGTAGAGATGTTGTAGACTTGTAGTTGTCTTACCGATTTAGATTTTGAGACTTCTCACTTCACATTAGGAAAATCAACCTAAAGCTGTTGTTGCTCCCTTGTTTCTATAAAAGGGAATTCAGGGTCATTGGTTTAGGGTAATGAAATTGAAATTGGGCAATGTGCCAAATTGCCAATGGGTATTGAGTCATTGAGTTTTGTAAATAGAACCACAAAGTTGTGTTCTTACTAGTATTAATGAATGAATTGTTACATTGTATCATATTTGTAAATAAATTAATGAGAATCAGTATTTCTAACTCTAAGAATTCTAACATATGAATTTCTATGTTGTCAAAACAAATAATGAAAAATCTACAAGAATTGTACATTATGAGCTAAATAATGAAAATGAAAACCATTATTAATTGTGGAATTGAATCTTGGTGATATTATCAACCACATTCATGTTTTTGACATTGGAATATGCTATTATGCATGATTGATGATGAGATATAGAAACTGACAGTAGACTTTAGGAAAAAGCTTAATAAACACCTAGGAGGCTAGGAACTGCTACTTCTACAATGGTTCAACTTCAAGCTACCACATCATATCATCATTGACATCATCAGATTCAGTGCCATCAACTTCATAGATTCCTTGGTTCTTCGATATGTTTTCTTCACTCTGCATACCACCGCTTAACTGATGTTCACCGCTAGTAGTATCAGTACGAGTAGTACATGAGTCAATGACATCATTGTCTCTGGCATTCCCACTCCTAGTCACACTTTAGTTTTAAATGTTTCCCAACCCTCTTCTCTTACATTTCTTCCTCCACAATTTCAATTCCCTTTTGAAAGGAAAAGTATTGACTTCATACCTGGATGTATAGACCCTCAAGTAATTTTCCAGATTCTTGTCTAGTTTGTTTCTTAGCTTTGACTTTAGGAATCCAAAAGCACTGAAAACTCTCTCATCCTCCACTGACACCAATATCATGGTCAGACATAAATCAGAAAGCTTGAAATATTCTGATATTGAATCAGTCAACAATTCACTCTCAGCTAGATTTTTCCAAAGCCTTGATACCGATCCATCTTCGCGAGGATTCTGCATAATATTATATTGTTCCCTCATTGTTATTGAAAAACAACCTGATTTCTCTCTCAAATGATTTCCATCTAAAATTCCATTTAGAGTTACTACATTTAACTCTTTGGCTTTGCAGAAATGATCTATCAAAGTTAGTAGCCTAGTTTTAAAATCTTTCAGATTGTTCATACTCCAATATCGAGGAAACAAAATAGCCATGGATTCAAGTATTTTTCCTAGAGGGAATCTTTCTCTAATCTGTGAGGAAAGATCATAGGCAATGTGCTTCATAGAAGCTATTACAGACTCAACAATCTTGGTAAAGTCTTCCCTTTTAATACTTAATACTCGTCGAGTCCTGGTGTTCTTTCTTGGTTCCTCAGACTCGATCCTGGAAAAGTAGTGCATTGGTATCTAAACTCCACAAACTTCTACACATAACTCCCCATTTGAACCTATTTTTAAAAATTTATCAGGATTGTCCAAATCTGTGACTTTTAGCTAGCTGACAAATTTTACATCATCTTCACATAATTGATAGAAACTATTAAGCGCCATGCATGTCAATTTATGCAGTGAAGCATATTCTGTAATATACATAGCTCTTTGCTAAGCATTTTTCATTAAATTTCTCATTTCCTCAAGCATGGGGAGAATACTTGCTAATGTTAATAGTGTCTCTACATTAGTTAACATTGCTAGCAGCGTAAGAAATTTTGGTTGCCATACTTCGTCATGAATTGAGTTCATTAGACCAAGCAACAATTCCTATTCTGAAAAAACTCAATGTGCTGGTCCATCCAAAGAGATCCATCTAGTATCATTATCCTTAAGAAGCTTGTTCCCATCAGTTAGTCCTTTGGAAAAGTGTTCAAACTCCCTAAATCATTTCAGACTTTGATAGAAGTATTGGTAGAACTCTTTGATTAAAGCTTCAATTTTTTTGTACTGGAGCATGCTTGCTGACAACTCCAAAAGATAGATTCATTCTATGGGCCATGCAGTGAATGGGAGTAATGTAGGGTGCACAAGAAGATTGTACCTTTATGCAAAGACCACCCCTATGGCCTTGCATTATTGAAGCTCCATCCGCTCCAACACACACCAACTTTTTGGCAATGGTCATGTCATTTATACCTCCATATTCAATTAGAGAACTCTTTACTAGTTCAAATAAATTTTCCGCTATCACATTATCCCTCATTTTAGAAACACTTAGTAGATGAGGTTGGTGAACAAAATTCTGTACAGTATAAACATGCATGCATACCCAAGAAGTATTGTCTACTGTTGTAACCTCATCTAAAGACAATGCAATAAAATTTGAATCTTAAATTTTTGCCTTCAGATCCTCTTTTTCAACCTCGGCAAGACAACTTGCCCATTCCCATCCACTATTTACTGACCAGTGACTATTAGGATAGTTAGAAACTTTTAGAAAGTGTAATAAAGCACTCAATGATGGGTAGTCTATCATAGGACACCCTCTCCTCAAAATATTAAACACAACACTTAACTGAACAAATTTTCCCATTAGTTCTACTTCCAATGCTTTTCCAAAACAAGCTTCAATAGAGCCTTTAACTTCACCAGGCTTCGTATTTATATTATGCTGAAATTCATATAATTCTACATTCCTAACATGCTGAGATTCCTCCTTTATTTTCCATCTTATCACTGATTTTTGAACTCCATCTATGGTTTTCTTTTTGTAAACTTTACCCATATGCTTCTCTATGGTATCAATTTTTAGCTGCAACCTCTTTTCTTTCTTATTTATCTCACTACAAATCTTACATATACATTCTACCGAATGCTCCCCTTCAATTGGATTATCCATTGGTTCAATGAATGGATACTTTGACACCCATTCTATTTGAAAATTCCTCGACAGATCCCACATTCTATCATTCTTTGATTTGTATTTTCTTTTCTTCCCTGCACCATCATCTTCTCTGACATTCTTAGTCTCATCCAAGTTGATTATATCATTATGGCTACTCTAGGTATTTAACTAAAAATCTTCTTCAAGTTCATCATGATTTGAGACATCAGGTTCACTGACTTCTTCAATATGTCATGTAGGTTCAGCCTCAGGTTGTGAATCTTGAAAATCTTTCTGTGATGAAGTAGCTTCTTGATTTTGGCCACAAACATTTCCAACACCATGACCAAAGTATGATGATAAGGTTCTACATTTTGTTGGCCTCTCTTGGCTTTCCCCATATGTAGGAGCCTTACCCTTATTCTTGTTTGACATCTCGATTCTTCAACGAAATAAAGGCTACTAGCCTACCAGTGAAAAAAAAATGTAAAAAAAATATTTACTTGTTGAAGAAGTGACAAATGACAATAGAACTATAATATACAATGTTTACATAGTTGCGGAATAATAATCACTTACCTTTGCCTCAAATTCAATCACAGTCACGACTCACCAAAGCAGTCAAGACTCAATAGTCTGAACTTTGCTATCAATCAAATTGAATCGATCCAAATTGTGTACAATAACATTGATGTATGAATGTATTTATACTAATCTTTATTGGCAAATTGGGTGGGAGGTATTAGGTCACTATCCAAATATTTGGTGAAGCTTGCGTAATTATAACGCATCTTGTGTTATATCCTAGGTGATTATGGGTCGTCCAATACCATGGTAATATTAATAAAGTTGGCAAAAATCAATCGGTTTGAGACACACATCTATAAAATGGCTGACAAATTTGGGTCCACCTAAAAAAATATATATATAACTATTGGCGAATATAGTTCATCCATTTGGGGCCACTTTGAAATTATAGGTGAATGTTAAAAAAATATTGTTCCCAAAAACTATATGTCATTGGCGATGATCCCGGCCATTGGACCCAATTTTCATAAACCAATTGGCGATGATCCCAACCATTGGACCAAATTTTCATAAATGTGGGGTGATATGATCATTCCCATATGGCCAATATATTCGCCAAATTAGGGGTCGATGATAAGCGACATTTTCCAATTGGTGAATAATCACCACTAAAGTTTTTGTTGTTTCCAATTCTAGGCTTTATTGGGAGGGTACAGTAGAAGTAACAACAATATTCTTAGGCTCATTAATATTTATGCCAATCATCTTTTTTTTTTCCCCTTATTAGGCATTTCATTTGTGGCATTTCTAGCATCCTCATTCCTTTGGATTTCAAATGGGTTTAATTTCCTGAGAACATGGCTTCTCCCTTCAAATTCATCTTGGTTTGGTTTACCACCTTCAACCTGATTTATTAAGGCCCCCATGTCACCAAACAATTCTTTATCCAAACCCTGAACATCTTGGCTTAGATCCCTAGCCTGGACTTCATTTTTCTTGGTTTTTCTAATTAGATCTTGCCTTTCCATAAGCAATTCATAGATTTGTTTCTCCCTAGCCTTCCTTCTATTAGAAATTTCTAATAGTTGTTCACGCTCCTTTTTCCTTAAAGAAATTACTTTCTCTCTTAGTTTTTCAGAATCATACGAGGCAATTTCTGCAGAAAAAGTTTCTCTTGTAGGGAAGAAACCTACTTCTATGATTTCCTCTTCTTGAGAGGGAAAATGAACACTGGGCATGACTTTCTTAACATGTTCTGGGTCATCAGAAGAGGAAGAAGCTTCATGGGGAAGTGGTGTAGGGATTCTTTCTCTTGAAGGTTCTGGGGAGTTATAAGTAATGTGACCTCTCCTAGACCACTTCTTTCTACTAGGTGTATGGAGCTCATCACCCATATTACTTTTTGGATGATCCCTAAAATAAGACCTAGTAAATCTTGGCTGACTCATGGCATGTCAAAGCAAGATATAACAAAACTTACAAATACCAGCAACTGGTAAACATAGATTCATAGAGTTTCCACCCACGAACAAGTGGGAATCAAAGTATAAAGTTGGTCTGCAACAAATACAATAGATAGTATAGCACAAATCTATTGTATATTCTCATTAGTTCCTCCCTAGCAAAGTCACCAGTTTTATTAGCACTTAAACCTACAGATGATTGACATATTCAGAAAACTCACTGAACTAAAGACTCATGTATTCCCAACAGCTGCATCCAATACAATTTAAATACTAAGGTATTAAGGCTTTGAGCCTTCTTCACTTTGAGTACAAAACTCAGGCAGGTTTACCTCTCACAATTGCTTCTACAAAGCATTACAAAATTGATCTATGTACTTGACATAGTCAATAAAATTCATAAACATACAAATAAAAGTAAATTGAATAGATTTTGATATTTTGGTGGTGAATAGCTGCAAATTAAGCTAGAACTAGTGCCTTATTCATTGGGCTAGAGTCAAAACCTAACATCTATTGAATCCCATTAACATAAAGATAATGAAATGCCTAACAATTCAATCACCCAATTCCTAACCCTACCATCAAATTCATGTATAGATATTCAATTTCTAGAGACCTCCCTAAAGGTTTACTCTCTCCTTGAGAGAAATTTGAGTTCAACCCCTATATTCACCTTGTGAACAATGCATTAAAGATCTTTACAAATTAATGCATAAGATAATAAAAGCATCCATACACAAAGACAATAAGAAATAGCAATGAAACTCTAGTGTATTTGTATTAATTTTCAACTGTATCCATATAGATTTTGACAAAAACTTCAAAGAAGTCAGATCCTATATTCAGTACTCTTTTTACAAAAACTTCAGCCACCCTTACAAAATGAGCAAAACTTGCTATTTATACTTCTAGCCATCTTGGAATCCTTGAAAGGATGCAACAAGCTCTAGATGGCTAGGAAAATGACTTGCACTAAACACAAAAAGTACAAACCATAATGACAAGAACTAGCAAAATAGAATGTAATTTACAACTACTACCATCTTCATAGGTGGCACATTTGTCTGGAGATATTTCAAAATAGTTACATTATTTTCTTGCATAAATAATGACCACCATTATAGGCTAACTTACATCATCCTATGTTTGGTACATGCTCTGCCTAGAATTCTGGATCAGGTGCCATGTGTACTTTATTCTTTTTCTTTTGCTTCCACCTCCAAGACAATTGGCTTCTTTGGTTTCCTTTTGATACTCTTTTCCCAAGCTGCCACATCATCATCAGATGACCAATCAAAACTCTTTAGCTCTTGTAACATCTTCAATGATACCTCCCCCTTGGAATCAATGATGCTCTTTACATCTGTGACAAACCTTATGATATCATTTTCAACCTTTATCAAGTTATCAATCAAACTATTGCAACCTTGCATGTCTAAAGTAATGTCACCCCCAAGAAAAGCCTCCTTCTTGATTATTATTTATCCCATGCTCATCTTCCATTCATCTACACTGATTATACTTCCATCATCCCCATACACTAAGGGAATGTACTTAATGTAATCCTTGTCAAAGATGGCCAACTTGGCCTTCACTTGGTTAGACTTCCCTTTAACAAAAATTTGAAAGAGCACTCACTGATCCAATCTTCTGATAGACCTCAATCACCACCTTAGGGATATTGGGCTTGTGTTCCTGTAGGGCATCAAGTTTTTCAAACAACAAACTCCTTCTTGACCATATGACATAGAGTGGCTCCAAGGTGGCTAATGACTCATTCACCTTTTCATTTGCCTTCTGCAACAAGCCAACCGATTGATGGACTAGATCCATCCTATCTTTTATTCTATCTTGTCTATGTTGCACAACATCAGTCATGGTCTTTAATGATGCTTCTAGCCTCACTTTCTCTAGATCTTCCACTGGCCGGTCAGCAATCTCTGCTTCAGGCTGAGGAGGGGCCTCAATTTGCAATGGAAGGGGAGGCACTACCTTTGATGCTTCTTCAATCTTAGCCCTCAGCTCTTCTAATTCACCCTCCATTTTCTTGATCATCATGAGATTTAAATCCCTATCTTTGGCAACCTTCATTGAATTTTCAAATAATCTATCATATCTTTATGAAAATTGGATGGTCTTTTCCTCATTTAGGTGAGCCAAGTGTGTTACTGCCTTGGACACCTCAAGATCAGTGGTGTTCTGCATAGTCCAGACAATTTTATTTCCTTCCATTTTGTCCTCAATGCTCACAATAGAAATCTTATTAGTTCTAGGAACCATAGACCAAAGTGCAATAGCTTGAGATTTTGGATCAGAACCACTCCCTCTGATCATGTCATCTATCTACACTTCATATGATAAACTACCCTCTAGCTACTTTCTAATTTGATCAATGAGGAAAGAAAAGGTCAAGTCCCATCCAGGAGTTAGAAGCATGCCACTTGACTTAACCATCTTCCTTTCCTCCTCAATAGTAATTTTCTCAAGACTGGGAACATATGATATCAGAGCTCTTAAAGTCTCCTCAGTTGGTTGCATCTCTTCTAGCAAGGTCTTTTTCACTTCTTATTGCTTCCTCTAGATGAGGAAATCCCTAAATTCCTTGCTATTGATGAATGGTCATCACTGAGAAACTCCGCTTGGTAAAGTTCTCTTTCATCATGTCCCAGCAACAAGGGTAAATCCCCCTCTTCTTTTGTCACAACCTTCTTTCCCTCTCTGATACCCTTTCTTAGTTGATGATGGTAGGCTCTATTACCATGTACTAGGGTTGAAGCACTATCAAGTACCCTCTTCTATTTTCTCTTCTTAGAAGGCTCACCTTCTTCAAGCCTTTGTTTTTTCAATGGAGGCTCTAAAGTATCCTCTTCTTTCTATGGGTCTTGTGTTAGGTCAATAATTGGTGAGCCCCCACCCTGAAGTGAAATTTCACCCTCTTGTGAATCATCAGTGGCTTCCTCAGGCTCAAAAGTAGAATAATTTCTTGGCACCTCCATATTCTCCTCAAGGAACCCTCCCAACTGGTTAGACAGGGTGCCATGCATTTGTATCATTTTCTCCATTCTTTGTAGGTATGTGAGCTTAGGGAAAAAACCACCAAAAGGAATTTTTTCCTTCCTTAGTCTGGCCCCTATGTCTAGCAAGTCAAAATGTTTGGTCCATCTACTTCCTACGTCATCTAGGTCCAACATGTTTCTTATCACATCCTCCTCATTTAGGCCTTCATGCTCTCTGATAACTCCTATGTTACAGATCAAGGTCATCCTGGCAATCTTGATGAAACCATCATAATCAACATACCAGTAGCTACTCGTGGTCATCTTGAAGTGATTTAACCAACAACTAACCTAATCTATTTCTCTTTTTCCACTCAAGAAGCTACCAATCCTGAATTCCCTGAGTGTGAAGGTACCCTTCCTATGAGGTGTTAGGTGTTCTTTATCAGTCCACATTAATTGCCAGATGAATTCCATCATGGAAACCCTAGGAGGTACAAATCTAGGAAGGATGTGTCAGGGTTGGGGGAAGCCATAAACTTTGATAACTGTGAAGTTGGCTCCTAGGTAGAAATCTCCCCAATTGTGGTTCCCTAGCCATTTATCTTCATACTAAATTCGCCTTAACACCCTTAAGACCTTAGTTGGTAGCCTCACAAGATTTTTTCCCAACATCACAAGAATTGGATGGATAAAATAGTTCTAGAAAAGAGTGAAGTTACACTCATTGGACGCGTAATTCCATACCCTCAACCAATATTGCAATGGGTTAGGATTTCCCACAAAAGTAGTCCTTAATGTCAACATGCTTGCATCAAGATCATTAACATGGTAGTACAAAATCAAATGCATAAGTAGGGAGTAATGCATGAATTTGATAGGTCTCTTATTCTCCTCAATGTACATGAATGCCTCATGCATCCTATCAATTACATACTGGATGTAATCATAGTCAGTATTGGTATGGGAATTCTGAATATCTAGGATTATCATTAAATGTTCAACATGCATTTTTTCTTCATCCCCATCTATTCCTAGAACCCTAAACAACCCATGACACAAGAACTTCATGTAATGATAGAGGGATGAAAATTGATAAGGGGCATTCATATTTGCTAGGATGGGGACTATATACTTAGCCTTCTTGGGCATATGCTTGACTATCTAGTTTTTTACTGACCCAATATTACTGGCGTACTTATGTCTTTCTTTTTTCAAATCTATTGCAATAGAAGAAGAGGCATAGAAATCAAATTCCCTCATAGAAGCCCCCCCATCCAAGGAAACAAAAATAGACTGGTCTTCACACCTAATGATCCTAGAGATGGGGTCATATAGCCTAGCCAATTCAATAAATAAATCAACATCTAAGAACACATCAGGCACTACTAAATTTTCCATTCCCAACACCCAAGCATTACAGACAGGTATAGCCTTATGCCTATTATTATAGAAATATGAGAAGATGGTGAAACTTGAACCTAAAGGAGAGATAGCTTCTCTGCATTTGTCCATGAGGTCCTCAAATGTTGTGTTAATGGCCTTCATGTTTTGATTCAAACTAGGAAGCAGCTTGATGAACTCATCTGAATAATTCAGCTTTCCCTTATACACTCCACTCTTCTCTTTTGCAGCTCCACTAGATGATGCTACACTCACCTCTGGATGACTCATCTTGATGGAACATAAATTCATAGAACTACAACTTTGCACTTCTCACTCACTGCTTCAGCGCCAACAATCTCAATTGTTTTTAGAATAACTTTGGGCACAGAAAGCAATGAAGTCCTATCTATATACTTTGAGAATTGAATACATATAATTTCTAAATCATAAAAAATCCAACCTAAGTCACCTCTACATTCAATTCTAGATATTACCAACCTTCAAATCATAGCTAGCCATGGCATGGATGCTGACAGGATGATTTAAAAAATAAAAAATAAAGCCCAAGATCACTGATCATGGATTTTTGGCATTAAAACCCTTAATTACTGATGCAAACGCTTGTTAAAACCTGATTGGATGGACTTTTACTTTTTTTCCATCTTGACAGAGTACCTTTTCCATGTTGCAGTAGTTCATAACACTGATTGGCATGAAAAATTAACCAGACATGGTTCAAAGATCTAGCGAACAAAGAAACTCATGATCTCCAAAAGAAATGTTAACCCAAGGTTAAGTTTGGAGATCTAGAAACAAGGTCATTCATGAAATCTCAGAGTGATTTCTTAACTCATGCTTTTATTTGGAGATTCAGTGACCACCATTGATCCCAGAGATGATCAACGATCCTTAGACTATCTTTTGAAACTTATCATGACCTCGCCATAGTAAAAAAATTGGCGACTGAAAGAAATCTCACATTCTCAGAACACTTGATTCTCGCAACATGTTTCTTTACTCAACAATCATCTAGAGAATCAGTAAACAAATGAATTTACAACCTGTGAAACCAAACACCTTGACCACGGTCACATGTGGAGAATCAACGAATAACTAAATCTCATAATCTTAGAAAGCCATGCTTAACTCTCATTGTATCTTGTGATTTAGCGAACAAACCTATCTTGCATTCTCAAAAAGAAATGCTTAACCATGGTCAAGCTTCGAGATTGAGTGAATAACCCATATCTCCAATTCACTTAATTTCTTTCATACCTTAGGTTATATCTTGAGATTGCATGATGACCACAGATCATAGGAACAATCGATGGTCATCACTGAATCGCTAGATCCATCAAACCTTTACCTTTGAATTATGAGAATCAGAGACCATTGAAATTTCCCAATCTCTCATCACTATTAAACTTAACCCTTTCATTCTAATAATGCATGACCAAAGAAGACACGTCTCAACTTTTCTTTCTTTGCCAAGTCACCAAAAGATTTGGAACTTTACTAACTAGTTTTGAGATCCTGCGAACAATTCATTCTCTGAATCACCAAATAACATAGAGAATTGCCATCTTTTCTTGAGATCAAGTGACAAAGGAAAACTTGGTCTTCACTTGGTTATACTTCCCTTTAAAAAACTTTGAAATAGCACTCATCGATCCAATCTTCTGATACACCTCAATCACCACTTCAAGGATATTGGGCTTGTGTTCCTACAGGGCATGAAGTTTTCCAAACAACAAACTCCTTCTTGACCATATGCCATAGAGTGGCTCCAAGGTGGCTAATGAATCATTCACCTTTTCATTTTCCTTCTACAACAATACAACTAATTAATGGACTGGATCCATCCTATCTTTTATTTTGTCCTGTCTATGTTGCACAACATCAGTCATGGTCTTTAAGGCTTCTTCTAGCCTTACTTTCTCTAGATCTTCCACCGGCTGGTTAGGAAGCTCTACTTTAGGCTGAGGAGGGCCCTCAATTTTAAATGTAAGGGGAAGCACTTCCTTTGATGCTTCTTCAACCTTAGCCCTCAACTCTTCTAATTCACCCTCCATTTTCTTGATCATCATGAGCTTTAAATCCCTATCTTTGGCAACCTTCATTGAATTTTCAAATAATTTGTCATATCAGTATGAAAATTGAATGGTCTTTGCCTCATTTAGGTGAGCCAAGTGTGTTACTACCTTGGACACCTCAAGATCAATGGTGTTCTACACAGTCCAGATTATTTTATTTCCTTCCATTTTTTCATCAATGCTCACAATAGAAGGCTTATTAGTACTAGTAGCCAAAGACCAAAGTGCAATAGCTTGAGATTTGGGATCATAACCACTCTATCTGATCATGTCATCTATCTACACTTCATATGATAGACTTCCCTTTGGCTTCTTTCTTATTTGATCAATGAGGAAAGCAGAGGTCAAGTCCCATCCAAGAGTTAGAAGCATGCCACTTGACTTAACCATTTCCCTTGCCTCCTCCATAGTAATTTTCTCAATACTGGGATCATATGATGTTAGAGCTCTTAAAGTCTCCTCACTTGGTTGCAGCCCTTTTGGCAAGGCCTTTTTCACTTCTTGCTTCCTCTAGATGAGGAAATCCCTGAATTCCTTGCTATTGATGAACTGGTCATCATTTAGAAACTCCTCTTGGTAAAGTTCTCTTTCATCCTAGCCCAACAACAAGGGTATATCCCCCTCTTCTTTTGTCACAACCTTCTTGCCCTCTTTGTTAGCCATTCTTAGTTGATGATGGTAGGCTTTTTTACCAGGCACTAGGGCTAAAGCACTATCAAGTACCCTCTTCTATTTTCTCTTCTTAGAAGGCTCATCTTCTTCAAGCCTTTGGTTTTTCAATGGCAGCTCTAAAGTATCCTCTTCTTTCTATGGGTCTTGTGTTAGGTCAATAATTGGTGAGCCCCCTCCCTAAGGTGGGCTTTCACCCTCTTATGAATTATTGTTGACTTCCTCAGGCTTAGAAGTAGAATAATTTATTGGCACCTTGAACTTCTCCTCAAGCAACCCTTCCAACTGGTTAGACAAGGTTCCATGCATTTATATCATTTTCTCCTATGGGAGCTTAGGGAAAAAACCACCAAAAGGAATTAGTGCCTTCCTTAATCTGGCCTCTATGTCTAGAAAGTCAAAATATTTGGTCCATATTCTTCCTACCTCATCTAGGCCCAACATGTTTCTTATCACATCCTCCTCATCTAGGACTTCATGCTCTTTGATAACTCCAATGTTATAGATCAAGGTCATCCTGACAGTCTTGATGAAACCCTTACAATCAACATATCAACAGGTACTTGTGGTAATCTCAAAGTGATTTAACCAACTGTTGACCTGATCTATTACTCCTTTTCCAATCAAGAATCTACCAATCCTGAATTACCTTGGTGTGAAGGTGCTCTTCCAATGAGATGCTAGGTGTTCTTTGTCACTCCACATTAATTGCCAGATGAATTCCATCATGGAAACCCTAGGAGGTAAAAATATAGGAAGCATGTGTGGGGGTTGGGGGTAGCCATAAACTCTAATAACTGTGAAGTTGGCTCCTAGGTAGAAATCTCCCCAATTGTGGTTCCCTAGGCATTTATCTTCATACTGCATTGGCCTTAAAACCCTTAAGACCTTAGTTGATAGCCTCACAAGATTTTTTCCCAACATCACAAGAATTGGATGGAGAAAATAGTTCTAGAAAATAGTGAAGTTACATTCATTGGACATGTAATTCCATGCCCTCAACCAATATTGCAATGGGTTTGGATTTCCCTCGAAAGTATTCCTTAACTTCAACATGCTTGCATCAAGATCATTAACATCATAGTACAAAATAAAATGCATAAGGAGGGAGTAATGCATGAATCTGATGGGTCTCTTTTTCTCCTTGATTGACATTAACCCCTCATGCATCCTATCAATTACATACTAGATGTAATCATAGTCAGTATTGGTATTGGAATTTTTAATATCCAACATTATCATTAAAAGTTCAGCACACATTTTTACTTCATCCCCATCTATCCCTAGAACCCTACACAATGCATGACACAAGAACTTCATGTAATGATAGAGGGACAAAAATTGATAATAGGGATTCATACTTGCTAGGAGGGGGGCTATATACTTAGCCTGCTTGGGCATATGCTTTACTATCTTTTTTTTATTGACCCAGTATTACTGGCGTACTTCTATCTTTCTTTTTTCAAATCTATTGTAGTAGAAGAAGAGGCATAGAAATCAAATGCCCTCATAAAAGACCCCCTATCCCAAGAAATAAAAATAGAATGGTCTTCACACCTAATGACCCTAGAGATGGGTTTATACAGCCTAGCCAATTCAATAATTAAATCAACATCTAAAAACACATCAGGCACTACTAACTTTTCCATTCCCAACACCCAAGCATTACAGACAGGTATAGCCTTATGCCTATTATTATAGAAATATGAGAAGATGGTGAAACCTGAACCTGAAGGAGAGATAGGGTCTCTGCATTTGTCCATGAGGTCCTAAAATGTTGTGTTAATGGCCTTTTTATTTTCATTCAAACCAGGAAGTAGCTCGATGAACTCATCTAAATAATTTGGCTTTCCCTTATCTTCTCCACTCTTCTCTTTTGCAGCTCCATTGGATGATGCTACACTCACCTCTGGATGACTCATCTTAACAGCATAGAAATTCACAGTACTACAAATTTTCACTTATCACTCACTACTTCAGCGCCAACAATCTCAATTGTCTTCAGAATAACTTTGAGCAGGAAAATAAATGAATTCATGTCTATATACTTATAGAATTGAATGCGTACAATTTCTAAATCGTAACAAATCCAACCTAAGTCACTTCTGCATTCAATTCTACATATTACCAACCTTCAAATCATAGCTAGTTGTGGTGTGGATGCTGACAGGATGATTTTAAAAATTGAAAATAAAGCATGAGTTCACTGATCATGGATTTTTAGCATTAAAACCCTTAATTACTAATGCAATCCCTCATTAAAACTTGATTGGACAGCCTTTTACTTTTTTTCCATCTTGGCAAAGTACCTTTTCTACATTACAATGGTTCATAACATTGATTGGCATGAAAAATTAGCCAGACACGGTTCAGAGATCCAGTGAAGAAAGAAACTCATGATCTTCAAAAGAAATGTTAACCCGAGGTTAAGTTTGGAGATCTAGTGACAAGGCCATTCACAGAATCTTAGAGTGATTTTTTAATTCATGCTATTATCTGGAGATTCAATGACCACCGTTGATCCCAGAGATGATCAATGGTGCTTAGATTGTCTTTTGAAACTTATCATGACCCGGCCGTAATCATAGATTTGGTGACTGAAAGAAATCTCACATTCTCGGAACACTTGATTAAATCATGGTTAAACTTAGAGAACAAGCAACCAAAGAGTTCACCAATTCTCACAACCCTTTTCTTTACTCAGCAATCATTAAGAGAATCAACAAACAAAGGACTTTACAACCTATGAAACAAAACACCTTGACCACAATCACATCTAGAGAATCAGTGAACAGCTAAATCTCATAATCTCAAAAAGCCATGCTTAACTCTCATCTTATCTCATGATTCAGCAAACAAGGGTATCTCGCATTCTCAAAAAGAAATGCTTAACCATGGTCAGCCTTTGAGATTAATAGAATAACCCATATCTCCAATTTTCTAAATGTCTTTCATACCTTAGGTTATATCTTGAGATTGCATGCTGACCATAGATCATAGGAACAATCGACAGTCATCGCTAAATCACTAGATCCATCAGACCTTTACCTTTCAATTATGAGAATTAGTGACCATTGCATTCATTCAATCTCCCATGGCTATTAAACTTAACCCTTTCATTCTAAGAATGCATGACTGAAGAAGACACATCTTAAATTTGCTTTGTTCGCCAAGTCTCTGAAAGATTCAGAACTTTACTAACTAGTTCTGAGATCCTGCGAACACTTCAATCACTCAATTGCCAAATAACTTAGAGCATTGCCATCTTTTCTCAAGATCAAGTGACAAAGGAAAACTAGAGCCTCTACCAAATTACTTTATCAGAACCACCAAACTTAAAGGATACAAGGAAAAGACTCAGTCACTGGATTGCCAAATGACTTGTTGTAGGACCAATTCTTTTTGAGATTAAAACCTAACCGCTGATTGCAAAGAAAATCAATGGCATTCACTAGATCACTAGAAGATTATGAACTTAACTGCCTGACCTAGAGAACAAGAGATAACTACCATGCCAAGTCACCAAATGTTACAAAGAAAGCACCAAGAATCAAGCGAATAGGAGACAACTTTGTCGCTGAATTGCTGGATGTTAAAACTAACTGTGATAAAGACTGGGAGATTCAGCAACCAAAGGAAACTTAATAAAGGACTCACTACTATCATTAGTTCATTAAAAGACTTGAAGACAAGGAAGAACATTGCACGATTTAGTGAAGACAAGGAAAAATGACCACTTGCAAATTTGGAAGACTTAAGTGACCCAAAAAGTAACACGGGAATAGAAAGAACTAGGGCACACTCAAATCCAACCAAAGAAATAACCATTTAGGGGAAAAAAATGTCTAAGGCAAGGGTTTAAAAACATAAATATGAAAAATTTCAAGGAGTTCTGAAACCCTAAACTAGACAAAGACATATGCATGGACATTTAAAACAAGACCTCGAGCAAAGACCTTAAAAAATCTAAAATATACCCAACAAGGATCATTCTCCTTGATCGAAGCCACACCATGCTCTATTAGAGTGTACATAATGCCTTATGCCACCATAGGCTCTACACCTTTGTAGATACTTTAATTTCCCTTAGTCCAATCAATGGATCCAACAAAGGAATCTCATCATCAAACTATTCCTTATCGGGTTCTCACTAGGCCTAATTCCCTAGTATCCCTGCCAAAATGGTTTTTCAAGGATAACTCTCACTTTCCCAAAAAAAACTCAGGGATCTAAAGGAATATCTAGATACCCTTTTCACATCTACTCAACATATCTCACAATTGCATATTGTTCATTTGGATCATATTCCCAAACAATGATTATTGTTCTACAATTAGCCCTCCTATTACAAAGCAAGTACTATCTACTCACAATCCCAAACCTACCAACCTTAAATAGAGTTGGAACATCATCCAAATAAATGGATTTTTAAAATTTCAAGAGCTTCCACCTTTTTTTGATTGCCCAACTAACAAACCCTTCTTCCTAGGTGGAAAAGCCTAGGGCTTTGTCAAAGTGAACTCTCCAGTCCCTTCTAGACCCTCCTAGTGGATCTAAAACCATAAAATGGTCATAAAATTACACTCTATTAAAAAAAAGGTGACCCTCCTTTGGGTGGAATTCTCATACCTTTAATGGTCCAACCACCTTGCAACCCTCAATCAACAGTCTTCATTAATGTTTGATCCATTTCTCAATCCCATGTCCATCCATTCATACAAACACATTTATAAACCTATTATACATGGATTTAGTCTCTCCCACAATACATAATCACCACATAAAGTGGGAGAGCATAGGGCATCATTAGAACTTCAAGGCAATTTGTTGATTGCACCTCAAAAACTCTAGGAACAGTCAGCAAATTAATAGTGTTCTTTGATTCAAAACTTCAAAACAACTTGGAAAGGGTATGGAAATGAGTAAAAACTTATTCCAAAACCATTTAAATCCATTACAATAACTTATTGCACTAGAAGTAAATATTTTAACAAAACAAAAGAAGACTGTTCCTTATGGCAGTGAGTATGCCAGTTTGCAGAGAATTTAAATTTATTGATTTAAACTTTCTTTACATTGTTTTTTTTTTACACAAAATCACTAATAAACTCCCCTACACTCCTCTCTCTCTCATGCATGCATACACTACCCAAATACCCTTCTACCAATCGGTTAACATTTGGAACTTCCTTCCAAACCAATCACAGTTAGCTAATGACTGTTACACTTTTAGTTTATTGTTTATATTTTGTTGTCTACTTGATAACATAGTTGTCAACTTTGAAAACCTTTCAGTCTTATGTATAGAATTAATCTTTCAAAAGGTTTTTAAAACTCCATCCTAACCTTAAACCCTTAAACCCCTACATTATCCTTCAAAGGCCTTATTTTGCCAATTTAGGAAAATTACATCATTTGGGCACTTTTAGTGCATTTGACTTAATTAAAAAGGCTCTAATGGAAAATTTAAAAATATCATGGACCTTATAGGTCATTAAACACTTCACCTTCACTTAGGATCCCCACATGACCCCAAGGTGCACTTTAACTCATAAATGCCATTAAGGCTTACATCATTTGATCTTCCTACAAAGATGATCAAAACATAATCAAAATACATTTAAAGGACCATTATTCATCTTATTACAATCAAATGACCCATCAAGGTCATTTTCATCCTTCACTCCCCCCAAGATCTATTCAATAACCCTATTTTCCTCTAGGCCTTTTGTCATTGGCCCTAGTGCTCCTACAACATACACCACATCTTTAAAAACTTTCCAAGTCCTCTTGGAAACCTACAAGAAAACAAATGTTAGTAAAAAAACTCAGGCCTTCATCTTGAACTTTGGAAAAAGATAAGTCCTCATTGAACCATGCTTCTCCATGCATCTTCATCTTACATATAGGATTTCTCTCCTTCCTCAATATGATAATGGATTTCCTATGTTGCATCTTCTCCCTCACTTTCATGCCAACCTTTATCTCTAATTCACTTTGTGCTATCTCCACTCTAGGAGAAAATTTTATCACCTTTTGAGCCTCCTCATGGCCCATCACTACAAATTTAATTACTTCTTTGAAGGTTGCTCCTTATCATGCCTTTTAAACTCCTCCATACTTCTTCCATCCTTCTAATATTGCAAAAAGCTCATCCCATAAATCCAACTCATCTTCAAGACATTTTATGCCTTCCTCTATGCTGTCTTCTCCAACATCAACCAAGACTTTCTCACAAATCCTTACGCCTCTCATCATAGGTGTGTTTTCCTCTTCAACAACACCCATCCTAGTACCCTCTTCTTCCACCTTTTTCTTTATCCTTGCTTTTTCAACTAATCTTTGAATAGGCCATCTTATCTTCTTTTCCACCTTCAAGTGCCAACTCTTGGCTCTTCTCATTTCCCTCTACATTCTTGCTTCTCTTTCTTCATCTTCCTTTCTTCTCTACTTTTGAATTCTCTTCAACTTTTCTTCACTCTCTTCCAAAGCTTTCCTCAAGCTTCTCAACTCCTCTTGTCTCCTTCTTGTTTCTTCTTGCTTCTTTGCTTCTTGTTCTCTTTTCATTTCTTCATCTCTATTTCTTCCTTCAACCAAGTATTCTCTTAGTAACTTGGATAACTCTCTTTGATGAACTACAACTGATTTAGAACCTGAATGGAGAATTTGTAATTCAAGATTACTAAGGAGTTTCTAATTAGATATGCAAGATGATTAAATCAGTATTATGTTTTCATTGATGTCAACTAGCTTGACAATACTTATCTTGTAAGTTACTATACTGACACATCTGAAGAAAGGAGAAAGAGATGAAGAACAAAAATATCTCCATGAGAAAGATGTATATATCAGATGAGGATAAGGAATACACTGAGTAACTTGTTGATGAGTCTATGACTTGATGAAATTGACTTTATTATTTTTCATTCATCTATGATGAAGAATAGATTTGAAAGACACAAAGCAGTGTTGTTGGTAAATAAAGTATTTCAATATACACCGACAAAATGTAGTGTATACTGAGCGTAGTGTTAACTGAGTTTGTGTTCACCAACACATTTCTTTGTTAATAGAGAAAAATAGAAAGGAATTAAATGATCATTTTAGCCAATAAAGTGATGAGTTGTAAAGTGTATGAAATCAAGGTAACAAATAAGGTTTTTTGTGAAGATCGACAGCTAACATAAATCAAGAAAGATCTAATGGAGAAGATTGAAACATGTTATTCACACATCAGCTGAGGAAGCTTAAAGTAGAAAAATCTATGAATATGATTAAGCAGAAAAATCTGATGGAGGAAAAGAAAACAATTTACTCATCTATATAAGAGACATTGGTTTCATTATTGAAGGAGCCAGAAGAAGAAGATACTGCAGAATTATCGCATGAACAAGTTTTCATGCATTCTGATCATACTGGTTAATGAGAACTGAGTTGTGGAACAATTATTGAGCTATAGAGAGTAATTACCAATGGACAATAAGTTGATATAGTATTGAATCTGAAGTCGTATATTGATCAGAAAGATTTGAATGAGCTGAACATTGATTTGTAAACTACAAATGAAGTTGTTTCAAGGTAGATCATCTACTATTACATATTTAACCATTGTACATAGTCAAATATCTTAAGCAAGTGGACTAAGAAAGTCTTTTGATGTTTCATTCATAGAGTGAACATTGTTATCCTGTCAACCCTAGAGTGACTGCTGGTTGGATAATAGCTTTTTGCCTAAAATCCTCTAACAAGGTCACACCTAACAGTGTGTTTGTAACCTTTAACAGGGTTGGGTCTTCACTGACCTCACTTCAAAAGAGTGAACAATTTTGGGTTGTCGGTCCCAGGTGGTTTTTCCCTTCACAGGGTTTCCATGTTAAATCTCTTGTGTTAAGTGTTGATTTTGATATTTGTTTGTTATCATACTTTCCATATTACATGTTAGATTTGATCAGTAACTATTATAAATTTTAGATTGACAATCGGTAAAAACATAGACAGTGAAAATATCTTATGTTTACCAAGTAGTAGAAGTTAAATAATTTTTTTTGGATTATACATTTTGTTTTGGGACACTAGATAATTGATTCACCCCCCTCTTAATTATTCTAACAATTGGTATCAGAGTCATGGTTTCCTAAAACAAAGTTTTAAGGACTTCATCAAAAAGGTCTCAAGATGTATAAGAGGGAAGTTGCAAAGCTGAACAAAGATAACTTCACAGTATGGCAAAGCTAGATGAAGTTGCACATATCTGGAATTGGGAATTCTGCACTAGAACTGATGGAGAATAGCTACATTGAATCGACACCAGGTCCCCTAACACTTGATCAACTAAAGGACAAGCATGAACATAATATTACTATGATGGAACTTGTTACTGCCTGTACCGATGCCAAATTTGAAGACATTAAGGGATGCACAATTGCTAAAGCCATGTGGGATAAACTGACTCTAATATATAGTGGAGATGTGAATGTTAAGAGAGCCAGAGCAAAAAGCCTAAGAGGTCAATTTGATGATATGAAGATGAAAGAAGGTGAGAACATTGTGCAATACACAAATAGACTAAAAGAGGTAGTACATGCTATTAGAGCATCCAGTGGAGTTATTGATGATGAAATAGTGATAAGCAAGATTCTCAGAACTTTGCTGCCAGTTTATGCGAATAGGATCTCTGTAATTCATGAAACAAGAGCTACATCGAACCTTACACTTGACACACTGATCGGTAAGCTTACAACCTTTGAATTGAATAACTTTGACAATAGTGTTGTACCTTCTGTTGAATCTACTTTCATGTCCTCTTTGAATATTGGTAAGTCTAGTAGCAAGAATGATAAGAATAATGATAGTGATATTAATACCGATGATGAACTTGATGAGCTTGAAGGTCTTATGGCCAGAAGATTTCCCAAAGGTAAGGGAAGGTATAGAGGAAAGCTACCCTTAGCATGTTTTAAGAAGTTGGCCACATCATTGCTATATGTCCAAATAAGAAAGATGATGATAGATCCAAAGACCGATCCGAAGGAAGCTATGGGAGAAGAGTTAATAGAGGCTATCGAAACAACAACAGAGATAGCTGAGATAGTTATGAAAAAGTGAAAAAGGTATGTTACATAGCCAAATAATTTGAATTTGAATCTGACACTGATTATGATGTAGAAGTAGTATTTGTTGCTATGAAAGATGATTCAGAGGAAGAAGAGAAATGTGAAGAAACAACACTGATCTCTAAAGTAAGTAGAAATGATACATGGATCATAGATAGTGGTTGTACACATCATATGACTAGTGATATAGAGAAATTTGATCTACTTGATGAATATGATGGAGGATTTGTTAGAATGGGAAATGATGTAGCTTGTATGGTGAGAGGTAAAGGTTCACTGATGATTAATGATGGAATAAATGTGAAAATGCATATTGGATAGATGGACTAAACAATAATTTGTTAAGTGTGGCTTAGCTAAATAACACAGGCCATTGACTTTCTTTTGAGAGCATAAAGGTAAGAATCTAAGATAATGGAGGAAGACTTGTTAGAACCGGTACAAAATCTAGAGGTAATCTATTTTATCTTGATATTGATCAGTCTTCTTGTTTATTAATGAAGGATGAAGATGCATGGTTGTGGCATAAGAGGTTATGTCATGTGAATTTTGATAACATGATCAATATTAGTAAGAAGAAAAGAGTTAGAGGGTTGCCTAACTTATCAAAACTAGATCATGCTATGTGCCATGAATGTCAGAAAGGTAAGATGACTAAGTCTAGTTTTAAGAGAAAAGACTACTCAACAAAGAAAATACTTGAGTTGGTTCAAACCGACCTATGTGGTCCTATGAGAACTCTGAGCTATTATGGTGATATATATTTTATTCTTTTTTTTATGACTATACTAGACTGATGACTATTATGTTCTTGAAAGAGAAATGTGAAGCATTTAAGATGTTTAAATGGTATAAGGAAAAGATAGAAAAAGAAACTAGAAAAGAATTAAAATGCTTAAGATCTGATAGAGGAGGTGAATTTATCTCTGATGAATTTACTAATTTCTGTAATGAGCATGGTATTAAGAGACAGGTCTCTACATTGAGAACACCTCAGTAGAATGGGATTGTTGAAAGAAGGAATAGGTCAATCATTGACTATGCTAGAACATTGATGATACAAAAGAATGTTGCTTAGACATATTGGAAAGAAGCTATTAGTACAGCTGTATATGTGCTTAACTGAGTACAACTGAATAAGGACACCAACCAAACACCTTATGAGCTATGGTTTGGACACAAACCTTAAGTTATTTTAGGATTTTTGGAAGCAAATGTTTTATTTTGAAAGATGAGAGAAATGGGAAATTTGATACTAAAGGTGATGAAGGAATATTCTTAGGATATTCTACTAAGAGTAAAGCATACAAATGTCTGAATAAGGTTACAAATAAGATGATTGAAAGTACTAATGTCTGTGTTGATGAGTTTGATGAAAAGAACATAGAAGAAAGAAAGGAATTGGAAGACTATGGTAGATTCACTTACATTAAACTTCCTGATTATCTATCAAAGTCACAACCTATGATAACCGGTCAATAGGAAAATAACCCCGAGGAATAGGAAAGGGAAACCGATGAACAAGATGGTGCTACCGAGAAAGCACATGAACCTGAATAGGATGAACAAGAAAGAAGAAACTAAGTACTAGCTATTTTTGTCAGAAGACATCATCTTGAGACACAAATTATTGGAGACAGGCAAGATGGAATGCAGATAAGAGGCAAAACAAGACAAGGTACATGTCTAGTTTGTGAATTTGAACCAAAGAATGTGAAAGTTGCATTAGAGAATGAAGAATGGGTTAATGCAATGAAAGAGGAAATAGAACAAATAGAGAAAAACAAAACTTGGTCCTTAGTACCCTGACCTAAAGATAAGAATGATATCGATACTAAATGGATATTCATAAACAAACTGAATGAAAATGGTGAAGCGACAAGAAATAAAGAGAGATTGGTATGCAAGGGATATGCACAGGAAGAAAGCATTGACTATGGTGAGACATTTGCACTTGTTTCTAGATTGGAAGGAGTTAGAATACGAATTGCATATACTGCACACAAGAAATTTAAGGTTTATCAAATGGATGTGAAGTCATCATTTCTGAATGGTATACTTGAAGAAGAGGTCTACATAGAACAACTTGAAGGATTCATTGATCCAGACAATGGAGACATGGTATGTAGATTACACAAAGCTTTATATGGTTTGAAGCAAGCACAAAGAGCATGGTATGAAAGGCTACATACTTACTTGTTAAGTATTGGATTTGTAAGAACCAGTGAAAACAACAATTTGTACATGAAAGGTGATACTGATGACACTATTCTTATTGCTGAAATTTTTGTTGATGATATTATTTTTGGAGGTCAAGATCATGTATGTAAATATTTTGTTGATGACATGAGGAATGAGTTTGAAATGTCTATGTTCGGAGAGATTAAATTTTTTCTCAGATTACAAGTGATTTAGCAGAGTGCTGGGATATTCATCACACAGTCCAAGTACATAAAGGAAGTCTTGAAGACATTTGGCATGGGAGATGCTAAACCTGTGGGAACACCAATGGCTACTAGAAGTAAATTAACAAAGGAAGATGAAACTACAGAGGTAAACCAGACACTTTACTGATCTATGATTAGTAAACTAATGGATGTAGTTCATAGTAGACTAGATATAGCACATGTTGTGGGAATTGTTGCTAGATATTTTGCTAATCCTAGAGAATCACACATGATTGCTACTAAAAGGATCTTAAGATACCTAAAAAAGATAGAGGATTATGGATTATGGTATCCTAAGGAAGGTAAGTTTGAGTTGAAGGTTTATACCGATGTCGATTGGGCTAGAAATGTGGATGACAGAAAAAGTACCACTAGAGGAGAATTTTTCTTTGGTGAAAGACTTGTAACCTGGACAAGTAAAAAGTAGGCTTGTATTTCTCAGTCTACATCTAAAGTAGAGTATGTTGTTGCTTCTACTAATTGCTCAAACATTACATATATTAGGCAAGTTTTGGAAGGAATGAATGAAGTAATCACTGATCCGATGATTATATACTGTGACAACACAAGTGCTATTAATATTTCAAAGAATCTAGTGATGCACTCTAGGACAAAGCATATATCAATTAAGTATCACTACTTAAGAGAACAAGTGCAAGAGAAGCAAGTGAAGTTAGAATTTGTTACATCTAAAGAACAACTTGCAGATATCTTTACAAAGCCTCTACCAAAGGACACATTTGAATAGTCGAGGACTAGACTTGGGGTCCGTCCCCTATCCATCAGTCACTAATGTGATCTGGATGTTGCATCAACCTAATCTTATTAGATGATAACACATTTTGATGCATCATAGTTCACACTTTGGATATTGTTCAAGGTTGTGATTAAGTTTTAAGAACTAAAATAGATTGGGATATCGGTATAAAAAGATACAGAGATTGTATTGGACAACAAAGAGTTACTTAGCTGCTACAAGAGCTGATTATTTATTTGTTTCTTTGGCATTGTTTTCAAAGGGAGAGATATGCACTGATGAGAACTATCTAAGGGAGAGAATGACAAACCTATATTTTTTTTTAATGTTGTTTAGTAATGTAATGATTAAACATATTAAGCTAGGGAGAGCTTACACAACATTTGATTACAAAGTTTTATAGTACATATTTGGTATGTGTATGGTAAACTTCATATTACTTGAGTTGCCATCAATTTCAAAGGGAGAGATTGATGAACTACAACTGATTTAGAACCTGAATGGAGAATCTATAATTCAAGATTACTAAGGAGTTTCTAATTAGATATGAAAGATGATTAAATCAGTATTATTTTGTCATTCATGTCAACTAGCTTGACAATACTTATATTGTAAGTTACTATATCGACACATCTGAAGAAAGGAGAAAGAGATGAAGAAAAAAAATATCTACATGAGAAAGATGTATGTATCAGATGAGGATAAGGAATACACTAAGTAACTTTTTGATGAGTCTATGACTTGATGAAATTGACTTTATTATGTTGCATTCATCTATGATGAAGAATAGAGCTGAAAGACACAAAGTAGTGTTGTTGGTAAATAAAGCATTCCAGTAAAGACCGATGGAATGTAGTGTATACCGAGCATAGTGTTAACTGAGCTTGTCTTCACCGATGCATTTCTTTGTTAACCGAGAAAAATAGAAAGGAATTAAATGATCAGTTTAGCTGATAAAGTGATGAGCTGTAAAGTGTATGAAATCAAGGTAATAGATAAGGTTTTTTGTGAAGATCGATGGCTAACATAAATCAAGAAGGATCTAATGGAGCAGATTGAAACATGTTACTTACACATCAGCTGAGGAATCTTAAAGTGACAAAAACTATGAATATGATTAAGCAGAAAAATTTGATGGAGGAAAAGAAAATGATTTACTCGTCTATATAAGAGACATTGGTTTCATTATTGAAGGAGCTGGAAGAAGAAGATACTGCAAAATTATCATGTGAACAAGTTTTCGTGCATTCTGATCATACTAGTTAATGAGAACCAAGTTGTAGAACATTTATCAAGCTACAAAGAGTAATTATCGACAGACAGTAAATTGATATAGTATTGAATCTGAAGTGGTATATTGATCAGAAAGATTTGAATGAGCTAAACATTGATCTGTAAACTACAAATAAAGTTGTTTCAAGGTAGATCATCTACTATTACATATTTAACCATTGTAAACATTCAAATCTCTTAACCGAGTGGACTAAGAAAGTCTTTTGATGTTTCATTCATAGAGTGAACATTGTTATCCTATCAACCCCAGAGTGATTGCTGGTTGGACAATAAATTCTGGTCTAAAATCCTCTAACAAGGTCACACCTAACAGTGTGTTTGTAACCTTTAACAGGGTTGGGTCTTCACCGACCTCACTTCAAAAGAGTGAACAATTTTGGGTTGCCGGTCCCAGGTGGGTTTTCCCTTCATAGGGTTTCCATGTTAAATCTCTTGTGTTATGTGTTGATTTTGATATTTTTTTGTTATCGTACTTTTCATATTACATGTTAGATTTGATCAGTAACTATTATAAATTTTAGACTGACAATCGGTAAAAACACAAATAGTGAAAATATATTATGTTTTCCTAGTAGTAGAAGTTGAAGCATTTGTTTTGGATTATACATTTTGTTCTGGGACACTCGATAACTGATTCACCCCCCTCTTAGTTATTCTAACACACTCTCTCTCACTCCTAGTTAATGCCATCTCTTCACACCTATCCAAGATTCATTTGATATCTAGCCAGCACTTTGGAACACTCAAGGAGGAAATATACACTCCAGGGCCTCAACAAAGGGCTTTCAATCTTCTAAATCCTAAACTTTTCCCTCACTTTGATAGCATATGATGTAGAGGCCCTAGGAGTAATTTCAACCATAAAATACAAGAGGGACTTCCATAGTGTTATCACAACACCAACCAAGCATTTTCGTGAGGATTATTCTCCTTGGTCCAAGCCACACAATGCTCTATCAGAGTGCACGTAGTGCCTTATGCCAACATAGGATTTATACCTTTGTAGATAATCTAGACTCTCTCAATCCAATCAATGGATCCAACCAATAAATCTCATCTTCAAACTATTCCTTACTGGGTGCTCACTAGGTGTAATTCCCTAGTAGCCCTGTGAGACCAATTTTTCAAGGATAAATCTCACTTTCCCCAAACAAATCAGGGATATAAAGGCATATATAGATACCCTTTTCATAGCTACTAAACATATCTTAGAACCACATATTTTTCCTTTGGATCATATGGCCGAACAATGATTGTTTCTCTACAATTAGCCCTCCATTAGAGCTCCTATTACAAAGAAAGTACTATCTACTCAAAACCCCAAACCTCCCAACCTTAAAAAGAGTTACAACATCATCCAAATCAATTTATTTTCATACTTTAAAGAGGTTTAATTTTTTTTTTATCACCCAACTAAAAACCCCTCCTTCCTAGGTGCACAAGCCCAAGGCTTTGTCAAAGTAAACTCTCTAATCATCCACAACCTCCCAATGGATATAACACCATAAAATGGTCATAAAATGACACTTTATGCAATAAGAGGTGACCCTCCTTTGGTTTTATTTCTCATACCTTGACTAGTCCAATGACATTGCAACCCTCAATCAACATTCTTCAATAACGTATGCTCCATTTCTCAATCCCTTGTCCATCCCTACATACAAAAAAATATGGAAACCTATGATACATGGATTAGTTCTCTCCCATAAGGAAAAATCACCTCAAAAATTGGGAGAGCCTAGGGCATCATTAGAACTTCAAGGAAATTTGCTAATTGTACTTCAAAAACTCTAGGAACAATCAACAAATTAATAGTTTTCTTTGATTCAAAACTTTATAAAATAACCTACCAAGGGCATGGAAATGAATAAAAACTTAATCCAACACCAGTTAAATCCATTACCAATCATTTATTGCATGGAAGTAAATAGTTAAACAACACAAAAGAATATTGTTCCTTACGATAGCGAGTAAGTGAGAATTTAAGTTTATTGATTTAAACTTCCTTTACATTGCTTTCCTTTGATACAAACATACTACTAAACTCCCATACACTAATCTCTCTCTCATTCACACATACACTACCCAAATATCCTTCTACTAATAGGTTAACATTTGAAACTTCCTCCCAAACCAATCACAAACAATTAATGACTGTAACACTTTTAGTTTATTATTTATATTTGTTATCTAGTTGATAGAATATTTGTCACCTCTGACAACCTTTCACTCTTATGCAATGAATTCATCTTCCAAAAGTATTTTAGGACTCCATCCTAAACTTAAACCCTTAAACCCTTCTTAAACCCCTACACTAGCCTTCAAAGGCCTTATTTTTCCAATTTAGGCAAATTACATCATTTGGGCACTTATAGTGCATTTGAATCAATTAAAAGGATATAATGACCAACTTACAAATATCATGGATCTTATAGCTCATTAAACACTTCACCTACACTTAGGATCCCCAAATTACCACAAGGTACACTTTAACTCCCAAATGCCATTAAGGCTTACATCATTTGATCTTTTTACAAAGACAATTACAATATAATCAAAACACATTTAAAGGACCATTATTCATCTTATGACAATCAAATGGCCCATCAAGGTCATGTTAATCCTTCACTCCCCATAGGATCTATTTAGTGACCCTAGTTTCCTTTAGGCCTTTTTTCCTTGGCCTTGGTTCTCCCGCACCAACCATGCTAGATCTTTGAAATATCAAACATTGTCAAGGTGAATCCTTTGCGGTCTTTCTTTAGCAATGGAAAAAGCTATACTCATGCTATCATTGATCGATTCTTGAGAATTGAAAGATTGACATATTAATCAATTATCTAGTTCATGAAAGGAAATGTGCATTGCAAATAAAAATCTTACTTCATTTGATAAACTAGTTGAACCATCTATTGACAAAGAGGATGTTCTTGTCCATAAGGGAAGTATCACTCTTCAATCGAAAGAGCATAAATCCTATTCCAACAACTAGCATAACAAGGATTAAAAAAAATTTATGGAACAAGACCAAAGATTTCATCAATGACAAAATCATGGCTACAACTTCTATGTGTACCACTGCTAAAGAGCCAGTGTTTAATATATCAACTTCTTGGAAAGCTAAAATTGATAAGCCTTGGGCCTCTAAGACAAAGAGAAACTTCACTCCTATTTGAGAGTCACTTGAGTATGATTTGAATACTCTCTTGACTAACAAGATTATTACCTTGTCTGATAGCTGAAGACCTTACGATCCTAAGATAAAGCCTAAATGGTGGAACGACAACAACTATTGTGATTATTATCATAATAAATTCCATAAAACTAACAAATGCATGAAACTAAAAAATATTATCCAGGATCTAATTGACAATGAGACTATTGTGGTTGATTCCCCACAATTAAACAATGATCATAAGGCTTTCAAGAAGCCTTTTCCTAGATTTGAAAAGGGGGAATCTTCTAAGGAAAATGATAACAAGGTTTCCTACACCTATTATAATAATGAAAATATGATCAACATTATTGAATCTTCTAATCATACTAAAGGAAAAGATAAATTTGGATCACCTAATATGGAAATCAGCTCTCAAGAAAATTTCACTACATCAGGAGCAAGTTCATCTTCCTCCTCTACTTCTAAGAATGAATCAATCTCAACAACTACACCATCTATCCTTTTGACTACACATGATCCTAATCTGGTTAAACAACTTTAGTACACCTCAACTCATATCTTTATACTTTACCTACTTGAAATCTCTCCTACTCATAGGGAGATCCTTGATTAAGCCCTCATTCCAGCTAACATACCTAGGGACCTAGACATTGATATGTCTAGTCCATGATCGGTCACCTTTCTTCACCATACTATGTAATTTTTTTAGAAAAAGATGACACATCTATCATTCATCCTCACAATCAACCCCTCCATATTGAAGTCTCTATTAAACAATATAGAGTAAAGAAAATTTCTATATATGGAGGCATGGCTTTGAATTTTTTACTTTCAGCCTAGCTAAAGCTCTTTCTTTCTCAGAGCATGTTGTTGATCCTTGATGCAAAATAACAATAAGAGCATATGATGAAGATGAACTCTCTTATAAAGGCTTGGTAGTCTTACCTATTAGAGTAGGTCCTATTTAGAGGAATGCCATCTTTTAGGTCCTAGATATTCCTTTGGCATATAACATACTCTTGGGTCATCCTTGGATCCATAAAATTCAAGCAGTTCCTTGCATATACCATTTCTGCATAATATTCCCTCATGATGGAATTGAGATTACTATTCCTGGAGACTTAGCATGTGCCTATAAAAATCCTAAATAGTCATATCGGATGGTTCCTCACAACAAAGAAGGATCACCTCCTAAAACATAATAAATGAAATGAAAATCACCTTTATCAGACTATGATAAAAGAATACTTGTGATACCTACTGGTATAGGAGCTGACTGAGTGGGAACTTTTCTTGTCTCTTCAAAATCTTATGGGAAATAATCTCCATCAATTAGAACACCTATTACTCATCAAAGTAATAGAATTATTAAGGCTATCATTCCCCTAGAGATGGAAAGGGATAAAAGTGCTACCTTACTCTACAAGAGCAAAGAACCTGGACAAAAAGACAAAAATACTGCAATCTCACCTAAAAATTATGGTGTCAGTTATCAACTTATGAAGAATATGGGACATGATGGAAAAATTCCTCTTGGAAAAGGAAAAGTCCTTGAACCTTTATATGCTAAATTTATAAATCCTAAGGAAAAAACTAGTGTTGGCTATCATGGAAACAAGCTTAACAAACCTAGTAGCAACACTCATACAAATGAGGATTCACATGATGAAGAAGAAGAATTGACATATGAAAGACTCTTCCACACTCAAAATTCTAATCTAGACTATCAGGGAGAGCCTTATCTACCTTCTCAGGTACCTCAAGAGCATGAACCTAGTCTTAACTAGGAGGATCTTATCCACTCTACTGAGAAAACTCCTACTGCTACTACTATTCTCTTGATGTTGAGTGCATCATTGACTCTAATCCTAATTTGGGAAACCTTTTTCTATCCCTTGTATCTTATATATACATATTATGGATTATAATCCTACTACTACAAATGGTAGTGGTATTTTTCCTATTACAAAACAAGCTCCTTCTACTGAAAATATACTTCCTATGACAAATGATAGTGATAAAGAAAACCTACCTCCTACTATGTCTCTAACAGATTACATGAGGTTGTATCACAATAGTAAAAAAAACTCACATGAGTATGAGTGGGACTCCTTATCAGATGCTCCAATAGAAATACTAGTTGATGTTATACATAGATAAGCTCCTTCTGCAAACTTTGAAAGAGGAGAAAGCTCTAATTCTCACGAACAAGAAGATGATGGAAATACTTTCCATGCTTTTGTGGAAATCATCCCTATGGTTCTTAGGCTATCTAATCAAAACAATTCTCCATCTACTCAAGAAAAACATGAGTATATATGACCTCATCATGTCATAACTTCATGGAACTTGCAAAGATCTACAATTGAGATGGTTCCTATTCCTGCACTTCTACCATAAAAAGAGGGACATAGTTCTCATAACTTGCCATCTTGGATGGACTCACATAATACTCCTCTAAAATCCTCTGAGACTTATATGACATCTTGCGATCAACAACTTTCTATGGAGGATACTTTTCTTGACTTATTTTATTCATTCATGAATGATGAGGAAGATATCAATATCTTTGCACTTGAACCTATTGACCCCTTACCCCTAATCCTTCTTGAGCTAAGTGGCTAACCCACTTCCCATCCATCTCTCCATCTAAACCCATCATATTAGCTTCATTCATCCATAATTCCTGAGTCTTCTAGAAGTAACTTGGATGCAGAACATAAAAATAAGAATCCACTTATATCTAAAGGTCACCATGTCCCATCTAATTGACATGTGACTACAAAGGAAAAATAAAAATTCAAAGGACCACAAAGGTCCTCAAAGAAAAAAAGAAAATCAAAGAAAATATGGATTCCTAAATATATCATAAAAGAATTACAATTGAAATCATCTCAAAGAAAAGAAAGATCAAAGGCCATGTGGATCCTGTTAGCATGTGCAAAAAATTTCATGGCTCTAGCCCTTTTCCCCTAGTCTCTACAGTTATTTTTAGGTCTTTGCCTTTGCCCTGGTTCAATTTTTTTGAAAATATAGCCATTGCATACAAAAAACCCTTTGAAAAACCCTGGCCTTGTTATATTTTCAAGTTAACTTTTCGGGCCACTTAAAACCTTTTATCTGCATGTGCTTTTTTAAACGGGTTCACTTTATGTCATGTGGTTAGGTTCTTCATGTGTTGGTGGGGTCCCCTTTATATTTCCTAAGCACCCATGTTTTAATTTTTCCTAAGCCCTATAGTTCCCTGCCAAAATATTTTCCCTAATTCATGCTTTAATATTTTCCTATGTTTCGGCAGCCATTTTTTTTTTCCCTGGGCCCAGCTCTGACACCATCTCCATCTAATGGTGGGTGTATCTTCTCAAGCAATGTGTCAGATGCATAAGATCTTGAGACGGTCATTGATTCTTTGTATGATGTAGCCTTTTTCTCATTCGGGTCCACTTGCCAAGTATTCTGATTTGAAGTTTTTTTATTGGTCCATGTAGTATGAGGTGGAATCCTATCAGTGGGACCAATTTTCTTGGCATTTAGGCAGATTAAAGTTTGATCTAATCTTGTGGCTTTCATTATATCATTGATATAACATGCTCAATTTTTAATGTAGTGGTATAGCGACAACCATTGATTCTCTTTAAGATGGCACGTGGGTCCGTTAACACATATGCATAGTTGGCGGCTTCTAGTTGGTCCATGTAGTAACATGTTGGCATGTTGTCAGTGGGACCACATTTCCAGATGTGTCAGAGGGTCCTGATCCTGTCAGAGAATCGACGAACGATGTATAATCTTATGGGTTTTGTCAGAGGCTTAAGAACTTGTGATGGCCATTGATTTTGTTTCCTGTCAGATGGTTGTCAGAGATGGGAGGAGATTCCCAATCTAATAGTGGGTGCATAATTTGACAGAATCTCAGATGGGTATGCGAACTTTAGACCACTGTCAATCTTCCTGATGCGGGCCTGATCAAATTTTCTCAGTCTTTTAGTGGTTCTGACAAAATGGTTAGTGGCCCGACAAATTTCCAAGGCTTCACTCATTCGCATGAAATAGTGGTGGTTCCATAAGTGTTTTAGTGGTTTAGCGAACAAGTGTTCATGGAATTGCTAAACTTTCTTGCAGATAGATAAAGTGTTTTGCGAATTGGCGATGACCTTTTGTCACTAGTTCACTAAATGTGGGACCAAGTTTAGAATTTTCTTTGGGTCACCAAGTCATGGAGTTAAGTTTTCTCTTCACGAATGGGAAATGCATTGTTGCATGGTCACTAGAGGGTAAACCCAGGGTGGCAGTTCAGTTAAGATCATAAAAGACCGTGAAAGGTATAGATCTAAAGGTTGAGACTTAAAGTTGATGGAGATTCAAATGTTGACTGCTGATTTTCTATTAAAGCCATAAAATGACCGTTGAAGTTCAAATTCAAATTTGCAGAGGGTTTCAAGTGACAGAAGGTACCAAAATTTATGGTTTTAATGGCCGATTTTGATTAATTTGGTGGCGCTGGTTGTTGCAGACTGGTCTGAGGGTCCCTGTGGTAAGTGGCATGATGTTTTTGTACCAAGAGAAGTATGGTTTTGTGCTCAAGGTATGTTTGTAGGTGGCCGATTTGACTGGTTTTCATGGCAATTCCTTGTTGTTTTGTACTGTCCTCATGGATTTTGATGATTGCAGATCCATCTGAGATTCTTTTTCTCCGGGTTGCTTATGTTTCTTCCCCTACAATAAATTATGATGTAGTTTGGGTTGGTTGAGTTGTTGAAACCCTAAGCCTAGTCACCCAAAGCCTGATGCATCCTTTTTGAGGATTCCAAGGTGACTAGGGGTATAAGAAGAAAGATGTTTTATTTTGAAAGGGTTCTGATCTTGATTAGTTCTAGGGATTTGTAGTAGGCGGTATCATATTATATTAGATTGAATAGAATTTCCTTGAAGTATTTTGTAGGTTATTGAAGTGGTTTTCTCTCTTCTCTGCTTTGAACATGTACATGATTCATTATACTCAATACAATTATTTCAAACTTTCAAGTCTCTTCTTGGTGTCTATCTTGTGAATTCTAGATTTTTTGATCTATTGCATAGGGTACCTTTGTATATGTTCCAAGTCTTTAGTTCTTGATCTAGGATCAAGTGAAATATACTTTGGATAGGGCATAGATTCACTTTGATTTGTCTACAAAAGGATATTATAAGTAATAGATGGGCTGAAATACTTGTGTTTATGGCTATGAGTCTTTGACAATAGTTGGTTCATGTTTCAATGTCTGTATTTGAGATTTTCCCAATGGATAATGGCACTGATTAGAGATTAGTATATTCAATTGAGTTCAATGCCTGATTAACCCTTGATTACTTCTCTCCATCTCTAGATATCAACACTCTTCAAGTTTTAATTGTATTTGGTTGATAGTAGTAATACCCTATAGTAATGGAGAGTCAATGAATGGGAGGTTAGCATTTAGCACTTTCTTACTATTCAATATGTTGTTTAGACCCAGTCTTTGGTGTGTGAAGTATAGTTTTCACTGGGTTAGGTGCACCCGCCTTGGTTTTGCAGAGCTAGAAGTGAAGAGGGCAGTCTTGTCCCTATAGTTGGTCTAGTTGCCCTAAGATCCTTATACATTTTGGAACTAACCAATCCTAATATCAACCTGAGGGTATATTGGTAGCCTAAGAGCATAAGCATCCATTTTGAACACCAACAAGATGGTGACTCTACTGGGGAGAATAATGATGAAAAAATATATCTGTTAGGATCTCTGGTTGGGACTATATTGTTAAAATCAAAATCTTTTGTTGACCAGATTGATTTACCCATCTGAGTCACCAACAAGATGGTGACTCTACTGGGGAAGTGTTACACAAGTCTATAGTAACCAGTAGGTCATCATTGAAAAATAGGCTTATTCTTGTCCCTTGTCTTATAGTCTCATTTGGGTATTTGTTAAGTGGTATTGTAAGATTCCCAATATACTTAAGTGGTGACTCAAACATCTCTGTAGTAGTGCTAGTCAGTAGATTTTTATCAAATGAGTTATAGAGGTACTAGGTCTCGGAGGAATGAACATCCTAAAAGCTTAATGGAAGAAGGTATTCCAAGCACTTCTAGGACTAGTCAAACAAGGGGAAGAAAGAAGAAAGGAAATCTTTCTCATACTTGGAGAAATAAAAAGGATAGAAGACAAGAAACTCAAACCAAGCCTAGTCAAGAAGAAAATATTTTGGAATATGAAGAGGCTATTGATTTGGGATTAAACCAGTATGAGGATGAATTTCAAGTGGGAGATGATGAGTTTGAGACTACTCTCCTTGAATCAGATGAGATCTTCGAGGAGGTCTATGAATTGGAAAGAAGAGTCCAAGAACAAGTTGCTATCAACAAACAAAGAGAAAAGGATAAAGAGGACAAAGTAAGATAAGCAATGATAAGGGTTGATCAACTAAAGAGGTAGTTGTTAGATTTGGAGGCAATTAATTTTGTCCTAGAGCTTGAAAGAGTAGAGGAATAGCCTATTGTGTATAAAACACATGAGATAACTAGGCCTAGAGATAAGGGCAAAAAAAAAATTGTTGGAGTGCAAATTAGTGAATAGATTCATGTGGAAAACCCATTAGATCAAGGGTTGAGATTAAATGCAGACCTTGAGAGGGCTAGAAAAGAGAAAGAAATGTAGGGTAAAGAACTAGAGAAGGAAAAGTTGGAGGCTACTACTGCAGAAATGAGGAAGAAGATTGATTTTCTCAAGCATACCTCAGGACCTTCAAATGTTGCTACTTGTTTCTTGGGGCAAGGTGGAAATCATGGTGACCTTGTAGCTCAAACAAATGGCATTATGGGTGCTTCTAAAATTCCTGATGGTTCAAACACAAGGACATCTACATCTCAAGGAATGGATCCACCACATGGAGTTCCTGTTCATGAAAGGTACAAACAACTTATCTTTTTTGGTATTCCTAGTTATCCTAATGTTATTCCTGATGAAATTAGAAAGAAACTCCCTAATTTTATTGGAAACAATGTCATTACATGTGAAGAACATCTAAAAAAATTTAAGGATGTAATAGATGATTATAATGTTGAGCCTGATGATGTTGTAATGAATTTATTTGTACAATCTCTGACCAAGGATGCTAGGGATTGATTTAGAGGATTGCCCCATGCTAGTATAGGATCTTGGAATGAATTTAAGAATTGTTTCAAAGAGCATTATGGAGATAAAAAAAATGAGGGTTTTATTTTGAATGAATTCAATAACATAAAAAAAAATCAGAATGAAGAGGTCCTTGAATTTAATATAAGATTCCAAAAGGCTATGCATAGGCTACTGTAAGTTATCAGATTAGATGACAGGGTGTGTCTTGTGACATACTTAAATGATTTTGATGCAAAGATGGGTTACCTCTTAAGGGATAAGAACCCTAGAAATCTTGGGGAGGCTTACAAGTTGGCTATCGACATAGAAAGTAATAGAACAATATCAAGAAAATTAGGGAGAAGAGATCATTATAGGCCTTAAGTGAAAAACAAGAAAGAAATGGGAAGGTCTACTAATTTTAATCCTAAGGAGGAGGACAATCTAAAGAAGATTCTAAGTGCTTTAGAGAGTCTAAAGCTTGATGAAAAAAGAAACAATAAGGTTGCAACAAATGACAGGCCAGCTTTAAGTAATTTTAGCAGGAAACCAAGAATGCAAAACTACCCATACAATACTCAATGGAAGGATGGAAAGCCCATTTTTCCAGTTAAAAGGGATAGGCCTGATGATAGGATTCTTGATCCTCTACAAAGAAATTCAATCAACATGAATGATGATATCCCATGGTGTACTATTTGTCAATCTCCTCATAGTCCAGAGCATTGTGTTATTACTTTGAATTTACCTGATAACTGAGAACAAGATGAGCAATATGATAAGAGTGGTTACGGAATGACTTCTTCACATGCATGGGATGAGGTTGACTCTACTGATGATGAGGAGGAAGAATTTGATGATGTTGGATGTGGTGTAGTGAAGTGTGAGGAACATGTTTCCTTAAGGAGACCCTCTAATGAGGAAATTGCACAAATCACTACAGACATGGTCACTCAAGCTAGGAGTAATTACAATTTAAGAGGCAGGACAGTTGGAGGCACAAGTGGTAAACTAGGTAGCATGTTTATCAAGAATCCTAAAAGGAACACACAACAACATGAACATAAGGAATAGGGTCTGGTGTTGTCAGTCAAGTTAAAATAAAAAACAAGAGTGGGCCTACTACAATACCTAAGGGTAAAGTCAAGGCATCAGAAGTAGTTGTCCCCATACCTCAAAAGGAAGATGAATTTGTAAAAAAGAGTAACTCTGACTTGATTGTCCAAAAAGAGGATAAATATATCTCTGAGATTAAGGAAGATATTGGCAACCATTCTTATGTTCCCATTGATATGACTAAATTTCTTTCACAAATAACTGTCAAGGTTCCATTGTTAGAAATGATGAGAATAGAAGAGCACAAGGTCAAGGCCTTGGATTGGGTAAATGGTGCCTCTTCCATAAAGGTCCAAGAAATGAATAGAGGTGACAAGCATGTGGCTACTTTAGATGACACAACTGACAGTAAAAATGAAGAAATTGTCTTTGAGATTCCTCAGAGGTATTTGGATGCAAGCATTGTAAATACTACATCAGGGACAACTGATCCTTTTTTCTTGTCCCTTATGATAAATGGAAAATTATTGAAGAATTGCATGATTGATTTTGGAGCATCAAACACTGTCATGCCTGCAAAGATCATGAAGTCACTGGGACTAAAGTTTGATACACCTCATGGGAGATGCCAAGCTATGGACTCAAGACAAGTGCCAGTTATTGGTACCATTAAGGCTTTTCCTTATAAATTAGCAGCATTTCCTAACAAACAATTAACTATGAGTATTCTTGTAGTTGGCATTCCCCCTCAATATGGAATGTTGTTATCTAGAAAGTGGACTGCCTCCATGGGAGGAAGTATTCAATGTGACTTGTCCTTTGCCACTTTTAGCATTGAAGGTGAAAGTGTGAAATTTTCAAGGGAAGCTATAACTCCACATATGATTGAGGAGGATGAAGAGGACAATATGAATTGTTTTGTGGACACTGACATTGGTTCTTTCCAAGTTTAGGAGAGAGAGATGCAAGAAAGGGTCAAGCCTATCTTTTTGGTTGATGATAAAAGTAACATGGCAGAAGGTAATGTATTATGGACCTTGTATTTTGATGGAGCAAGTTCAAAGGAAGGTGTTGGAGTAGGAGTGCTATTGATATCCCCAAGTGGTAATACTTTTAAGTTTTCTTTCACTCTCTTGTTCCCTTGCACAAATAATGTTGTTGAATATGAGGCCCTACTGATTGGTTTGAGACAAGCATCAAAACATGGGATCAAACATCTTAGGGTGATTGGTGACTCTGAGTTAATAGTTTCTCAGATTAGATCAAGGTATGCATCAAATAATCAAAGGATGAAACAATATAGAAATGTTGTTTGGGATGAAATTGAAGGTTTTTGTGCCTTTGGTATTGATTGGGTGGATAGAAGCCAAAATAGGATGGTTGACTTACTAGAAAACATAGCATTAAGGCCAGAGGATATTACCTTTTTAGGGATATCCAAGATTGAGTGCAAGTCTCGGCCTTCTATTCCAGACAATGTTGAGAATTGGCAGGTATTTTCTGATGATCAGGATATACTAAGGTTTTTGCAATGTGAATCTCATTTTGATGGTTAGGAGATGGATTTCAGCACTTTTGTTGACATCAAAAATGGAAAAGAGAATGTTCTTGGGAAGGAATTTTTGCAATTAAAATCAAATAGGATCCCAAGGGGACTAGTTTCTCTTGAGAGGGAACTTGATGATAAAGAAAGGACTTGTCTTCCTAAATTTGTTGATAAGATACATGATTTGGATGAAATAAATTTAGGAACAAGTCAAATACCCAAAAATGTTTACATAGGTAAATGTTTATCCCAAAGAACTAGGAATAATCTGATTGATCTTCTCAAAAAATTCAGACATGTCTTTGCATGGTCTTATGATGATTTGAAAGCCTATAGAGAAGATTTATTCCAACATGAAATACCATTGAAGGAAGGAACCAAACCTTTTAGGAAAAAGTTAAGGCTTGTGAACCCTACTTTGGCACCAAAAATGCAAGATGAACTCAAAAAGATGATGGATTCTGGCATTATCAAGCCTGTAAGACATTCTACTTGGGTGTCAAACTTGGTTCCGGTCAGGAAGAAGAATGGTGACATTAGGTTATGTGTTGATTTTAGGAATTTGAATGTCAATTCTTTGAAGGACAATTATGGTTTGCCTAATATGGAGAATATGCTGGAGAGGGTTACTAGTTTAGAGTTAATGTCCATGATGGATGGTTTCTCTGGATATAATCAGGTCATGGTCAAGGAATCAGAACAATTTAAGACTGCATTCACTACCCCTTGGGGAACATATGTTTATGTCAGAATGTCTTTTGGTCTGACAAATGTATGAGCTACTTTTTAGAGAGCTATGGATGTATCCTTTGCAAACTTATAAAAAAATTTCTAGTGGTGTATCAGGATGATCTCACAACATATTCAGATAAGGAAAGTCAACATTGTGAACATCTTGAGAAAAATTTTATTAGGGCCTTGGAGTATGGGAGTGAGAATTGACCCTGAAAGGGTTATGGCTATAGATAAACTTTCACCACCTAGAAATGTTAAAGGAATACAATCTTTCTTTGGGAAAGTAAATTTCCTAAGGATATTTGTTACAAATTTTGCATAAATCAGTATCCCTATCTCTAGGATGTTGAAAAGGGAGGCAAAGATTGAGTGGAATCAAGAAGTAGATGAATCTTTCAAAAGTATCAAAAGGGCCATCAAGGATGCTCCATTTTAAGGACACCTAATTATGGTAAGCCCATGTAGATATTTTCTTTTGCTTCTTATCATACAGTTGCAACAATTTTATTACAAAAGAATTCAGATGGATATGAACAACCCAATCATTTTTTAGTAAATCCTTACAAGAAACAGTATTGAAATATGATATTACTAAGAAACAAGCTTATGCCTTGGTCAAAGTAGTCAAGGCTTTTAGATTTTATCTTGTAGGAGCTAAGGTGGTTGCTTATGTTCCTAGTGCTGCAGTTAAGGATATATTGGTGCAACAAGAAGTTTTAGGAAACAGATGTAGATGGATCAATAGGATCCAAGAATTTAATATTGATATCCAAATTACAAAATTGGTAAGAGGCTTAGGTCTTGCAAAGTTGATGGCACAATGCAATTTAGTTGTAAATCATGTGAACGTGTTAGAAGAAGAACAAAGGCCATACATTTGTGATATGGATTATTGTGATTAGTAAAAAGATGTTATTGGCTACTTGCAAAAATTGGTCCTTCCCCCTGAGATGGATGAAAATAGAAGGAGAACTATCAAGTTGCAATCTGCAAGGTATGCCATTATACATGGTAGGTTGTGGTGGAGAAGCAATGAAGGAGTATTGCTAAAATGCATAGACCATGAGAGGTCTGAGGCTCTATTAAAGGAAATGCACCAAGGTGTGTGTGGAGGACATTATATGGCAAATACCACAACCCACAAGATCCTTAGGTCTAGATTTTGGTGGCCTACAATTTTTAAGGATACCCATCAGTTTGTAAGAAAATGTGATGCATGTCAGAGATTTGCTGGAAAGTTGAAGTTTAATGGGAATTTACCACTCAGACTTGTTGCAGTTCAAGCTCCATTCCAGAAGTGGGGTATTGACTTCATTAGGGAAATTAAAAATGAGTCTAGTGGTGGACATTCTTACATACTAGTGGCAATAGACTATTTTACTAAGTGGGTTGAAGCTATCCCCACTAGAAAGGCTACTAGCAGAGTGGTGACAGATTTTATGATGCAAAACATCCTTACTAGGTTTGGTTGCCCAAAGGTAATTATGGTTGATAATGCAATGTGTTTTAGATCACAGGAATTTAGTGATTTTTGTCAGCAGTATGGGATACACATTTCATTTTCTTCTCCATATCATCCACAAGGAAACGGCCAAGCTGAGTCCAGTAATAAAAGTTTGATTAAGATTCTCAAGAGAGTGTTGGACAAAAATAAGAAAGCCTGGGACTCAAAGTTATAGTGGGCACTGTGGGCTGACAGGGTAACTATAAAGAAGGCCATAGGTTGTTCTCCATTTGATTTGGTATATGGAATAGGTGCTAGATTGCCTCAAAATAATCTATTGTAGATGTACAAGTTTATCCAAGCATATGATGAGAACTTGAATGATGAAATGAGAGTAAGAATGGATGAATTGATCTAATTGGAAGAGGTAAGGAGGGATACACATGAAATAAATGAGGCATTGTAGAGACAATGTAAGAATTTGTTTGATAGGAGGGCCACGCAAAGAGGTTTTGAAATTGATGACCTCATCTTGATGTGGAATGCAAGGTTAGAAGATAAGGGGAAGCATGGAAAGTTTGATCCAATTTGGTTGGGCCCTTATCTTATTGAAAGCAAATTGGGGATAGATTCTTATGTTCTAAAGGATTTAACTGGTGGTACTTTGGAATTTCCTATTCAAGGACAATTCCTGAAGTTTTACTTCTCTTGAAGTATCTTTTCCATGAGTAGTAGTTTAGGTTTTCCCTTGTACAGTCATTTTTTTTTGCTTTTTGTGTGTCAAAGTTTTGAGTTGGTCTGCTCTTCCAAGAGATTCTAGCTTCCTCGTTATATTTGCAAGAGATACACGTCCCCAAGTATGAGCCACTTTTAGCACGTGCAAAAAATTTAATGTCTCTAGCCCTTTTCCCTTTGTCTCTGCAGTTATTTTTAGGTCTCTACCTTTGCCCTGGATCAATTTTTTTGAAAATATAGCCATTGCATACAAAAAACCCTTTGAAAAACCCTGGCCTTGTTATATTTTCAAGTTAACTTTTTGGGCCACTTAAAACCTTTTATCTGCATGTTCTTTTTTAAACAGGTTCACTTTATGTCATGCGGTTAGGTTCTTCATGTGTTGGCAGGGTCCCCTTTATATTTCCTAAGTGCCCGTGTTTTAATTTTTCCTAAGCCCTATACTTCCCTGCCGAAATATTTTCCCTAAATCATGCTTTAATATTTTCCTATGTTTCGGCACCACTTTTTTTTTTTTCCCTGGGCCTAGCTATGACACCATCTCCATCTAATGGTGGGCATATCTTCTCAAGCGATGTGTCAGACACAAGATCTTGAGACGGCTATTGATTCTTTGTATGACGTAGACTTTTTCTCATGCCGGTCCACTTGCCAAGTATTCTGATTTGAAGTTTTTTTTATTGGTCCACGTAGTATGAGGTGGAATCCTATAAGTGGGACTAGTTTTCTTTGCATTCAGGTAGATTAAAGTTCAATCTAATCTTGTGGCTATTGTTATACCATTGATATAACATGCTCAATTTTTAATGCAGCGGTATAGCAACAGCTGTTGATTCTCTTTAAGATGGCAGGTGGGTCCATTGACATGTATGTAGAGTTGGCAGCTTCTAGTTGGTCCATGTAGTAACACATTGGCATGCTGTCAGTGGGACCTAGTTTTTGGATGTGTAAGTGGGTCCTGATCCTGTCAAAGAATCAACTAACGGCGTATAATCTTATTGGTTTTGTCAGAGGCTTAAGATCTTGCGACGGCCATTGATTTTGTTTCCTATCAGATGATTGTCAGAGATGGGAGGAGATTCTCGATCTAATGGTGGGCGTGTAATCTAATAGAATCTTGGATGGGTATGTGAACTTCAGACAGCCATTGATCTTCCTGATGTGGGCCTGGTCAAAGTTTCTCAATCTTTTAGTGGTTCTGACAAAATGGTTAGCAACCTGAAAAATTTCCAAGGCTTCGCTCATTTGTGTGAAATAGTGGTAGTTCCCTAAGTGTTTTAGCAGTTCAGCAAACAAGCATTCATGGAATCACTAAACTTTCTAACAGATAGATAAAGTGTTTTGTGAATTGGCGGTGACCTTTTGTCGCTAGTTCGCTAAATTTGGGACCAAGGCTAGAAATTTCTTTGTGTCACCAAGTCATGGAGTTAAGTGATGGGTTAAGTTTTCTCTTCATGAATTGGAAATGCACTATTGCATGGTTGCTAGAGGGTAAACCCAGGGTGGCAGTTCAGTTAAGATCATAAAAGACCGTGAAAGGAAGAGATCTGACGGTTGTGACTTAAAGTTGATGGAGATTCAAATGTTGACTGCTGATTCATTGTTAAAGCCATAAAATGACCATTGAAGTTCAAATTCAAATTTGAAGCAGGTTTCAAGCGATAGAAGGTAACAAATTTATGGTTTTAATGGCTAGTTTCGATTAATTTGGTGGCGCTGGTTGTTGCAGACTGGTCTGAGGGTCCCTGTGGTAGGTGGCATGATGTTTTTGTACTGGGAGAAGTATGGTTTTGTGCTCGAGGTATGTTTACAGGTGGCTGATTTGACTAGTTTTCATGGCAATTCCTTGTTGTTTTGTACTGTCCTCATGAATTTTGATGATTGTAGATCTGTCTGAGATTCTTTTTCTCCGAGTTGCTTATGTTTCTTCCCCTACAATAAATTCTAATATAGTTTTGGTTGGTTGAGTTTTTGAAACCCTAACCCTAGTCACCCGAAGCTTGATGCATCCTTTTTGAGGATTCCAAGGTGACTAGGGGTATAAGAAGAAAGATGTTTTATTTTGAAAGGGTTCTAGTCTTGATTAGTTCTAGGGAGTTGTAGCAGGTGGTATCATATTGTATTAGATTGAATAGATTTTCCTTGTAGTCTTTTGTAGGATATTGAAGTGGTTTTCTCTCTTCTCTGCTTTGAACATGTACATGATTCATTATACTTAATACAATTATTTCAAGCTTTCAAGTCTCTCCTTGGTGTCAATCTTGTGAATTCTAGATTTTCTAATCTATTGCATAGGGTTACCTTTGTATATGTTCTAAGTCTTTAGTTCTTGATCTAGGATCAAGTGAAATATACTTTGGATAGGACATAGATTCACTTTGATTTGTCTACAAAAGAATATTATAAGTAATAGATGGCCTGAAATACTTGTGTTTATGGCTATGAGTCTTTCACAATAGTTGGTGCATGTTTCAATGTTTGTATTTGAGATTTGCCCAATGGATAATGGAACTGATTAGGGATTAGTATATTTAGTTGAGTTCAATGCCTGATTGGCCCTTGCTTACTTCTCTCCATATCTAGATATCAACACTCTTCAAGTTTTAATTGTATTTGGTTGATAGTAGTAATACCCTATAGTAATGGAGAGTCAATGAATGTGAGGTTAGCATTTAGCACTTTCTTACTATTCAATCTATTGTTTAGACACAATCTTTGGTGTGTGAAGTATAGTTTTCACTGGGTTAGGTGCACCCGCCTTGGTTTTGAAAAGCTAGAAGTGAAGAGGGCAATCTTATCCCTATAGTTGTTCTAGTTGCCCTAAGATCCTTATATATTTTGGAACTAACCAATCCTAAAATCAACCTGAGGATATATTGGCAACCTTAGAGAATAAGCATCCATTTTGAACACCAACAGATTCCCAAGTCTCTCTTGAAGGACATGGATATAAAAGAAAAATCAATGTTTCCATTCAAGCTTCCATCTTCTTCTGATGACTTAGTCCACTTCAACATCATTGCCTCTCATAGGTCATACTATTAGCTCCATCTTACCCTTCCAAGAAGTACATATCGATATCTACTCATCATTAATGACTTGTTTAAGATAAGTCTAGATCATACTCTACTTAAGCATTTAGAATGTGAGGAATCTAACAAAGTGTTAAGGGAAGTCTGTGAGGATATGAGGAAACTAACAAAGTGTTAAGGGAAGTCAATGAGGATATTTTTGGATCTCACTCAAATAGTCTTTCCTTGGCTATGAAACTCTTGATAGTTGGACACTGCGGGTTAAATCCTCCTATGACTACTACTAAATCTAGTTCTAAAGCTTCTGAACTAGTCACTTCAACAAACAACTATGTTCTCAAAGAGCCTCTCAATGCCCTTTATCTACAAAAACTATGCATCTAAGAACTCTGCTCCTCTACATTAATCTATGATCCTATAAAAATCCTTAAAATGGTAATATTTTTTGAAAAATATGATCATCTTAGTGAAAACATGGAAAATAGGCACTTTGATGCATCAACCAGGAAATCAAATATAAAAAAAAATAGCATGGCTTGGTGAAAAGTTGGAAACAGGCACCTTGGTAGAAAAAATAAAATAATCTCCAAGTGGTGAAGACTTGAAAAATATGCATCACTTGTAATCAGTGCTCTATCTATCAATGTGTGTGTGAGCTCTTGTACTTCTCCTTGCATCCATCTATCTCTCCTTTTTCTTATGGTGTCTTGGGCTGGAACTTGTCTTGGTCTTGTCCTTGGTTCTTATCTTCCATCTGAAGGGAAATCATTTTCCTATTTGAGATGTTAATATTTTATCACTTGGTTGACCTCTTGCGTTTAACTTGATTCATCTTATGAGTACTTTTCGATGGAAAATTTATTACTAACACTGCTTGGTGTTTCTCAACACCCCAATCCTTTTTTTTTTCTTAACATTACCCACTTTGGACATCACTATGTTTCTTAACACATATTAGATCTTGCACTATCCACTACGTACTTGCACTTTGACACTACCAAAAAGGTGTTTCCTTAACACCCAATACCAAATTACAACCTAGAAAACTGAAAATAGTTGAGCTATGATGACCTATTTTCTTGTTTTCTACATGCTATCATTGATCTTATCTTTCTATGTCTTCTAAGGTTGCTTGATAATGTCTACTTTACTAGAGATTCACGACGAGGGGCATAACATCTTTTTCTTTGATTTCTACTTGTGGTGTGATTTGAATGATCCTAAGCTATCTAATAAATTGGGTGTTTGTGGTAAGATCCTCCATCATGCTTTGAATGTCACACATACATCAACCCTCTTTATTTAAACACTTGGGTGAGGTTGGGATTATCTCCTTGTTGGTTTCTTGTGTGTAACATGGAAGACCATACTTATGGTTATCTTTGGTGCTCATGCTTCAATACTAGTATAACTTTGCAACATTAAATTAGAAACCATGTTCAGGTCATCTTGATGCTTATGTCTAGATGCTTATGTGTGTTTCTGACATCTTATTTGATATGGTTGTACTCATATTTTCATGGTTTCTCTCAAATTGGTGAAGGTTGTACTGACCTTTGATGTTGCAAACACTCAAATGATGAAAACTAATCGATACAAGATTGACGACTTGACTACTCCAAAAGTCTTAGGTTGAATCATCATTCTTAGGCTACACTTCACTCCAGGGCTGCATTTAGCTTTACATTTATGGTGCCCTTGAGATGTTCTTTCTTTTGTATCCTTCCTTTCTCTCTACCAAGGTATTCGACTACAAAATATTATCATTGATCTTATTTTTAGAATTAAAATTGAAATTCCATGTATTCTAACATAGTTAACTGCTCATGCTATTTCTTCTTACTTGCTTCCTCTTTCCTTTCTTGGATCTTTGAGGCTAATCTTTTCCCTTTGTACCTCATTTCCATTTCAATCCTAAAGGGGCATGACAATATAGAAATATTTTTGTCACTCAAATATCCTAATCCAAAAATCTAGTAATCAAACCAAATATTAAATCGATCAAGTCAATCACAACTAAAACATCATCACTCAGGGCATCTTAGCTTCATTACTCCATATCAAGTTGAGATTCTCCACATCTCCTTTCTAAAAGAGTTTTCTCATCACTTCATATCAGTTCATGCAGACATTCATCTTTTTTATCTCTTGGGGCATATCAAGTTAATCAGGACCCATATCAATCTAGTATTGTGTCTTAGATGATTAGCTATCTCAATCTCCTTGTACAAATATTAAGTCTCATCGATTCATATCAGGCTAGATACTCTTGTCTTTCTTATCAATCTTCATTCCATCAAGATCAAAGTCTGATCTCCATCAACTATCTTGACATCATCATTCTTTGACTCAATGTTTTCCCAGATCACTCACACATTAGTCAAATAAGGGTAAATGTAATCACATAAAATTTGTCTAGTACAACTTGAGCCACACCTTTCGATCAAATTGAATCTTAAATTTTGAAGGCATATTTACTAGATATAATTGTGCAAAGTAATCCTAAAAGTACCATTTACATAATTAAATCTAAAAATCATATCAAGCTTATACTATGGTCTTATTTCTAGAGCTTGGATACACTACTACATTTGGGGCCAAATTTTGATGGCCATTTGTCAGATTTGCAATGCTCATTTGTCAAACTTTCGACACCTAAGTCCATCACCATTTTTGCCTAGAAGATTGTGATAGAAGACCTATCTGTCAGTTTACTAACACCATGTCACATCAGAAACTTGCACATGACAACAACTTTGTTATGGCATTTCTTGCGGTTCATCCATTAGAATTCTGATAACAAGACCTACCGAAAATATACAATCTCTATCAGAACTGACTGTCGAAACCATATTCTTTCCAACATTAGAACAGTTGGAATACCGATAGTTTTCATCAAATTCTGATAGATCTACCTGTCGGTGATATGGCCTCACTGTTGAATATTCTATCAAAAGTTCTGTTGAATATTTCTATTTACGACACTTTAACTGTCATAATAGTGACATTTCTGTAGTATTCTCTGACAGGTTACCCTGTCAAATGTATAGCATTATTGTCACAGGAAATGTCATAAATTTATTTTTTTGACATTTTGTCTGTCGAATGCATAGTGCTTCCATCAGAATTAATGCTAAAGTGTCGAAAAAATGATGGATAGGCACATTAAAGTTAACATAGCTCAAGAGACCATCATAGGTTGTCTCTTTCTTCAGTCTATATTATTGACAGAATATTTTACCTTTCATTAGCTCATCAAATCCAAGGATTTGAAAGAATTTAATAGAATATTTTCATGACAATGTATATTATTTAAGTTGACATTGCATGAATTTATCTACTTCGCGCACTTGTAGACTATGAGGATAGTGATAAAGAAGCATTTCCATGGGAGGAGATGCTTCTTTATCACCATCTTCATAGTAGACAAGTGCACGACGTAGATAAATTCATGCAATGTTAACTTAAATAATATACATTGTCATGAAAATATTCTATTAAATTCTTTCAAATCCTCAGATTTGATGAGCTAATGAAAGGTAAAACATTCTGTCAATAATATAGACTGAAGAAAGAGACAACCTATCATGGTCTCTTGAGCTATGTTATCTTTAGTTTATTAGGAATGAATGCAAAGTATTTTGGTAGTCAGTCTATAGCAGTTGTTGTTGCATTCATGACTTGGATTGTCATTGATGTCAACATAGTGATATTCTGGATATTAGCAGGAAAGTAGGTACAGTTTTGTTTTGTGCACATGTTGTATTGCAGAATGGATTTTGTGTAGTTGATGGTATGTTCTTTTGTGTGTTATTAACCTATGGTTAAAAGTGAAAAAATAAAGTCATTCATTTATGAGAGTTATGAGCATTTTTGTGAAAGCAATGTTTAGACACTATTTCTGTGAAGCGATTTTCAGAAATCAGAGGATATCTCTTAGCTGGGATGGAATCTAATTTTGCATAGTTAAAGGGATGTTGAAGACTCATTAGTGATGATGTGGTTCATAGTGAAAACTTCGAAGATATGTTTGGACAAAGTTACAGTATCTGGAAGCCGACAGTTTTATGTGAAATTTTGTGTGTAGCATGTAGAATTTATTATTTTGTAATTGAGGACCGACTCATTTGTAATTATTTTAGTTTGGTATATAAGAAGGAATTTTTTCCTTGTTGCAATATGTACTTTGAATGTTGAGATGCGAATATATGCATGAAGTGAAGAAAAGAGCTAATTTAGTGATGAAGGAAGACTTGTGAGTACAGAGATCTGGAATTGTGATCTTGTGTAGTAGAGAGTGTGGTTTTGGCATAGTGTGAAGGAGGTAATATATTTCATATTATTCTATTGAATAACTCTAAGATCTTTTGGATAGTGGGTTCAGAGATCTTGCCTTGAAGATGTTTGGGCAGTGGGTCCTTCTGTCTTCCATAAACTCTTAACCAGGTTAGAATCTTTTAACAGGGATTCAAAATCTCCTAATAGGGATTTATATGTATTGAATGTATTTCATAAGACTCCTAACAGGTTCCATCCTCTAACAAGGAACTTTCATATTAGTGCATCATTTTTTGGGCATCATTCCCACCGGGGTTTACTCTTTTCAAGAGGTTCCCTAGTCAACATATCTTGTGTTATTGTGCAATTGTGTATGGTTATCTTTCTATGGTTGATTAGTACATTGATTATATTGTTTAAAGTAGTTGAATGGTTAAATTATTAGATAAATAATTCACCCCCCCCCCCCCTCTCAATTATCTTGGGGATCTTTACTTTCTAACAATTGGTATCACATCAGCAGGTCCTTGAAAGAAAAGTTTAACAACTTAAGGAGATCCATGGAAAATTTCAGAAAAGAAAGCCCTAAGTTTGATGGAGTAAATTTTGACAGCTAGAAAGAAAAGATGAAGACTCATCTATTGTGTTTAGGACCAATTTATTGGTTGATTACAAAGAATGAGAAGACTATCATTGAGGAAGACAATCTAGAGGCAGGAACTAAAGATGAACTAGATCTATTCATGTGTAACATACTTGCAAGAGAAGCACTTTTGTCAGCACTATAGTGAATGAATATAGTCAGGTAAGATGTTTGAAAACATCTCATGCAATTTGGAAAGCTTTACATTCTACTTTTGAAGGTGATGAACATGCAAAGAAGGCTAGATTACATAATTGGATTTGTGCATTTGAAGATATTAGAATGATGGAAGATGAATCTATTAGAAGCTATATTGGTAGGATGTCTGAGATTGTAATAGGAATAAAGTCTTGTGGAGGTGATAAGATAGAGAATGAAGTGATATAGAAAATTTTGAGAGCTTTGACACTAGTATTCAAGCAGACAACACATATGATTGAACAAGTGATACCTTGTACATCAAACTTTTCAAGAGAGACTCTTCTTGGAAGATTAGAAATAGTAGAGATGAACTTGAGATTATCAGGATAGCTACCTAGAATGGAAACAACATTTAGTGCTCTTAACATTAGACCTACAAGAAGTACTAGTGTGAATGGAGATTATGCTAGCAGTAGCAGATCTGAGGAAGATAAGAAGATTGAAGAAGGTATTGCATTACTTGTTAAAAGAGAACCAGATGGTAAGAAAATTTTTAAATGTTGGACTTGTCAAGAATATGGTCATTTTGCATCTAAATGTCCTAAAAAAGTTAAGAAATATAGAAGAAACTTTAAACCTAGGAGATCTAAAGAATGTTATTATGCAAATGATGAAGATCTTGAAGCAGGAATGGAAAAACATTTAAGTGACAGTGATAATGATAACTTTGAGGAAATAGGATTTGTAGCAATTAAAGAAGAAAGTTCTAAATCTAATAAAAGGGAAGAAAAAGCATTAGTTTCACAAGTTGAAAGAAATCTGATTGGATTATAGACAGTGGTTGTTCACATCATATGACTGGAGATAAAAAAAAGTTTGTTAAGTTAGATAATTATGATGGAGGAATTGTTAGGGTTGGTAACAATGCACCTTGTTTGATTAAGGGTATAGGATCTATTACTCTTGATGGAAAGACTAACACTGATGATGTTTACTTTGTTGATGGATTGAGACATAATCTACTAAGCATTGGACAATTGGCTAATAAGGGTTATCAAGTTTGGTTTACTGAGAAAACTTGTGTGATAAAAGATAAAGATGGAAATCTGATTGGAAAAGGATCCAAAACCAAAGGTAATGTATTTCAGTTGAATCCTACTAAGATGACATGTTTGATAACTATGATTGATGATAGTTGGTTATGGCATAAAAGGTTTTGTCATATAAACTTTGATAATATTGTCAAGGTGAGCACTACACTTGCGGTAAGAGATTTACCTAGAATTATGAAACCTACTAACATGATTTGCAAAGAATGTATGATGGCAAAGCATAAAAGGAGTTCATTTCCCAACAAGAAGTTCACATTGACAGAGAAGCTAGAGATTGTTCATACAGACTTGAGTGGTCCTACTAGGACTAGAGGATTCTATGGAGAAAGGTATTTTATGATTCTTGTTGATGATTTTACAAGGATGATGTGGATTGCATTTTTGAAAGAAAAATCTGAAGCATTTGATAAATTTAAGATCATGAAAAGCAAAATTGAGAATGAATCTGGAATGAAGATTAAGTGTCTAAGATCTGATAGAGGTGGTGAATTTACATCTAGAGAGTTTAACACCTTTTGTGAAATGAATGGTATTAAGAGACAACTTTCAACCCCTAGAACACCAGAACAAAATGGTATTATAGAAAGAAGGAACAGGTCAATAATTGAATCAGCAAGAGCTATGTTGTTTGAAAATGATTTGGCTAAGACTTTTTGGAGAGAAACAGTGAACACAATAGTATACACTATGAACAGAGTACAAATCAGAGCAGATACAAACAAGACACCTTATGAATTATGGTTTGGACATGCACCCTCAATTAAGTACTTTAGAATTTTTGGAAGTAAATGTTATATAAAGAGAGATGATGATATAGGAAAATTTGATCCTAGAAGTGATGAAGGAATATTTCTTGGATATTCTTTAAAAAGAAAAGCATATAGATGTTATAACAAAAGAACTAAGACTATTGTTGAAAGTGCAAATGTAAAAGTTGATGAGACGTTTAAAATTCAGGAAAGAATGCTTGATTATGAATCTGATGGAGAAGCACAACCTCAGCCTAACATTGAAAATGCAGAATTATTTTTTGAAGCTAACAGTGATTTGCTGAATGAAAGTCATAGTAAAGAAAATAGAGAAGAAAATAGAGAAGAAAGTAGAGAAGAATCTACAGTTGGAACAAGATCAGTAACTATGACACCTAACAGGTATATTTTGAGACATCACCCTATTGAGCAAGTTATTGGAAGTTTAGATAGAGGAGTTTTGACTTGAAATAACGTACATTTATGTTTGATTTCTCAAATTGAACCTAAGACTACTAATGAAGCTTGTGAAGACCTGAAGACAAGAATGTGATTGGAACAAAGTGGGTATTCAGAAACAAGATGAATGAACAAGGATAAGTGATAAGAAACAAATCAAGATTGGTATGTAAAGGATATTCACAACAAGAAGGAATTGACTATGAAGAAACTTTTGCACTTGTGGCTAGACTTGAAGCAGTGAGAATATTTCTAGCATATGCAGCTTACAAGAAATTCAAAGTGTATCAGATGGATGTGAAGTTAGCATTTTTGAATGGTGAATTGGAAGAAGAAGTCTACATTGAGCATCCTAAAGGTTTTCCTTTGACACAAGAAGGAGATATGGTATGTAAGTTAAAGAAAGCTTTATATGGATTAAAACAAGCACCTAGAACCTGGTATGCAAGATTGGATAAGTATTTATTGAAATTGGGATTTATAAAAGGAACAGTAGATAGTAACTTATACACAAAAGAAATTGAGAATGGTTTGTTGGTTATAGTTATATTTGTTTATGATATTATCTTTGGAGGAGAAGATGAAGCTAGTGACAAATTTGCAGATGAAATGAAGACTAAATTTGAGATGAGCATGATTGGAGAAATGAAATATTTTTTGGGATTATAGATAACACAAAGCAAGGAAGGTATATTTGTAAGTCAGACTAAGTATTTGAATGACTTATTGAAAAGATTTGGAATGGAAGATTCTAAACATGTTGGAACACCTATGGTAACTGGACATAACTTATCTAGCAAAGATGAGACACCAGTAGTTGAGTAGAAAAAATATAGATCTATGATTGGAGGATTGCAGTACTTGACACATACAAGACCTCATATAGCACATTCAGTTGGGATTGTAGCAAGATTTCAAGCTGAACCTAGAGAATCACATAATGCAGCAGTAAAGAGGATACTGAGATATCTGAAAGGAACAATGGATTATGGATTATGGTATGAGAATTCTAATGATTTTACTTTATGTGCCTATACTGATGCAGATTGGGGAGGCAATGTTGATGACAAGAAAAGCACCAGTGGTGGAGCCTTTTTTCTTGGAAGAAAATTGGTCTTTTGGTTAAGTAAGAAGTAGAATTGTACTTCATAAAGTACTGTAGTAGCAGAATATGTTGTAGTAGAAAATAATTGTAATCAGATTATTTGGATGAAGCAGATGTTGAAGGATATTGGAATAAAGTTTGATGAGCCTATTGTTATACATTGTGATAACACCATTATAGTGAGTATGTCAAAAAATCATGTTTTACATTCTAAGACTAAACATATTGAGATCAAGTATCATGTTGTAAGCGAGAAAGTTGCAGAAAAAGAAGTAAGATTGGAGTATATAAGCACAAAGGAATAGATAGCAGATATATTTACAAAACCTTTACCTAAGGATACATTTGTGTATTTGACAAGCATGCTTGGGGTTATGCCCCAACCTATTTTTGATAATTGATGCAGATGATTGCATCCATCTAGTGGTATATGAGCCCTATCTTTCTTCTGGATTGGATGTTGGAACTTCCTCTATGGGGGAGTTTATGAGCTGAGTCATGAGGACTCTTGTTATTGTATTTTTCTGAAAAGTGTCTTTTGACATTAAGTTGTTGTTGACTTAGTGATGGAATTTCTATCATTGATGTCAATGGGGGAGAGATATACATGAAAAACATTGTGGATTGTATGAGAGAGCTAAATAGGAAAATGAAGCAAGATTTAATTTAATATTTTGCAGTGATGTTGCAGTATTGGATTTTTGGAACATTGGATGTTTTTCATCTATGTTGCCATCAATACCAATGGGGGAGATTTTTAGGAATGAATGAAAAGTATTTTGGCAGTCATTTTGTAGCAATTGTTGTTGCATTCATGACTTGGATTGTCATTGATGTCAACACAATGATATTCTGGATATTAGTAGGAAAGTAGGTACAGTATTGTTTTGTGCACATGTTGTATTGTAGATTGGTTTTTATGTAGTTGATGGTATGTTCTCTGGTGTGTTATTAACCTATGGTTAATAGAACAAAAAGAAATTCATTCATTTATGAGAGTTATGAGCATTTTGGTGAAAGCAGTGTTTAGACAGTGTTTCTGTGAAGCAATTTTCAGAAATCAGAGGATATCTCTTATCTAGGATGGAATCTAATTTTGTGTAGTTAAAGGGATGTTGGAGACTCATTAGTGATGACATGGTTCATAGTGCAAAATTTGAAGATATGTTTGGAGAAAGTTACAGTATCTGGAAGCCGATAGTTTTATGTGAAATTTTGTGTGTAGCATGTAGAAGTTATTATTTTGTAATTGAGGACCGAATCATTTGTAATTATTTGAGTTTGGTATATAAGAAGGAATTTTTTCCTTGTTGCAATATGTACTATGAATGTTGAGATGCGAATATATGCATGAAGTGAAGGAAAGAGCTAATTTAGTGATGAAGGAAGACTTGTGAGTACAGAGATCTGGAATTGTGATCTTGTGTAGCAAAGAGTGTGGTTTTGGCACAGTGTGAAGGAGGTAATATATTTCATATTATTCTATTGAATAACTCTAAGATCTTTTGGACAGTGGGTTCAGAGATCTTGCCTTGAAGCTGTTTGGGCAGTGGGTCCTTCTGTCTTCCATAAACTCTTAACCGGGTTAGAATCTTTTAACAGGGATTCAAAATCTCCTAATAGGGATTTATATGTATTGAATGTATTTCATAAGACTCCTAACAGGGTCCATCCTCTAACAAGGAAATTTCATATTAGTGCATCATTTTGTGGGCATCACTCCCACTAGGGTTTACTCTTTTGAAGAGGTTCCCTAGTCAACATATCTTGTGTTATTGTGCAATTGTGTATGGTTATATTTCTATGGTTGATTAGTACATTGATTATATTGTTTAAAGCATTTGAATGGTTAAATTATTAGATAACTGATTCACCCCACCCCTCTGAATTATCTTGGGGATCTTTACTTTCTAACATAGTCCTAGCTACCTATCGATCATTGAGAATAATCACCGCCTTGCATTTATGTACACTGCACAAATTGATCATAGTCTCACAAAAACATTTTACACTTGTACATCTCATCAATACTAGAGGCCTAAAGTAATTTTATATGATCACTAGTACATTTCATGCACGGATGAGAAAACACTATCCAAAGTTTCTAGATAACCATTTTTGAGAAGAGGAATGAGTGGAGGCCAAAGAAGGGATAATTGTGAAGGTTATATAGATGTAGGTTATTGAATCATCATCTCTGCACTAGTACTCAATCTGGCCTCCACTCCATATATGTCTTCTCATAATCTAAAAACTCTCCATCATTGATTCTCATCATTTTTTCAGCATCTTCATGGACTGAGACCTTAAATTATTGAGCTTCTCTTTGTTTCGAGAATAGTTTAACATTCTCTACTTAACAGGGCCAACCATGTGAAGGTGGAAGCTCACCTAGCCCCTTGTAGGAGCCTCTTATGACCCTTTATGACATTTTAAGACCTCTAAGATGTATTCTTAGGGATTGTAAAGGGTCATAAGGGGTCTTGGGACACAATAGCTAAGAAACATAAATGTAGGCATCATGGTCATAATTTTTTGGAGACACAATATATTTGAATGGTTTTCTGAGATGATGTAAAGTAGTGGTTTCTTTGCATCATTTGGGAATAGCACTCAATTATGTTTTGTCTCCAAAAAATTGTGACCATGATGCCTACATTTATGTTTCTTAGCTATTCTGATATGTACATCGCAGTCTGTCATTGTTGCAGTAGCAGAGCCTATATTCCACAATAAAAAGGAAGACATCTTTTTAGCCTGGGTCTTGATCCTACCCCAATTGTCGAAGGATCTAGGATCAGGCTCGAAAGATGTCTTCCCATTCTATCTGCAACATTGTGTCCATTCTCAGGAACATCATCATCTTTCTACTCTTCATTTGCCAACATATATTACTTCTTCAAGCTTGCAAAGTAATCTTATTAATAAAAGAACTCTTGCCAACATTAGGGTACCCACAGATCAAAATAGTTGATGTTATTGGTGCTTGTGCTCAAGGATATCGATTCAATATTTTGAAATGACCAAATCATTTTTGTTTCGATTGTAGAGAAAAGGAGTGGGAGAAAATGAGCAAGTGAAAGCTAATCAAGAGCGAGAGAAGGCATTGCATTTTATTTGATCATAAATGCTCTCTGAAATGACCAATCATGTTTTCTATTCAATTCTTTTTGGTGTTTTTTTTCCCATATTCAATAGATAAAAATCATGGTGGCAACCACTTAGCCATCTTTTTGATGTTTTGGGTATTTTACAAAGATACAGGTATGTGGATTTATCGTTCAATTACTTGCATTTATTGGTCAAATGAAAATATTTTGTCACATTGACAGGGCAAGCTATCAGTTTGGTGTTTTTGGTTTATGTTAAAAGTTGATTTGGTAAAATCCTCAAAAAACACACTACATGTTCTAAAATGTAAAGAAGTTGAATGTTAAATGTAAGATATATATCTCATCCATAGTAATCAAAACAAAGGACATGAAACTGATAAGGAGATTTACCAAACCAAAAATATAAGCGAATAGGAAACATGGATTGGTACCTTATGAATTGGTTTTTGAGGTGCACAATATTGATCAATCTCCTCATAACAAGACCACTCCTCGTGAAAAATGCTTTTAACACAAAAAACAAATCTACAAAACTGAACCAATGGCATGTTTAGAACAAAGAAATAGATTGATAATAATATGCTGAAAATTCTATTATGTTTAATACATGCAAAAGGACAAGTCCCAACAAATCTTAAACATACTTTATCTGATATGATAATAGCATGCTAATTAAACTAATAAAGGTGTTATCTACATTTAATCTACCAATTACTAGTTACACAAAAAAAAAATTTACAAAAGTGAACCAATGTCATGTTCTTCGTATGTGATTTCTTCATCTTCCGAGCCTCTAGCATCATATTCAACCACAAATTTCAAATGAATTGCATTTTATTTGATCATGAATGCTCTCTGAAATGACCGCATTCTATTGGTGTCATGCCCTAGCCCATGCTTTATCTCCATTATTTGATGTTATTGGTGCTTGTGCTCAAGGATATCGATTCACTATTCTGAAATGTTTGGATCATTTTGGTCATGACTGTTCCTCTAGTACACCATCAGGAAATGTAACTATCTAATGATTATATGTAATGTCGAATGGATTAAATGCTTTATTCTTGGTAGAAGTGAATGGAAGGAATAGTGTTGGTGTTAGGTTTCATTTATTATTGAATTCAATGGTTTCCAAGATGTGTTGAGGAGTTTTCTCCTTGTTTAATGTTAACTGTCCTTGCACAATCCACTCACACAATAGTGAAATGCTATGTGATTGACAATTTCATACAACTGGTCCTTTGGCATGTATTAAATACAATCTAGTCACTTATTGAATGCTTTGAATGTTAATGTTTAGAAGAGATCAATAAAGTATTTAAAGACAATCTTACATGTTTGGAGAGGTTTGAGAGGCACTTATAATGATTGTACCCTCACAAACAATTACATAGACTGGTTTTACTAAGTTTCCTTTCTCTATTTTGAGGTTTCCTTTCTCTACCGCAGGGGTACAATCAGAGGGTTCATTGAAAAAATGATCCTTTGAATGGTTACTATGAATATGAATTTTTGATATAGCATATTGCTCATTTTACTTGAAGTTTGGAATAGCTTGTGCAAGGGTGAAAGTAGTTTTGTTCATGACTATTCCTCTACACAATCAGGAAATGTAACTGTCTAACGATTATATGTAATGTTGAATGGATTAAATTCTTTATTCTTGGTAGAAGTGAATGGAGTTTCCAAGATGTGTTGATGAGTTTGCTCCTTGTTTAAAGTTAACTGTTCATGCACAATCCACTCATACAATAGTGAAGTTACAAAATTGAACCAATGGCATGTTTACAAAAAAGAAATAGAATGATAATAATATGCTAAAAATTCTATATATTTTGTTTAATACATGCCAAAGGACCAGTTCCAACAATTCTTAAACATACTAGTTATCTGATATGATCAATTGTTAATAAAGGTCTAATTCCATAGACTGCTAGCACGAAGGAAGATTTGACCTAGCCAAATTTTCCTTGTACCATAGAAATAAAAAGTGTGATAACTATGTCTACTCCAACCTTAATTGTTTAAGAATTCATCATATCAGATAAAGTATGTTTAAGAATTGTTGGGAGATCTATTAGACCTTTGTTGTAAACATGTCATTGGTTTTCAAATGTTTGGATTCACGTTTGTTGATATTATTGGCATATATGTTTAATGACGCCATTGTATATTGATGTCATTGAAATGACCACATTCTACTGGTGTTGTGCCCTAGCATGTGCTTTAACTCCATTATTTGATGTTATTGGTGCTTGTGCTCAAGGATATCCATTTTTTTGAAATGTTGAATATGGTTATCAAATGGACAGCCCATGAGCTTCTAGCTAGGCATCATTTGTATTGATAGCTTTGGGAATCAAATGTATTGTATCATTTATAGTTGAGACTTTGTTAAAAGGAAATAGGACAAAGAACGATTCCGATTTAGTTTCTCTATTTTGATCTCTAAGTGGCTTACAACCCTAGAGAAGTATATGCAGATTTACAAATGCAGTTGTAGGATATATAGCAGCCGATAATTCACAAGAAATCCATGCATCCAATTTGAATAGAAATTAATAAATAGAAATAGGGTCCTCCAATGGCCCAATCATCCAGACCTTGACTGTCCCCTCAACCAGTGACCCTTCAAAACTGGGTTATCATGCAATCAGTGAATGATCCTTCATTCTCCTGGTCTACCCTGCATCCAAACATATTGGAAATACATAATACAATGATAACAAGTCTTTCACAATCCCCCTTCCCTCAAGGGACACTCTCAACCATTTCTTCCACATAGCATTTCACTATTATATGAGTGGATTGTGTAGGAACAATTAACATTAAACAAGGAGCAAACTCCTTAACACATCTTTGTTGTAAACATGCCATTGGTTCAGTTTGGTAAATTTGTTTTTTGTGTTAAATGCATTTAAATGGAACATTAAGCATAGTAATAATATGCTTAATCTATTAGTAATTTCAGATTAAATGCCCATAACACCTTTATCAGTTTAGTATGTTATTATAAGATACTAAAGAAGACCTACTATTTGTCAGAGAAATCTTCACTGTCCCCCATAATGAAGACAATGAAGATTGACCTCCTGCCCCACAATAAAGAACATTGTAATAATAATAAGATATAATATAGTGTTAGAATAAAATTTTAACAAAGACATGTAATGCTTAAGTTAATGATCTAAAAAGCTAAAAATATAGGAATTGAAAAAGAAGATAGTGCCAAGAAACATTTTCAAAAATATGAAATGTGAGGAAAAGTAATAACATGATTAACAATGCCAAGATTCACAACATTAAATTTCACCTACAGATGAGTTTCTGCAGTGGGTTGCCCAGCATCAAAAATATGTTGAGCTGCATTTGAGCTGTAACTAAGAGTATCATGTGGAACAGACCCTAAACTTTGAAAGCGTTCTCCAACCTGGCAATTCAAAATTCAATCTAGGCAAGCATCAGTAAGTGAAATAAATTATAGACATCAACATCAACATCATCATAATCATTAGAAATAAACTTTAAAGACATATTTTGGATATAGTACTATGTTTCTTGAAATTTTTTGTGATGCTTCTAAACTTTAAAGAAATATTTTATGGCTTAATGATAACATAGATTAGTGTTTTGTTTTCTCATGGAATTTTGTTGATCATTCATGGTCTTGAAGAAAATTTTGATCGTTTTGATTCTCAAGTCTTGACATTGTTTCTTAATGTGATATAGACTGACCACAAGATGGTTCAGTTGGTCCTCTCTTTTTGTTTAATCATTTGACTTCTTCATGGTGTAAGTGTTCATTAATATTCATTAATGGTGGGCAGTGATTCCTTTGTAATAAAGGCATTGACAAAATTCATAATTGTATAGCTCTTTACCTGATCTAGTCACATCATCAACATCGAGGTCAGTTTGTCTAGCCTCAGCCTCAACCTCAACTTGCTCATTAACAATGGCCTCTACACTCTCTACAATTGAAATACAAATTGTTACATTAATCCAAAAACCAATTGAAATTAAATTTGTATTACTACACCAATCAATTTAAGATTTTTACTTGTATTACTATGATGCACATCCTCATTGTCATCAACACACACATGTTGTGTATGGAAAGAATCGACAGGCTCCAAAGTTTCTAGATAACCATTTTTGAGAAGAAGAAAAAGTGGAGGCCAAATAAGGGATAATTGTGAAGGTTTTCTAGATGTAGGTTACTGAATCATCATCTCTTGTTGATATATTTTAGATTCTACTCTGGAATGAACAAACTATAGACATCTAACACAACTAAACATAGAATAAAGGAAACAAGAAGGGATAGAAGATACCTGGATATCAACCAAGTATACTCTAGTCTATATGCCTCCAAACTGTACTAACAAAGGTGCTGAGGATAACCTAATGAATATCTTAGTGTTAGTGTATTGAGGAAGAGTCCAATCCTAACAAAGGCTTCCAGCCCTAATCAACTTGTAGTTAACATTGCCAATAATTGTTGGTTGTATGGATCAGATCATAATCTGATCTTTATTCATGCTGAGACTTGTTCTTATCTATTAGCTGAAGTTGCTTATCTTTCACACCAATATATGCTAATCTAGGTTTGCTTAAGGCAGAGAATCAAAGTTTTGGGGGAGGGAAGCATGTTATTTTTTTGGTTCTTCTCTCCCTAGAATCCAACACCATATATATATGAATTGAATTATCTTCAAGAGGGCCAACCTGGTCTTATTAAATATATTTAATGTTAAAGCCAAGAGGCCAACCTTGGGCCCTTAACTAATTCAACCAACACATATATATAAATGAAATAATAATCTCCTTATTATTATAAATCACACAAGGGTATTTATTTGATTAGTTTGATCTTGGCCAAAAGGCTATAATTATTAACACTCTGCACTGGTACTCAATCTGGGCTCCACTCCATATATGTCTTCTCAGAATCTAAAAACTCTCCATTGTTGATTCCTGTCATTTTTTCAGCATCTCGATGGACTGAGACCTTAAATTATTGAGCTTCTCTTTGTTTTGAGAATAGTTAAACATTCTCTACTTAACAGGGCCAACCATGTGAAGGTGGAAGCTCATCTGGCCCCTCCTAGGAGCCTCTTATGACCCTTTATGACATTTTAAGACCTCTAAGATGTATTCTTAGGGATCTTAAATGGTCGTAAAGGTTCATAAGGGGTCTTGGGACACAACAGATGAGAAAAATAATTGTAGGCATCATGGTCACAATTTTTTGGAGATAAAGTAATTGAGTTGTATACCCAGACGGTGGAGAGAAACTCTTGCACCTCCGATTCCAAGTTGACTACATCTGTTGCTCATGAATACAAGGTCCTCCAACAGATGTATTCAACTTGGACTTGGGGGTGCAGAAGTTTCTCTACACCGCTTGGGTACACAACTAAATTACGTTGTCTCCAAAAGATTGTGACTATGATGCCTGCAATTATGTTTCTTAGCTATTGTGAGATCTACATTTATGTTTCTCAGTTTTCTTGTTTATGTGCATGCTTTTTATGTATTTTGGATAGTAAGTCTAATTTAATTTTTCTGTGGACTAAGACCTTAAATCATGTAATGAGGACACTTAGAACACTAGTATATGCAAATTTCATTATTTAATAATAAAAATCTATTAAAATGTTTATACCTTCTCCCATTTGCTAGTGTAATTCCTCTTTGAGTATCCCCTTTCTCCTTTGCATCCAAAATGAACTCATTCCAATCCCTCATTGGAATAAAGGGAGGATGCTCAAACTTCAGCAAGACTTCATACACGCAACATTCATAGATTACGTTCAATGCGTTATTTATGTTCGTAAATAAGCATTGCGTACAAATCTATGGATGGTGTGTGGTACGAAGCCATGCTCAAGCTTGAAAATGATAGTCAATCCATAGTCAAGGTCAAGGAACAAATGTAACAACCAAGAAAACACTATATGTTAAATCATGTGATTGATAGAAGATTGGGGCTCACTTGAGCCATAAACATGAAAAATTACTCTAAAAAAAGATGTAAACCATATATATGTGCACTTGAGGCAAAGAGAAGTTACATCATATCCATATTAAAATATTAGTTACAATATGAAAATACTAAACTAACTAATTCCTAAGTTCATCTCTGCATATGGTCACAACAAAGATATGCGATTACAATACAGAGAAGGCATCGTAAAAATATAATTTCAGAATTTTCCCTAGCCTAACACATTTTGCACTTAAATCCTTCATCGCAAATAAGTGGAGATGGGGAGATAGATGCAGATGAGTTGTCATTGACCCAACTAAAGTATCCCCAGCCATTATTTCCCTGTGATGCCTAGTCTACATTAGATCTTATATTATAATGAATAGTATTTGCATTAGAAACATTAAATATATACACATCAACAACCTTTTTTCTATTTGGGCAGTACCAAAATTGTCATCCAAGGTTGTTTGGTGTCCGTGAAGTCTTCAACACACACTGCCCACCAGCACATTGACAGTTTGGCACATTGACAAGAGTCATTGAGCCTATATATCAATAATGCACCGCACCATCATTACTACATTTATTATTTTTATATGATTATTTTTATATGAAATACACCAAGGAGTACCATCAGAAATATTAACCATTTACAATAATCAAAAGTAAACCTAAATCAAATAGCTCATTTTTTTATCAGCATGTGTAGTCTCTGTGTATATGAAAAATGAAAGAAATATGCAGTTGAAATAAAATAGTGAACAAAATAGTATTCCACATAGACTGAATGAAATATACCATCAAAAGAAGGTGATAAAATCTTTTCATGAAGCATAGACATAGGAAATCAAAAAGGGACAAAAGACAAGAAACAAGAAAAATCATTACGACTATAGAAAAATCATTTATACTATAATAAAAAAAAGAAACACTCTTTGTCAACAATTTTCAAAATCATTAGGACTATAGAAAAATAATTAAGACTATACAAAATCAAATTTTAGAAATGGACGGTTTTGATGCTTTGCCATTACAACAATTGAGCATTCATCATTTGGTATTGTGTATTCCATTTAAGTATGTCAACAATGTTCAAAATCTTGTCACCAAGCACAGACAAGAAATAAGAAAAATCATTAGGACTATAGAAAAATCAAGTTCTATAAATGGACAATTCTGATATTGTTTTGCCATTACAATAATTGAGCATTCATCATTTGGTACTTCTTGGTGTATTTCATTTAAGTTTTTCAGTTGTTGTGTTTATGTGCATGTTCTTTATGTGTTTGGCTTCTCTCCCTCGCAAGGGATGCGTCGATAGGTAATTTATTTGAAAACATAATGATTTGACAGTCTTTTTTCAGGATAGGCGTAATCATCCTGCCAACCTTAATTAGAAACATTTGCGATATATGTCAAGTACTTATAATCAGTATGCCCAAAAAACATAGACTTAGTAGTAAAAGCATGTCCTTTGGTTTACTAGTTTACGTATAATCAGCATGTCCTTTGATTTACTAGTTTAATCTAGTTTAAGAATGGTTTGTTTCATGTTTGAATGTACCATTGAATGAAGCTTGGCTATATTAGGTACAATCTTAAGATTCATGACTCTTCAAATTCTCTTGTTTCCTTCAGACCTCCAAACATGTGTACATTGAGTAGCCCTCCAACAAATGGACTTGTGATGATTTTCACAATAGTACATGTGTAGGAGGACTACTCAAAGTACTGCTTAGGCAAATCTAAATGTTCATCACCTATGCATATTATAATTGATCATAGAAGGTATATGGTAGACCCAGCAACAACTAGATTTGTGGTGATTTTCACAATAGTACATGTGTTGTTGGGTAAGCTCCCAATAGCGCTCAGGAAAATATGCATGTGCATCACCTGTGCATATGAAGTGGCCCAAATGGAAGATACAATCACTAAATTTTGCATACTCCTTATTTTGTTCTGTGTTGATATTGTCAAACATGGTCTTTCTTGAATGGAATGACTCATTACATGTACATTGAATAGAATGTTGGTGGAAGAAGGATGATTTGTTTGCAACCATTTTTTCAACTCTAATTTTCTCAATACAAAGGGACATTTATCATAGCCATAGAAACATGATTATTTTAAAATGAAATACACCAAGGAGTACCATTAGAAATATTGACTATTTACAATCATGAATAGTTAACCTTAATCAAATAGCTCATTTTTTATCAGCATGTGTAGTCTCTGTGTATATGAAAAATGAATGAAATATCAAGCTGAAATAAAATAGTGAACAAAAATTCAAATTCAAGGCCTAATTTATCAAGAGCAACAAACATTAGGACAAAAGAAAAATCATTAAGAGTATAGAAAAATCATTAGGACTATAGAAAATTCATTAAGACTAGAAAATCAAGTTCTAGAAAAATCGTTAAGAGTACTATAGAAAAATCATTAGGACTATAGAAAAATCATTAAGAATACAAAATCAAGTTCTAGAAAAATCATTACGACTATAGAAAAATCATTTAGACTATAAAATCAAGTTCTAGAAATGGACGGTTTTGATGCTTTTCAATTACAACAATTGAGCATTCATCATCTGGTACTTCTTGGTGTATTCCATTTAAGTTTTTCAGCTATCGTGTTTATGTGCATGTTCTTTATGTGTTTGGCTTCTCTCCTTCACAAGGGATATGTCGATAGGTAATTGATTTGAAAGCATAATGATTTGACTGTTCAAAGTAATGTTTTTAATCCTTTGAAGTTTCTCACGATCCTGATGTAAGTTGATTGGATTAAGCAATTTCAGGATCTAATAGGACTTTAGGGGAGTTCAATAAATGTTTTGGAAGACTTACAGGAACTATTAGCTTGACTTTTCCTTCATCTATAGTGAGTTAGACTGAATTTGCTAAGTTTTTCCTTTGTTTTGAAGTGTATTTTATAATCTATTTCCTTTCCATGGACCCAAAGACCTAGGAACCATGGAAAAAGGATACTAATAATGTATTATACAACTCTAATGTTCTTGACTTGCAGAGATTTGAGAAAGGAAAGAGAACACTGGCTATGCTTAATGTTACTGTTCCTACACAATCCACTCATACAACAATGAAATGCTATGTGATTGACAATTTTATACAACTGGTCCTTTAGCGTGTATTAAGAAAAATAGAATTTTTAGCATATTATTATCATTCTATTTCTTTGTTGTAAACATGTCATTGGTTTGGTTTTAATCTATCGGTGTCGTGCCCTAGCCCATGCTTTAAATCTCCATTATTTGATGTTATTCACTATTTTGAAATGTTGATTGTGGTTATCAAATGGAAAAAATAGAAAAAAAAAATCGTACACGAATTTTTTTTTACAAAACTGAACCAATGGCATGTTTACAAAAAAGAAATAGAATTATAATAATATGCTAAAAATTCTATTTTGTTTAATACATGCCAAAGGACCAGTTGTATGAAATTGTCAATCACATAGTATTTCACTGTTGTATGAGTGGATTGTGCAGGAACAGTTAACATTAAACAAGGAGCAAACTCCTCAACACATCTTGGAAACCATTGAATTCAATAATAAATGAAACCTAACACCAACACTATTCCTTCCATTCACTTCTACCAAGAATTGCAGCAGAAGCACAAGCTATTCCAAACTTCAAGTACAAGCTATTCCAAACTTCAAGTAAAATGAGAAATATGCTATATCAAATCATTCATATTCATAGTAACCATTCAAAGGATCATTTTGTTAATGAACCCTCTGACTGTACCCCTATGGCAGAGAAAGGAAACCTCAAAATAGAGAAAGGAAACTTAGTAAAACCAATCTATGCCGCTATTTGTGAGGGTATAGTCATGATAAGTGCCTCTCAAACCTCTCCAAACATGTAAGATTGTCTTTAAATACTTTATTGATCTCTTCTAAACATTAACCAAATCAAACCTACATTTGAATCCACACACAATAACCCCAAACTGAAGGGTTTTGTATCCTTTAATGAATCTCAAACACTGGTAACGCATGGACAGTCAAACCAGTAGTCTCGAAAGCATTCAATAAGTGACTAGATTGTATTTAATACACGCCAAAGGACTAGTTGTATGAAATTGTCAATCACATAGCATTCCATTGTTGTATGAGTAGATTGTGCAGGAACAGTACTTAACATTAAACAAGGAGCAAACTCCTCAACACATCTTGGAAACCATTGAATTCAACAATAAATGAAACCTAACACCAACACTATTCCTTCCATTCACTTCTACCAAGAATAAAGCATTTAATTCATTCAACATTACATATAATCATTAGATAGTTACATTTTCTGACTATGTAGAGGAACAATCACGACCAAAATGATCAAAACTACTTTCACCCTTCCACAAGCTATTCCAAACTTCAAGTAAAATGAGCAATATTCTATATCAAATCATTCATATTCATAGTAACCATTCAAAGGATCATTTTATCAATGAACCCTCTGACTATACCCCTGCAAAAGAGAAAGGAAACCTCAAAATAGAGAAAGGAAACTTAGTAAAACTAGTCTATGCCACTATTTGTGAGGGTACAGTCATGATAAGTGCCTCTTAAACCTCTCCAAACATGTAATAATGTCTTTAATTACTTCATTGATCTCTTCTAAACATTAATGCATGGACAGTCAAACCAGTAGTCTCCAAAGCATTCAATAAGTGAATATGAATGTTTGAAAACTTTCCTCTCAACTTCCCCAACCACTCCTAATTGGTTAGAGGGATTAGTTGAGTGTTTAGACACTAAAACTTGTTAGACATACTTTATCTGATATGATGAATTATAATATCAACAAATGTGAATCCAAACATTTGAAAATAGTGAATCGATATCCTTGAGCACAAGCACCAATAACATCAAATAATGGAGATAAAGCATGGGCTAGGGCACAACACCAGTAGAATGTTATCATTTCAGTGAGCATTCATGATCAAATAAAATGCAAAGCATTTGAAATTTGTGCTTGAATATGATGCCAGAGGCTCGAAAGACATTGCCCATCAAAGATACCAATCAAAGATGAAGAAATCACACACCTTCTCTTGTGCTTAGCTTGCACGAAGGAAGATTTGATAGCCAAATCTTCCTTGTACCACATGAAGAACATGCCATTGGTTTAGTTTAGCATGTTATTATCATATTAGATAAAGTATGTTTAAGAATTGTTGGTAAGGATAGGAACAGTGGAGATTCTAGAAATATCCCTCTAACTGATTAGGAGTGGTTGGGGAAGTTGAGAGGAAAGTTTTCAAACATTCATATTTAGTTATTGAATGCTTTGGAGACTACTGGTTTGACTGTCCATGTGTTACTAGTGACTGAGATTCATTAAAGGATACAAAACCCTTCATTTTGGGTTATTGTGTGTGGATTCATCCGCTTTAGCTAGGAAGATCAAGAAGATGGGGCAGGAGGACATTGTGGTGGAAGTATTTAAAGAAGCAACAAGAAGCAATAGAAAAGTTTTCAGGATTTTGGAACAACATTTCAGAATCCATGAATGGTATGGGTAAGGTGACCTTCATTCTTGGCTGTGACTTCAATGAAACATTGGATATGGCTGATAAGAAGAAGGATCACTTGTTGATAGTGTTCCTTGAGGGAAGGGGGATTGTGAAAGACTTGTTATCATTGTATTGTATATTTCCAATATGTTTAGATGTAGGGAAAACCAGGAGAATGAAGGATCACTCACTGATTACATGATAACCTAGTTTTGAAGGGTCACTAGTTGAGGGGATAGTCAAGGTCCTAATGTTGATAGTAATTTGTTAAGGGAAGGGGGATTGTAAAAGACTTTTTATCATTGTATTGTGTATTTCCAATATATTTGGATGCAGGGTAGACCAGGAGAATGAAGGATCACTTATTGATTGCATGATAACCCAGTTTTGAAGGGTCACTGATTGAGGGGACAGTCAAGGTCTGGATGTTGATAGTGTTCCTTGAGGGAAGGGGGATTGTGAAAGGCTTGTTATCATTGTATTGTGTATTTCTAATATGTTTGGATGCAGGGCCGACCAAGAGAATGAATGATCACTCACTGATTGTATGATAACCAAGTTTTGAAGGGTCACTAGAAGAGGGGGGAATGAAGGATCACTCACTGATTTCATGTTAACCCCACCAAGCATTCTTTCCTTTAAGTTTCCACAATATCTCAAAATATGATCATTATTCTTTACTTTCTTCTAAATGCTATTCTTTCTATGGTTTTTTAATCTCATAAATATATCAAAAACATTGCAGATGTGCATATAAAAGTAAAATATTGTCCTTCAGTTGTTCCACATTGAAGCATTTCCTCTTGGGACTATTCTCTTCATTTGTGCAATATTTGTCAAAAATGGTTCCCATATTTCTTCAAGATCTATTTTAATCTTTATACTACAATTTTGATTAGATTTGACCAATAGTTGATATCATTGGTATTTTATAGCATATAATCCTAATGTGAAATGTGGAGAGAAAGAAAGAGACACACTAGGTATGAATTACATGATATACCCATCATCACTTAGTACTTAAATAATAAATTATGGACAGGGAAAAACCCCCTAACTTCTAGATGTTTGTTTCATGTTGGCCTCTTATTATATGCAAAGGTAGGCCTATCTTAGGCTAACAACCATAGTGTAGGGGCCATAAATTATGGATCCCAAAATAGTGCACACTTGTATTAAATTAGGTTCACTATACTACAAGGGAATGGAAACCATGCAATAGTACCTCATGGGGATGGAAGCAACCCTTCACCAAGAAGATGATTGTGTCTACAATATTTACTAGAGGCAAAGAACATAATTTGGTTCTATAAATTAAACCTAGAAGATAATGACACCCACAAAAAACTTGGAAAAGATAGCATTCACTATATCTTTTATCACTCTTTTAAAGCTGGGACAATAAATCTCAAAGATTGATCAACGAATTCTTGAACACAAAGAACCATTGATAGTTATGATTCATCTATACAATAGCCAACAACTAGTTGTTCCAATCATGGTGTCCAATGATTATGTTAGAAAAATCATCTACAAATCCCTTACACAACCATAATAGATTCAAACCATGAACCGTAAGAACCTAACAATGGGACTAAGAAAGATATAGCCTAAACAAATCTTGATCATATTCCACCCTATTGTAAGGCCCAAAAAGTAACTCTATCTTAAAGCTATACATTCCTCTAGATGAAGCTCAAAGGTCAGGTAGCTAAAGCATAGCAATACTTGAATGAATATAGGAATAATTTGATGTACAATCATTTGCTAGCTTGGTTTGTGGGTTTTCCACATAATATTTTCCGTTTAACCACATTTATAGTTTGAGAAAATCAGAAAAAAATATTTCAGATTTATATTATCCTTTTGAACTAGCACACTGCCATCAAAATGCATAATCATTGGTCATATCAAGAAAATTCCTATTGATTAGTAGGATATCCTTATAAAAATTTCATGCATAGATTTCTTGTGAATTATCAACTGCTATGTATCCTGCAACTATGAAAGGAATAGTGTTAGTGTTAGGTTTCATTTATTATTGAATTCAATGGTTTCCAAGATGTGTTGAGGAGTTTTCTCCTTGTTTAATGTTAATTGTTCCTGCACAATCCACTCATAAAATAGTGAAATTCTATGTGGAAGGGATGGTTGATAGTGTTCCTTGGGGGAAGGGGGATTGTAAAAGACTTGTTATCATTGTATTATGTATTTCCAATATGTTTAGATGCAGGGTAGACTAGGAGAATGAAGGATCACTCACTGATTGCATGATAACCCAGTTTTGAAGGGTCATTGGTTGACGAGACAGTCAAGGTCTAGATGATTGGGCCATTGGAGGACCCTAGTTCTTTGTATTAATTTCTATTCAAATTGGATGCATGGATTTCTTGTGAATTATTGGGTGCTATGTATCCTACAACTGGATCCATAAATCTGCATATACTTCTCTAGGGTTGTGAGCCACTTAGGGATCAAAATAGAGAAACTAAATAAAAATCGTTCTTTGTCCTATTTCCTTTTAACAAAGTCTCAACTATCAATGATACAATACATTTGATGCCCTAAGATATCAATAAAAATGGCACCTAGCTAGAAGCTCACAGCTTGTCCATTTGATAACCACAGTCAACATTTCAAAAAATTTGATATCCTTGAGCACAAGCACCAATAACATCAAATAATGGAGTTAAAGCATGGGCTAGGACACGACACTAGTAGAATGTGGTCATTTCAGTGATAGAAATATACAATGGCATCATTAAACACATATGCTAGTAATATCAATAAACATGAATCCAAACATTTGAATACAATGAATCGATATCCTTGAGCACAAGCATCAATAACATCAAATAATAGAGATATAACACTAGCTAGGGCACGACACCAATAGAATTTGGTCATTTCTGAGAGAAAATCCCTCAACAATAAAATGAAATGCATTCGAATATGATGCCAGAGGCTCAAAAGATGAAGAAATCACCTACCTTCTCCTGCGCTAAGCTTTCGCTCCTTTTCTCCCGCTCTCCAATCGAAATAAAAATGATGAGGCTATTTCACTTTTTAAAAAAATGTATACCCTGAATCTATCAAATTTATGATGGTCAATTAAACACCCATCTGAATACTGACATCATCAGGGCTTATTACAAAAAAAAAAACACCAAATTCATAAGAAAAAGTTACCCGTCGAAAACTTCTGTCAAAATTTGGCCCCAAATGTAGTAGTGATATTTATTTAATTGCTGTAACTTTTCTATTAATAGAAAGTTCCAACATTTTTATTAAAAGAACACATTCACATGTGTACGCATACTTAATCTTGATTAATTAGCCATGAAAAGGAATTTGTGTTTTTAAAATGTTATTTTTATTATCTTACCTAACATCTATTTTTGCCTCTTACTCCTCACCGCTCATCTTTACCTAACCTTGCATATCCTTGCACCTCCTTTTGCCTCTTCATCTCAATCACTCATTTTATTGCCTCTTAATCTCCACCATTCATTCTTGAGTAAAATCCTTTAAAAGGAATTTCTTTCCTTGCTCAAGGGTCCTAATCTAGAAATCTTACATTCTTGTCATTTTTTGCATCATAGCTTACTTGCATTCTTACTTTCTTAGAATAATCTTTCTAATTTGAGTTCTTAGTTTTAGCTCTGTTATTTCCTAGATTAGCTTCATTTCTATCTTAATATTTCAATGTTAATATAGTTTCTTTCTTTCATTGCTTCATAGATTTAACTCTTGGATTCTCATTCTGGTATACTAGTTCCCTGTATACATTTGTAGCTTAATCTCTCATTCTTAGCTTGTATTCTTGCATCTTAGATTCATTTATTGCACTTGAATCTTCCATTTTGGATTAGTCAAGTCACTAATCCTCTCTTCCAAATTGATGAGAATCATTAAAAGGATTAAAATCACTTCAACTAGGAAGCTATGAGTCACTTCTTGAGATTTCTTATTCCTTGGATTCTCTCAAGTGTAATGGTTCATAGTAGTGTCACACTTTTGATCACACAATTTCTCCTCTAATTCTGATTTCTATTGGACTTACCATTATTTTTGTGATCTTCATTTTGGTCTCCATAAGACCATCCACTATATCTTCCTCCATGACCCCTTCCACCTTCCTTTCTTTCAAACTTATTTTGTATCTTCTCTTCCAGCCTTAAGGAAAACTAGTATGCCTTATCAATATTGGTCATCCTAACCAGACTCAACTCCTCCTGAATATTTTTCCTTATCCCATGAAGATAGCAAGAAACTTTTTCCTTCTCAAATTATGCATGACCTATTCTAATGAGGACTCGGTAGAACTCTTTTGTATACTCTTGCACATATCTTCCCGCTTGTTTCAACCCTTTCATTTTCTTCAGTAGCCCAAGATCATAATCAATGAGAATGAATTGTCTCTTCAATTTCTCCAACATTCGATCCCATCTCATGATTGTCTCCTTTCCTCTTCTATTCCTCTCCAACTAAATCTCCTACCACCAAATTTTTACATGACCCTTCAGTTTGGCCTTCACAAATTTGACCTTATTCGGATATTTGAAACCTTCATACTCAAAATATTCTTTTAGATCATTGGTCTAGTCAATCAGTTCCTCTAGGTTAATATTTCCTAAAAATGTGGAAAATTCAATCCTGGGTCTCTTTCCAATCTTGGAAATGGCCCTCAAAAACCTATCCTCCTCAGGATTTCTAGGTGCTTTTGGTGCTTCTCAGTCACACTGTCCTTCTTCTTTGAATTCCTCTTCACTTTTATCTCTAACTACAATATTTTTTCCTCTACGTATCTCCTCTTGTAATTCCTGAACTTGTCTCTAGAGGGATCTAAAACCCTCTTCTATCACACCTGTAACTCTCTCACCATGATTCCTTTGTGGAGGCATTTTTGGCTCCTACCACACAAACCTAAAATTATAGTCCTGGTGCAAATTTCCTCATAGTTTGTGACCTATCTAAACACTTAGAAATCCTACTCTGAGACCACTTGATGAAGGGTACTCCTTTTATTAACACAAACATGCAACAAAATAAAGAATAATAACAAATTGTAAGGGCAAGAAGTGGGATTTCTATTATCTCCAATGAAATGGAATTACAATGTTTAAAAATATAACATGCACAACCACATGGACATTTTTTTTACAATATTCTTCAAGCTAGAGCCACTAGATATATCTTCGAAAAACTACCCTAGATAAACCTACGGGTCTTAATTATATAGGCAATTTTAACCGCCCAAGAGGGTTCTAGAAATTTTAACCCTAAATTTTGAGGTCGACCATCCCTAAGATATTATTATTCATTTATATTACATTAGAATAGGTGAAAAAAAAATTTGAAACTCAAAAAGAAAATTTGAAATAATTTAATCTCCTTCTGTTTTAGATATTGCAACTTCTGGAGACCATAACTCATTGCTCGTTCACCTAATTGGCAATTATGACCGCATTTTAAAAATGGCACCAAGTGCTCTACAAAAATTGGCTCATGTAAACTCTATTTATTCAAGGTTTCAATCCCCTTCAGAGCCTCTAAATCCTTCAAAACTAAGTTCAAAGTATCTATACCCTGCTGCCAATACCAAAAAGAAATTTAATATCTTCAAAATGAGACTTGATCTTCCAATTAAACATTACTGGTAGGATGATATAAATAAAGTAATCCTATAGGGAATAAAATAGAACATTCTGAGATCAAATGAAAAACTTACTAAAAAATAGTAAAATTTAAAAAATAGCAGCTTTACACAAGATAGCCCTATTGAAAAAAAATAGAAAATATTTTTGGGTGATGCAAGATTTCCCTTACACCCATGATGCTCCTGCATCACTTTTAGCAATCAAATATCCTTTTCACTACCATTTGATAATATTTTCTTAGTTTGGATTGATATCTAGAAGAAAATTAAATTTCATGCATAATATCTTGTCTCAAAGTCATTAAACATAGTATTCCACCAATCAAACATTTGTAAAACTTTGATCAACTTATAGAAACTCATCATCCTTTCTGAATTGACATCCAATAGCCATGAGATTTACCACTAGTTTATAATCCTCCATTACAAAATTTTCTAGTATTTCATAATATATTTATTTTGAGAAATAAAAATGCAATCTTCCTTATGCATAACTTTTTTGAACTTCTCTTGCAACAAATATCTATCTAGTTTAGCATACCAATCCCTAGGAACTTTCTTAATCCCATACAACACCTTATTTAATATATAGTCTATATTTAGATATTTTGACATCTTAAAATTATTAGTTTTCTCTATGTAAACTTCTTCTTCAAGTTCACCATTCAAGAATGTAACATCCATATATTATACCTTAAAAAATTTATATGTTATAAAAACTAAAAACATTCCAATAGCTCCCATTCTAGCTACTAGAGAAAGAAATTCTTCAACATCAATTCCTTCAACTTCATTATAATCTTTACATACTATTATTTCTTTATTTCTATAACTATTCCATCCTCATTGATCATTTTTTAGAATATCCATTTAATTATAGTTACATTTTTATCCACTCATCTATGTACTAATGCCCATGTTTGATTATTCTATATTTGATCATGTTCTTCTTTGATACCTTTTATCGAACATTCATCTTTTTCTTCTTTTGCATAATCATTTGGTTATATTGTAGAATGGAAATAATAGTTTAATTCCTCACCTATCCTAGATAGTCTTCTCCCTAATTGAACACCTCTATCCTTGTCTCTAATAGCTTGTTCCTCTAAATGATCTATCTAAAAATGCCTAGAAGTTATCCTTGGATTTTGTTATAATTATTTATTTTCTTACTTTAATTATTTATTATCATTTTTCAGCCCATTTATTTCTTCTACACGAGTGATAGAAACCTCTTCTAACTCAATTTATTATTCCAGAGCACTCTAATTCAATAATTGATTGACCTTGACATTTTCACTTTCTAAAACCTTCTTCAATCTCGTATTAATGCATCAATATTTCTTTCTTGTAGTATAATATCCTAAAAATATACCCTCATTTGATCTTGCATCAAATTTTCTAAGATTCCCTTCATTTGTTTTGATATAATATTTTCTTCCAATGATTATAAAATATTTGATAGTAGGAATTTTTTCGAATAATATTTCATAGGGACTAGTATGATTCACTTTGATCTACACTCTATTGAGAATAGAAACAATAATATGTACTAAGTCTCTCAAGTAGATATTAGGTATATTAGCATTTTTTAGCATTTTTCTACTCATCTCAATAATTGTTCTATTTTTCCTTTCAACCACTCCATTCTACTATAGAGTCCTAGGAGTAGAAACTTATCTTATAATCCCATACTTTTAAAAAAAATCTATCAAATTCATATGATGTAACCTCTCCTCCACTATTAAACCTCAAATATTTAATTCTAACATCTAATCAATTTTCAACCAAATTCTTAAAATTTTGAAATTTATTTAGAGATTTATATTTGTCTCTCAAAAATGTTACCCATACCACTCTAGAATAATCATCAATAAACATGATGAAGTAACTTTCACCATTGAGAACTTTTCTTATTATAGGTCCACATAGATTAGTGTGTATCATCTATAAAGTTCATGTGGATGAATATTCTTTGGTCTTCTTGTTAGAATCATTTGTCGTTGCACCAAAATCTCAAATTGTCAATCCCTAATACAAACATCAGATTTAACCCAGCCCATGGGAGATAGTTAATCCATGTCATGAATATTCAAGGATGTGCTAACCACCAAGTCAACAATCTCCCCCACAACACCAACTGAGCCTTCAACACCTACTAAAGGGAGACTCAAACCCATGACTCAAGGCTCTGATACCAATTATTGGAATCATTTTCTATTGCACCAAAAGCTCAAACTGTTAATGCTCGATACAAATACTAGAATTAATCCAACCCATGGGAGGTGGTTAAGCCATGTCACAAATCTCCAGGGATATTTTGACTACCAAGTCAACACTTCTAATAGTATACATTACCATTCCTTATACCCTCTACAAAAAAATTTCTAGAACCTTTTTTTTATTTCAACTTTTTCTCTAAGAAAACTAACTCATTTCCTTTATTATACAAATAATTGACACTTAAAATACTTTTCCTTCATCCCTTCACATAGTATACATAATTATCTTTATTATTTATATTAATTAAAATAATTCCATTACCAAATATAGTTGTAGAGCCTTTATTAGGAAAGGAAATTATTCATTTGTCATATCTTTCAAGATTTAGAAACACCTTTGTATAACTAGTGATATAATTTGAACAACTTGAATTGAAATGATATAGATCTAGATTCTTCAATCACATGTACATAATTTTTCTATCCTTCACAGTTTATATTCTCATTATCTTTAATATCCAAAAATAACATTTCATCATTTGAGTAATTTCCTCACTTATCCTCTCACGAATGGGTTTCCATTTTGAAAATTATTTTCTTTCTCTTGTCTCTATAATTTGAATTATCATTCCTTTTATATCTTCTATAGATCTCTTTTATTTCATCATCACTAAGTTTTTTTCATCTTTCCTAAAAGGGAACTTAGTATCATGGTGTCATATTCTTCCGAAATTAAAATATTTGAAGTGTAAATTGCCTTTATATTTGTTGAAACATTTCATTAGTCTTCTAAAAAAAATTATTCATCTAGATTAGATTCATATTTGATGTTTTGATTCCATGCTTACTAGCTATTTAGGATCTACCTCAAGAGGTTTAACTTATTCTAGAGGAACCTTGCTCTGATAACAATTATTAAACACCATTGTTTCCTAAGAGGGGGCTGAATCAACACAAATAAAAACTTAAGAATTATACCACAATTCCTAATAATTATTTACTAATCCAACTAACCTTCAACAAAAGATATGTCATTTATAAAACATATAGTAGAGCACAAAATATATGTAGAAGAATGTTGGAAAAACACTCACTATATGATTATTTAGGCTAGAAGCCAAGGAACTTACTATTGTTGAGCACACTCCAAATGATAGGGTGCAGGAAGAGGGCGGTGAATCGGGAGAAAGGAAAAAAACACTAAAAAAATTCAATATTCAACACATGAAATAATGATGAAGTAGTGAATAGAACCAACAACACATAAGAACCAACACTTAATATGTGGAAAACCCAAACTAGGAAAAACCATAGTGAGTGATTTCCTACAAAGAATGATTCACTAATGTATATAGTCTGATTACAAAATATGGTAGGATCAAATTAATCTATACTTGCAACCAAAGACTCACTATCAATAAAATAATGAATACAAATAGGATCTCACTACTTCATGCTTGCAAACAAAGGCTCAGTGCAAAATTAGCAAGATGCAAAAAAACACTTGTGCACGCAAGACTCATTGTCTCAGCAACATGGTACGTACAACTCTTTACAATAGATAAAGAGAGATTCTCCTAATAATGCAACTGATTTGCATAATTTTTTTAGACTATTTTTCCTTTCGTTCTCTTCTATTCCTCTAAAAATCTTCTTGTAGATCTTCACTTCCTTTAAAACCACAACACACTCTTGCTTCATCTCTTACTTTTCTCCAAAGTACAAGATGTTCCTAAGACAAGATAGGTCATTAGATATTACAAAAATGTCACTAATAAAAAAATGATATTATGATTTAAGTTACAAGTTGGCTAGGAAAATAAAAAAATAAGGTAATGTCCCATACTAGAAGCATATAGACCAAAACATATAATGGACCCACCTAGATAGGGGATAAAATATAAATTCATATGACCATACATATAACATGAGCCCATCTAGATAAGAGATAAACACTATATTTATAACCTAAGCCTATATCCAGAAGAATGATCCACTCTAGGAGAGAGAGGGACCATGAAAACACTAAACATAGCCCAATACCAGATCTGCAATTACTAGAACAACTTGGAAAACCATCTCAAATATTTATTCATACTACCCAAAGAACCATTAAACCTAACAAGTAAACTAGGACCTCCATGGAATACGATGAGATCCATACACCACATTAGAAGACATGTCACTTTCTAAATTCCACATTATAAGACATCAAAATGCATTTTTAGACTAGACCTAGAACTAATGTTAACTACAACACTTGATAATAAAGTTTGTAGAACACTAGGAAAAGTTTTTGAATCACTAGAGAACAAAAAAAATGAGATGAAAATCTAAATTTATATGCATAACCATAAAAGAACTTTCAACCTAGATTTATAAATTGAAAATATTCTAGAAAGCACAATTGTAGCAATGTTAACTGTACAACCATAAACATCTAAACCACATAGACATTTGTATATAAGAATATAACACTGAATCAAGAATAAACATCATCTTCTCATTCTCATAGGATAAATATCTATCTTTCACTATCTTGAATAAATACTTGCTTCTCCCATTATATAATACTTATGGACCATAATTTTTGAGCAATAAAAAACACCTTCAAAACACAATGTATGACATGAATGAAAAGAGAAACAAAATATATAATTTTAAAAATATTCCCATTTTTCATTGATGGAAAACTACTAGCAAAAATGTTTTACTAAGATATCAATTATTATTAACTCCCCCATTATTGAACACAACCAAAACAATCCTAAACAAATAAACATTTTCCTTAACCTTCTCCCATTTTTCCATCATGTACAAAGGCCAACAAATTACTTACTGTAGACACCTAAAAATGGTCAAGACTAATTCAAGTGAATAATCGAAACAAAATCAAATGTTAATTGAAATCAAAGCCAAAAAGAATTAAATAAATCAAATAAGTCATTTAATTATGCAAATAATCTAATTAATTAAATAGTTTAATTAAATCAAGTTTAATCCATTCAAGGGGTATCCAAGGATAAATAAATTAAATAAAATTAATTAATTAATTAAATCCTAATATTTCTCACCTACCACATGGGAGGGAATTACCTCAACCAATTGGAATTGAGGATTGGACTCAGATGGATCAAATCCACATTTGATCTCAATCACTCACTTGGAGGATGTATCTTGACCACTCATTTTGTCTCATTGTCCCAATCTTTGAGGAAAAAATATTTAAATTATCTCCATATTTGAAACCATGGACTTAACTCAAACTCAACCATGTGATCAAACTCACTCCACCCCCTATGCTTGGAGAAATATATAAATAGAAGGCAAAAATTAGGAGAAAATGATCCCAATTACATTTTGGAATTGCATCACCACTATAGTGAAATTGATCTAGAAGCATAATTTAGCATTTTTTTGAGTAAAATAGGCTTAATTCATCATCATTTAGCATTTTATTCTCATTTTAGAGCTAGCTTTAATGGATATTTGCTGACAAAATCATATTAGCATTTTAAATAGGGATCCATGAGATGTTTCTTTAAGATTTTAATTCATGATGTTTTAAAGTTAAATTATCTCAATTTGAATTGATCCTTAGCAAACAAATTTCATGAAGGTATTTTAGGTACACAAAATATCACCCACCATGGGGCATCTTGCCTCTACTAACTAAATTTTAAGTTTGATAAATTTGCATAAATTTGTGTTTGAATTCTCTGTTAGAGAGGTGAAATAGCACATACCAGACCTAGAGTACCACATACAGAACAAATTTTGATGCATTTGCACAAATAAATGATGCATGTATGATCAAGTTTAACGCCTTTACATAGTCTTTTAGCATGTACAAAAAAATTCTATCTTTTGTCTTTCTTTCTTGCAGTGCGTACACCTCGAGCTTGTAGTGTGTAAATGCCATGTATCAGAGCGTACAAGTTATTCTCATGTTTAAATGTTGCATTCTAACATTCATTTATCAACATTTAAATAATTAAGTAGTGCGTTTAATTTCTAAAATAGTGCTTTTAATCAATTTTTTAGCGCATTTACTCTCTGGAATATCGCTTACAATACTTTTTGTAACACATACTACTATTTATATAAAATTTAATTTTTGATTGGAAATAATGAATTCTCTATATTTTTCTGATGACAGAGCATATAAAGTTGCAGAAACGAGAGGCCAGAACCAATAGTGAAGAAAAGCAAATAAAGAAAAGTTGAAAGAGAGAAAACTCTTCATCTTAACAACTTCTCGGAAGATTCCAAGGATGAAGGTGAATCTTATAAGAGATATTTTCATATAATTGAAGTTTATAAATCTAAATTTATCTCTCAATTGGATATTTTCCTTAAGTTTATCAATTTCAATCAATTTTAAAGAAAGGAATACAAGTTTAATTTGCTTGGATTTCTTCACTTTGTTTGGAATTTTGTGTTGGAATAACAATCTTCAAGGTGGATGCAATGGAGCTAGAATGATTTCCACTTGGTGAGTATCACAATGCATAAAATAAAAAATTCCCCTAGCCTTTGCTAGGTATGAAAAAGGTATGCCTAAAAGCTTTATGCATTTGATCAAATTGTGGAAAAAATTATTTAAATCTAGCTAATTAGAAACCTATTATTATTTGTTGGATTTGATAGTAGGCCTATCCTATTTACTACTTTTAGTGAATCAAAATGACAAACCTATCAAATCTTTGAATTAAAAGAAAGGTTAAGGAAATAAAAAAACATTAAATTTAAGCCTATTGTTTGTGGAAAAGAGTATTAAGCGATTATGCTCTTCACCTTTTAGGTAAACTAGAAAGCTAGAAGTGTTGAATTCCCATTAGACTAAAAGAGGCTTGGTAATTGAACCATGTTTATTGTGTTCAAAAGTGGAAATTAGTAGGGATATTATTTTCACCTTTGGTGAATCAAATTACTCGCAAACCTATTATTTTATTTCATTTCATTTGCTTTCATGAACATATAGAGAATTAGTGGGCTCACCTCCCGAGAACATGCCTTAACAAGGCCAGTTAGAGGGACAACCCAAAGTGGGATACGATTTATTTTTCTGCAATAATCCACCCCACTACAAAATAAAATGAATTTATCCTTAATGGGGTGAGTGACAAAGGAATATCAAGAATAAAATCTCCTCTGGTAGTCTTTTGGGATAATGGGGGATGAAACTTGATGATGTTTTGAACATAATTCATATTAGATCCTTGTTAGTTAACAAGCCTGCCCTAATAGAGCCATGTTTACAAGCCAAATTTGAATATAGGTAGATTTCTTGAAGTGATTTCTTTTCAAAGACCCATAAAAATATTCTTAAATATTCAAACATTTTGTGTTTAGAGGTCATTTAAAAGACAAGTGTTTTTCTGATTGTTGCATTTGAAAATACATGTTACAGGAAAGAAGCATCCATTACAAATCAATTTATATTTTTAAAATCTTCCAAAAGAACAATCACCCAGAGAGGGGAACTTCATTTGACTCAACCCTTGTTAGTGCCAGTTTTCACTAGATCCCATCGACTTAAAATATCTCTCCAAGAAGATGACACTTTCATTAGTCAATAAATTTCATATGACGAGTTCATATTCAAAACCCCTTTTGAATAACAACACAAACAAGAAGAGAGAATTCCCAACCTATTCGATGAAAGGGTTGATCCAATGGTAATAAATAATAACTTCTATAATTTTACCCAAGGAGGAAATCATGAAAACCAAGATGCAAACCAACAAATAAACTAAGGGAAAGAAGAAACAACTAAAGAAAAATACAATAGGGTAGCCCAAGATCCTGAATTCCTTGAAATAATGGAAAAATGTTTGAAAAGGAATAAATAGAGATATTTCCTTAACTAATTATCTCAATCAGAGGTTAAGCTTCCTCGTGACTATGATACATCCACCTTAAAGAAGGATGAGGAAGAAGAGAATCCATTAGGAGTCATGAACAAATAAATTAAGTTATTCCAAGAACAAATAGATAGTATGAAAAAGCGGCCAAACCAAAACCATTCTCAATAGAAGCATTATGCCCTTTTCCATTTGATAGAAATTTTGTTATGGATCCTTAACCCCACAACATGCGTTTTCCAATATATGATAAATACATATTTAAATCTGTACCACAAGACCACTTGAGGGAATTTTTTTCTTTACGTATTGAGTTCATGCAAGATACTATCTACCTAATGAGATTATTCCCATGAATCCTTGGAGGGAAAGACATGGAGTTGGTTTTAAAATTTGACCCAAAGAATAAAGACTTTTTAGGAATTAGCCTCCAAATTTGTGACTCATTATTCTTATAATATTGAGCATGAAATCACCATGATAAAGCTATGTGATACCAATAAAAAGGATGGTGAAACTTTTCTACGTTTCCTCCAAAGATGGAGGACTTTTTTTGCAAGATATCCAAGAAGCATACTTGAAAAGGTGAAAATGGAAAATTTCATGAACAATTTGAACATGGATATGAACTATAGACCACAACTTCAATGTCCACCAACATTTGAAATGATCATAAAAAATGGGATAAAGATTGAAGAGGTGTTAGTGAAGAAGGGGGAAATCAAACTCTTCAAAGAGAACAAAGGATATCCTAACACCAACAATAAATTTAATAATAATAATAATAATAATAATAATAATAATAATAATAATAATAATAATAATAATAATAATAATAATAATAATAATAATAATAATAATAATAATAATAATAATAAAAACAACAACAACGACAACAACAACAACAATCATAAATCAAGATTTTGGTTAAAAACCATGAACAAAAATCTAATAAATAATGGGGTTGTAGAAGCCAACAACCTAAAAGTTACCCTTTTAATTTATCAAGTGGGTCAAACCAAACAAATAATGTTAATCAAACAAATAAGACCTCTTTCAAAAAAAAAAATAACTCTTTCAACTACCAAGGTGTAAATAAACCAAGGCCTTTCTTTCCTCCAACCCAAAGGAGAAAGTTCACATTTTTGGGATAACCATTGGCCAATGCCTTGATGACACTTGTTGCCAAAAAAGTCATTATCTTCCCAGAATCTAGACCATACGAACCCCAAGTTAAACCATCTTGGTGGAGTGACGCCCATCATTGTGAATAACATCAAAATAAATGGTATAAAACCAACAAGTGCATGAAACTCAAACATTTGGTCCAAGATTTGATAGATGATGGCACAATAAAATTTGAGGATATGCAAAACAATGAAGATCATACAATATTTAAGAACCCTTTCTTGAACAATGAGAAAGGAGAAACCTCAAATTCAAACCAAAACAACAAGAGTAGGAATGAGAAAGTTAATTTATTTCACACATATGAGAACACCATAAATTATTTCAAGGGGTATGAAAATACCAACAACATCATAGTGGTGAAGGAAAAGAAAAAAGAGGAAACCTCTAATGTTGTAACTAGGGGACAAGCATAAAAAATTACCTTTACATGAGGTGCCCCAAAAATTATTCTACCAAAACAAGTATTCACATCATCAAATCAATACAACCTTGTGGATCAAGTCCAAAGAACTCCCGCACAAATTTAAATCTTAGAGTTGTTAAAACTTTCACCCATTCACAAGGAAATCTTAGAGAAAGCTCTTGTTGAAATGAAATGTTCCACTAAATTTGGATGTCGATAAATTTCAAATTATGGTAGGAAACCTTATTGTGCCTCATTTCTTATCTTTTTCCAAGCAAGACGATATGTCTTTAAACAATCCCCAAAACCTCCCATTACATATTGAAGTTTTGATGCATAAACATCATGTCAAAAGGGTACTCATTGATGGAGGAGCTGGTCTAAACATTTGTACTTTAAATCTTGTCAAAGACCTAGGGTATTTCTAAGAATCTATAGACCCTCAAAGAAAGATAAATATGAAGGCTTGTGACGATGAAGAAAGATCCTCCAAAGGGATAATAGTGCTTCCTATCCGAGTGGGCCCTATTTAGAAAGAAACTATTTTCCAAATGCTTGATTTGAAACTAACCTATAACATTTTATTGGAGAGGCCATCGATATATGAAATGCAAGTGGTACCCTAAATGTACCATCAATGCTTGAATTTTCCATATGTGGGTCAATAAATTATGGTGAGTAGAGATTTAAATCCATTTCAATATTGTAATAATATCAAACCCATAAATGACTCATTAGTCCCTCACAATATCAAAGGTACTACATCAAGGAAAATATAGAAAGGTCAAAGTTCAAAGGACCTTTCCTTAGCAAAGGGAAAATGGAAGATGGAGGAAGAAGGCACTCTTGTAAGTGACAATCAAATTCCCACTAATTTAGCTACATCGATTAAGGGAAAGGAAAAAGTTAGTGAGGAAATTTCTAAAGGAAAATAAGAAGAAATTAATTTAAAACCTTCCCAAATACAAGCCAAATAGGCCCATTATCAAAAGATGAATACCATGATGAAGAATTTTAAAAAATAATGGAAGATTAAGAAAAATGGTGTAGGGGAATATTCCTTATCCATGATGTATTTTCCACTATCTCCTAGGTGTCGTGGTACACCTTCTAGCTCTAATCCTCCTAAAAAATACAATAACCATTTTGTAAGAGCTAGCACTTCTTCATCCATGGAAGAAGGTGACAAAAAAATTCTAAAGTGGCTCTATAAGGAAGAAGATGAATCAAATGCTAATGAAAAAAGAATCCAAAATATTATCATTCCTACCCACCAATACGGTAAAGAATTCAAGATCATGAAAAATATGGGTTACAAAGGACAAGGACCTTTGGAAAGGAGAAATGAAGGGTCAGTTGAACCCATAGAAATGACTTGGACAGATAGCAAGTAGAAATTAGGATTACGGTATCTTGAACAAGGATATACTCAAAATAACCATCCCAAATTTTATGAACAAATCCTACAATTGAACTCTCAAAGTGATTAAGACTTAAATGAATGGGAATTTGATTCATTATCTATTGGATCTTGTCAAGACAAAGATGTTGATGTCATCCACACTTATGCTCCTATTTCTAACCCAGGTAAAGCACAAGAGTTAAATCAAGAATCAATTTCAAACCAAGAAATTCAAGAGTCTACTCCAAATCAAGAAGAACAAGGATCACAATGGGTTGGAGAATCATATATACTCTCATGGGTACCAACAATGGAAGAATATAGAAATAGGTTTAACCAAGGGTAAAAGTACAAAGCTCTGTCACACTTTTATAAAGGAAAAGGCCAACAACACACAAATTTTTTAACTTTAACGACATAAAAATGGCATTTATGTTTAAAATTTGGAGATGATGTAAACTAATGAAATGTGGAAAAGTGGATGAAGTTTATGCCTATAATTTTTTTAATTTTTTTTGAACAAGAATTCACATAGTTTTTAAATTTTTTAAGTCTATTTTTTACTTGCTGAAAAATGAGGGTCTTGTTCACAACAAAAAAGTATATACAAATAATCTTTTTTTCCTTTGATTTCAAAATATGTCATAGATAAAATGTATAGCTAGTTCAGAAAAGAAGAAAAATTAATTTTCAATGTATATTTTCTCTAATATAACTACTCAAAGTTGAACATACCTGAAATCGATAGTTTTCATCTCGCGTCAAATTTTCCCTATCAAATCTACACCATTTAGAAAATAAATGACACACTCTTGAAGATAACTCTCTCCTCTAGTGTTAAATAAAAATTTTCAATCTTTTTTTTAAGCTTTACTATTTTTTTCTATTTTTGAAGCATCTTGTTCTCGAATGTTAAAATACCTACTTGGAGTATTTTGAAATTATAATATATTAAATCTAATTAAAATATTATAAAAATTATATGATGATAATCTTGACTCTATGCTCTAAAAAAGGGTATTTTTATATTTGTCAAAAAATATCACTAAAAAGAGTAAGAGTTATTGAAACATCGCTTTTCTAAAATAATTTTATTTCTTTAGTAATTGTTATAAAACATGCTTTTAATAGATATTTCCAATTGGAAAAGGTGAAGAACTTATCTAACTTAGCTAGAATGAATCTAGCTAGACCATATGTTTGACAAAAAATAATTTTAGTTAGAAATACTCAAATTCAGCTATGCTGATAAGTTGTCTTGAAACGTGACACAACTTTGTGCTTTTACCCCCAACTATATTTTTATCCTTGAGAAACCCAAGAGGATTCTATCAAGGGGGATTTTGATCCAAGTTCTATAGAAAAATTAGAACAAGCACATGTCATATACTTGAGTGATACAGTGTATGAACCATCTAACAAAGTCATGTACCTAAACCACACCAACATAAACCAATCCAATGACACATTATCTCTCATATAACTAGAACTCATTGAATGGAATTCCATGGACCTAAACAAGATTCCTAATTTCCCAAATGACCATTCTTTGGCCTTGTACCTAAATGCAAAACCTTCTTCTACTAAAAAATTGTATCAAGATGAAATAACGAGAGATAGTATCCAATCTCTTAGTTGATAAATAAAAGAAAAAAAATAAAAAATTCAAAGAGTCTAATGGTTAAAACCACAAGGTGGCAGTATTAGACCAAAAAGAGAGAGAAATAAAAGACATTTCCAAAGGTTAAAACCCAATTGTGGCACCTAAGGAAGAGAGGTTCTATACTCTTCCCAAAAATTATGAGGAGAGATAACCTATTTTGATAGAGAAGATCAACATTAGGAACAAATCATAGCCAAAAGTCATACATCTTGCAACATCATTATCAAAGAAAGACAGAAAAATTTATAAAGTATTTTAAAGAAAGGCAAATAAAATTTGCATGGTCTTATGATGATATGTCAAGATAGGACCCAAACCTGATAATGTATCATTTGAATATCAAACCAAGAGTTAAGCCACTCAAGAAAAAGTTGAGAAAAATGCACCCACACATAGCACTTATTGTCGAAGTGGAATTGGAAAAGTGTAATGCCCAAAACTACTGGGACAATACACAAAAAAATTTCCCTTTAAAATCCTAATGTTTAGTTTTCCTCCCAGATTGATGTTTATATAAATATTACTTTTTCTTATAAACAAAAAATTTCTAAATCAAATGGAAGGAACAGAAAATAGAGAACCCTTAAATGATAAATTAGCACTAAAACTTTATTTAAATATAAAGTTCTAGAAATTAGAATTTGAAAACTAGACAAAGTAAAATTCAGAATAATAAAGGAATTTATTGTTCTAGCTTGGTACAAAATCAATACTTTCTAATTAACAATACTTTCTTAATTTAGCAACAAAGGTTTATCTTTCAATTTAAATAAAGAAATATTCACCCAAAGACAATTGAAATCTCTCTTTTATTTTTGAATGCTCACAATAATACTTTTCTCATTTAAGGTTACAAAATTGGATCTCTAATACATTATTAAAACTAATCATAATTCCAAAGGACATAATTTGCACAACAATTTAAAAATTCACATTTGAGCCTTAAATTAACTTGTTACAAAAGTATTTATCCTTCTTTACAAGAGTACATATTCACATAAATTGATATAAACTTCTTCACAAGTTCCTTGAAAACAACTTTAGTAGACTCCAAGCTTCAGTGATCTCATCAACACAAAACTCTTTGCAACATAAACCTACAAAAAAATTATTTCTTACATGACCATGGAGGCTCACCTCCTAGCCTAGGCCATTTCATGGCCACCCCCAAGATAGGGGAAATAAGAATGGATGGGAAACAATCATGCAACACACACACATTTAACATTCATTCCACAATTGGTACAAGAACATACACATTTTACTCCCTTACCCAAGCTTGCACATAGGATCATAATTAGATCCTTAAATGGGTGAAGGTGGAAAATTATCATATGAAGATGCCTTACTCATACAAATGAAGTATTAAAATTCATTCTTACATGCCTTCACAAGGATCATTCCCAACATACCATCCCATCACAAGAGCATCAAACACATCCCTTATGGCCCCCAAAATAAAACATAAGTAGGCCTCAAGGATGCCCATACATCCAAGCTCTCAAACATATAGATTTCCCAACTAAGCCCTTCACCCCAAGACATTCTAAAATCCTCCCAAGGATGAGAATTATCTTGCACACCCACAATACATTAGAAAGCAATAAAGTAGAACAAGAGTAAAATTCACATGAACACAATGAAACTAAACATCACAAAATTCCCACAATAGTTTTATCTTCATAATAAAATTACATAAATATAAACATGATAGATCCACCAACCTTTTTCTTAAGCAATGGCAATGGAGTATTGTAGAAGAGCTATCCATTTCCTTCACTTCTCAAGATTCTAGTTCCTCCAACTCTAAACTTTGCATAGTGTAGAAGTGTCTCCCATCCTAGTCTCTTTTCCTAAAGACTCTCCAACATTCCTCTCTCCTTCCCTCATCCCAAGGTAAGTTAGGTTTCTAGATCCTTTCAAAATTTCCACTTGCCCCTTTCTATGGAAATGGAATGCAATTCAAAACATGGAAAAAGGGTGTTATCCTAGAAGGCATTCCCAAATTAGTCATTACCAAATATGGCCCACTTAGAGAGGCGATATAGAAGCCTAGGGAAGTGAAAAGGGTAAAAATTAGCCTCTGAACCCATGCACATGACTTGGGGAACTAAAAACCAACCCTAACTACACAATAGGGATCCATATAACCCTTCAAAAACTATATAAAGTTTACATCTGAAAATGGAACCATGATGACATAAACCTTGGTTTCCTAATCCACTAACCAAGCCGAGGGATACACAAGATAACCTAAGGAAGAGGTAGGGTCCACATTCCACTTAGGCATGTCATCATATCACAATAGTGTCAAGTGACACCTCATAAAAGTACACATCACATTACACACTTGGCATGCCTAGTGGATATTTAATATTTACATTTACATAATTAAATTTATATCAAATTATGCATTTAAAAACATTTACAACATCATTCATACATGCATCACATTTACGAAATAAAACCACATAACAATGAGGTTGTTCCCTTCTTAGAGCTAACCTTGGTTTTAAACTAATTTCATATAGATCCATCCTTGTTTCCCCACATTTACAACTATGGTCACAATCCCGCACACTCAATTCAAATGTTAGTATCACATGAAATCATTGAATATATAATCATACTACAAATGAAATATGATCTATGATAACATCAAAATTCAATACATAGAGAAACTGCATATCATAATTTCATCATAACATAGTCCACATTGAACCCTAATCCTATAAGCATTGAAATGTAAGTTTAATTTCACTTAAACAAGTAACCATAATCTAGCCATTGTATCATTTCACTATTAGCATTTACTATTCTATAAGGTAACGTAACAAATGCAAAATTTAGAATTCATATATCATAAGGTAAGCATGAAACCAATACAAGCACGTAAAGAGTACGACTAACATCATTATCATATAAATCTATAAAAATCATCTCATAATGTCTAATGGTAGAAATTCATAATCTAAAATAGGTCTAATGTCTCAAAACAATAAATCATCAAGATAAACCAAGTGTCAAAACAACTATCAAGCTAAGATGGGTCGGGGTAGGACCTCACAAAAATTTATTAAAAGTGGGATTCATAAGAACTATTGACTATACCGAGTGGATATCCAATATTTTTCTTGTTTAAAAACTATATAAATCCACTAGAATTTGCACGGATTTCCAAAATCTCAAGCTAGCATGTCCAAATGATGATTTTCATTTACCAAGCATAGACGCAATAGTGGATCTAATAGTGGGTCACTCAATTTTCTCTCCTATGGACAGATTTAGTGGCTACAATAAAATCAAAATTGGATCTAAAGACAAAGACACAACATCTTTTACGTGTGCTTCAGGGACATTTTGTTGGAATTTTATGCCTCTCGGTCTTAAGAATGAAGGAGCAACCTACCAAAGGGCCATCACCACTATATTCCATGATATGATGCATAAGTTCTTATAAGATCATGTAGATGATATAATTTCAAAATACCACTCAATGGAGGAACATTTGCCAATCTTAGAGAAAATATTCGCAAGGCTTGAACAAGTCAAGGTGAGACTAAATCCAAAAAATTTTGCCTTTGGGGTACAATTTGGAAAATTTCTAGGGTATATAGTTTGGAAAAAAGGAATAGAGGTAGACCTCACAAAATTCAAAGCAATAATGGAAATGGGGGAACCTAGAAATATGAGCCAAATGATATCTCTCGAAGGAAGACTCCAATCCATTAGAAGGTTAATTTCACAACTAGCAGAAAAATGTCACTCTTTTACTTAGCTCTTTCATAAGGACATAGTATTTAAATGGAATAAAAAATGTGAAGAAGCTTTCGTACTCCTCAAAAAATACCTCATGAATCCTCCAATATTGGTTCTACCAATGAGAGGAAAACCCTTAATATTGTACATTTCGCAAATAGAACATTCATTAGTGCACTCTTGGCTCAAGAAAATGAGAATGAAAAAGAAAAAGTTATTTTCTACATAAGAAGAACCTTGGTGAAGTATGAGTTAAACTAAAATTTCATATAAAGAGCATGCTTGGAGGTAGTTTTTTCTTCCAAAAAACTACAACATTATATGCTATCTCACAAAATTAGACTCATAGCAAAGATTGATCCATTGAAATATCTATTAAGGTAAACATCCTTAATAGGAAGCTTGGTCAAATGGGTCACGATAATAAGAAAATTTGACATAGAATATGTAGATGAAAAGGAAATAAAAGGCCAATGCATAGAGGATAAAATAGAGGAGACACCTTTAAAATATGAATACCATATTTAGGTGGAATTTCTAGATGCAAAAATCATCAATATTGAAGGAAAAACATGGAAACTTTACTTTGATAGTTCTTACACTCAACATGGATCAAGAGAAAGCATACTATTGACTACACCTCAAGGCTCCACAATCCCAAAATCATACAAGCTTCTATTTCCATATACTAATTATATAGCTGAATATGAAGCACTTGTTATTTGCATCAAGTTGGCTTTAGAGTGGAAAGTGACACAATTGCAAGTATATGGAGATTCTCAACTAGTCATAAACCAGATTAATGATCAGTACCAGACAAAGGAAGACAATTTTATAACCTATAAGAAGATGATATATGATCTAAAGAAGTACTTTTTTTTATCACTTTCAAGAAAGTACCTAGGAAAAATAATAAAGAAGTAGATGCCATGGAAACATTGGCTTCACTCTTACAAATTCCATAGCAAAGCGGAAGATACAAATTCTTGGTAGAAGAAATGGAATAACCTACATTTAACCCTTCCAATCCCCACATCATTTTCCTATTAGTGGGACATGACTCCGCATGGTATGGATCCATCTATACTTATTTGAAAGACCAAATCCTTCCCTTGGACCAAACCCAAAACTAGAAAAGAAACTTCATAAAATAAGCCTCTCATTACACCCTTGTATCCAATACATTGTATCACAAGAGTCTTGACAGAATTATTTTAATGTGTCTAGAGAAGGAGGAATCAATATAGCCTTACAATAAATCCATGAAGGAATTTGTGGGTCACATTCAAATGGGTTAACCTTAGCTAAGAAACTTCTCAGGATGGGATATTATTGGCCTTCCATGGAGAAAGATGCATTCCATTTTGCAACGATATGCCAAAAATACCACTATCATGGAAACTTAATTCATGTACCAATTTAGGAACTACATCTGATGACTACTTCTTGGCCCATCTATCAATGGGGGTTGGATCTAATCGAGATGATTTACCCACCTTCATCCAAAGGTCATAAGTTCATAATAACTACAACATAATACTTTACCAAATGGGATGAAGTTGTACCTTTGTCTACCGCAATGGGAAAAAAAATTTCAATGTTCATATTGAACCATATAATTTGTAGATATGGCATCCCCCAAGCCATCATAATGGACAATGCTAATCACTTCAAGAAAAAGGGACCTAAAATAGTTGTGTGAAAATTTTCATATGATACATCATTCATCTTCAATCTATTATCCACAAGGGAATGGACATGCACAAGCCCCTAATAAGAATATCCTGAAAATATTGAAAAGAAAAGTGGATAATTCAGGGAGAGATTGGCACATCCAATTAAATCCAACTCTATGTGCATAAAGAACAAGTATGAGAACACCAATAGGAGCTACACCTTTTTTCTTAGTGTATGGAGTTAAAGTAGTGCTACCAATAGAAGTAGAGATTCCATCTTTATGAGTGTCATTACATGGGCTATTAACGGAGGAAGATTATAGGATTGAAAGAATTCAAGATACATAGTTACTTGATGAGAGACAATAGGGTATGTGCAGGATCATGGTATGCCAAACTAGGCCCTTAAGTGGCAATGAAAATTCAAAAAATCAGGTTTAGGCAAGTTGACATTAAAATTGGAAAAACTTATAAATATTATATCAAAAATATGTAAGAAGAGAATCTAGAGAAAATTGAATTTAGTTTCTAAGATACTAGGCCTTTTTTGAAAAATAATTATTCCATATGTTGAAAATTTCAATTTTCAATGTAGTAGTATGAAAATTTCAGGAAAAAAATAAGAAGCGGGTGTATGTCTGACCACCTTAAACACAATTAAATGGTAAATTTTTTTTACAATATTCTAGATATAAGTAGTAAACTCATGTCCAGATGTGACACATATTTCTTTGTAATTTTTTTTCCAAGTAAATAATTAATTATTATTTTTCTTCTACAAATTTTCCAGAATATAAAAACTCTCATGTCTGACCACGTTAACTTAGTCTAAACTTTATCAAATTGAAAATTTTTTTTATTTTTATTGTAGTAGGAAAAGCATATAATGTGACACATGTTTTGGATTTCAAACATGTTATACATTTTGAAAGTTATACCTATTTTTCCATATGTCTATCAATTAGGACTAGAAAGATAACAAGTAGGTGTATGTCTAACCACATTCAACAAAATAAAATGATAATATTTTTTTATAAGATTCCATATAAAAGTAGTAGACTCATGTCCAGATGTGATGTATATTTTTTTGTATTTTTTTTCTAAATAAATAATTAATTATGATTTTTCTGTTAAAAATTTACCTAAATATAAAAAATCTCATATTTGACCACCTTAACTTAGCCTAAACTTCATCAAATTGAAAGAATTGTTTATTATTATTGTATTAGGTGAAGCATAGAATGTGATGAATATTTTAAATTTCAAAAAATGTTATATTGTTTGAAAGTTATAGTTGTTTTTCAAAGAGTCTACCAATGAGGACTTCTTTTTGACATCGCCACTTTTTGGCATACCATGATTCTACACATACCCAACAACAAGCCTTTGATAATCTCAAAGTGTACCAAAATAAAATGTCAAGAAACTACAATAAACACATCAAACCAAGAGAATTTCAAATAGGTGACTTGGTATTGAGAGAAAATCCTAAGAATCAGGTACAAAGAGAGAAGAAAGGAAAATGGGAATAAAATTGGTTAGGACCTTTTTTCATCACTTCTTCCTTTGGAATGGGTACATACAAGCTAGGTGATTATGATGGAGAGGAACTACAAGAACCTATCAATAGCATACACTTGAAGAGGTTTTATACTTATAGGAGATGAAAGAGTATAAGTAAAAAGAGTATCAGAATATCAAATGAGAGAGCATCCTATTTATTTTGTACAGTGAAACTGATCTTGAAAAAAAGAAAAAACAATGGAAAATGATCTTGAGAAAAGAAGCAAAAAAATCAAAAAATCAAAAAAGTTCAAAAACAACAAAATGAGTTCCTAAAGAAACAAAAAACAATGAAAAATTGAGCATGAAGAAATCCAAATACATTAAGATATGGATCCTAAAAAAAATGTTGTCTTGGTGAAAACCTAGCAAATAGGCACCTTGATGATAAAAATTTTTTTTTAAAAAAAGAGAAAAATCTGAAAATTTTTGAAAAAAGAGAAAAATACAAAAAAACTTGAAAAGAGAAAAGTACCTTGGTGAAAACCTTGCAAATAGGTGCCTTGGTAGAAAAATAAGCATATAAAAGAGAAAAAGAGCAATATATTCAATCGGTGAAAATTGGTAAACAAGCGCCATTGAAAGTCAAGTCTCATTTTGCATTGCCTAGCCATCCTTGAATATTTTGCATTCACCATCATTTTTAAATATTACATAATAAATCTGAGATTCGCATCTATAAATACCGAAGGATTTTGTCATAGATCTACAAAGCGTCTAAATCTAACATTGCAATGGAATCAAACTAGGGGCATGTTATCCTAAATCAAATAAATTCATGAAACAAACACCAATTAACACAAATCAATGCATCCAACCACAAGCATAACACATAGACATCTAATTCGAATCCTAAATTAAATTTTGATCTCACGATAAGTAACTTTGATCCTCAATTTCATAGTGACCTTATCTTATCAGGATTAAAAAGAACAAGAAAATATGAAATGGATGAAATTCTACTTGAAATATGGATTTGACAAAAAATGGAAAATTTATTTTTCAAAGTATTTACTTGATTGGTGAAATCATGTCTTTTTATAAAATCGATGAAGTCTTGGACTAGACAAGTAATGATAAAAGAATGATATTTTCTTGATTTCTACAAGACTATCTTAAGATTGAAGCTTCAAGATATGTATCATGTGTCTAATGACATGATCATCAAAGAATCATCAAGGATAGCTACATATGGTGAAACTGAAAATTCTAAATTTTTACGCAATAGGATACCTTGGTCATTTTGATCTTCAATATCATAATGCCAAAATCCACTTGCAACATTGAATCCAACAAAGTGGTATTTAGACTATCATGGTTGAAAATCTAATGACTAATAGTTGTACCAACTTTAGCCATGTAACATAGAAGGAAATAGGTATTTTATATCATCATGGCTGAACCAATGAGGATTGTACCAATGTAAGTTTAAAAAATCTCAATGATGAAAATAAGCATCCTTATCTTGAGTAGAGATAGCTAGTGACATCCATGTTAGATTAATTTCATATTAGATTTCTTGTGGATCCTTTTCTTGAAATTTCTCATGGAAAATGAAAGCGGGTGGAGTTAAATAAAAATGGAAAAAATATTCATTACTTTACAAGATCAAATGTGTTGGATATCGAAATCAAATTTGCATATTAGTTAAATTTGCATGATATATAGAATGCATTAGGAGAAGTGCATATATTAGTGTTGAGTGTCATTTTTACTTGAGACAATGGCTAGGAATTTGGATGAACAAATTCTTCTCTTGGAAGAATAATAAAATCAATCTCAAGGTTCCTTTTAGGCTGGGTCTCAACCACTTAGATAGCTCAATTGAAGATAAATGTGAAACTATTCATGAGGAGGCCTTTTCTGGTTTGATCTTTGAGGGACAAGAAAAACAATCTTTAGATCAAATGATCTTTCTCTTTTTTTTTGTATTTTTTGAATATTTAAATGAAAACAATGTCAATTTGATTTAACCTATTGTGATTGATTTGTAATCAAAGAGAAAGCTAACAAGAATTTGAAATGAAATTGCAGAAAGTAAAATAATGGACATAAACCAGTGTTGTGTTGCCTTGCAAATTAAATTACTAAGAAGATGGAGAAAACCCACAAAATGTAGATCTGAATGAATCACAATCATGATTTTGTAGATGCAATCATCAATGGAAATAAATACAGATGTAAGATATATCAAAATTTATCAGATCATGAAGCCACCACGAACGTGTAAATACATGAGACAAATTTATCTTGAAGCACCAAAGAACAATCTTCCCAATAATTCATCACAACAAAGCAATGTAACAATGATAAACACCAGACTAATTTAATCATAGATCAAAATCGCCATACAACCAATTGGCTCTTTGAAATAAATGAATGAGAAAAAACAAATTCATAAAATTTGCAAAGATAGTAGAAAATATCACACCATGATTGAACCACAAATTTTAAATATTGTATTGTAATAATAACCGACCTTAATTACATTATTTTCTTACAATTTATAAAGCTTCACCCTTTTTGGGAAATATATTTTGTAGCTAGGGTTTCAGTTGTGAATAAACTATGAAAAAATCTAAAACTCAAACTTACTGAAAGAAAATTATTCTTAAAACAAATCTAAACTATTTAGCATGAAATTAATCCACATGCATTACAATTTTGAAACAAAAGATATATTAAAGAACTCAAAATCTACTCTAGAACTTTGCCATTTGTCTGCATGTTCTTCCTTCAAAACTTGGAGTTTATTCCCTTTATTTATTTACATGGTGCCCCTTTGTGGATCTAACTAAAAGATATCTCCAAAGCATACCAAAATGACCCTAGACATGTGGTCAATCTAACTAAAATTCCATCGCAGAAGAGTAGAAGTTGTTGACGGCGATGACCCAGAACTTCCAGACCCCAACCCTTTCTCTAAAAAAATGACTTCTATAAATCACTAAGTGTTGAAAACCACATCTGACAAAATTTAAAACTTTCAGAGGCTGCAAAGAAGGAAAGGCCTAAAGGCCAAAAATCTTGAAGTAAAAAATTGACTAACTGTCAACACAGTTTTCTTCCATAAGAAAATTGGCTGAGTTCAAGACTGAACACTTAGCAACTTGGAAGTATCTCTGGGTGTTCTTTGCAGAGCCTATCTACTATTTCCTGAATCTCTTCAAAATCTTCCATTTAGATGTTTCTAAGGCATTCATGTTGCTTCTTCTGAAAGGTGGCCAACCCATTTGCAAAGGCCCTTATTTCCTCTTCATGAGTTAGCATTTTTTGCATGTCCTCCTTTTGATAAAACATTTTCTGTAGGTCATCATTTGTTTTTACTCTATTAAATATATCCATGAATCGATGCATGATGTCTTTGATTGGATGCATTGTCTAATCATCATCATCATCATCATCATAGAGATCTAAATCTAAACCTCCAAAAAACTCATGCATTTCTTCTACCCAGAGAATCCCTTCATACCTCTTCTTATTGATTCTGCTCAAGAACTTCTGATATACCTTCAAGGCTCCCATGATGTCTTTGATTCTCTCTTTAAAATTATGAAGCTTTGATCCTTCATATATTTTTACCAAAACTTGGAAGTGTTTCTTCCTTATTATTATAAGATCATCAAGAGCTTTTTTCCACTTGAGAATTTTTTCCTCGAGACCATCTTTCTCATAAATCATATCCACCAATTTGGTGATTTCTTTAAGGATACCTCTAAAAGGTCTCAAAATTTTCTTGAGAGAATTTCTTGCAAACTCTTAAAAATTGGCCTTCCAATTGGAACAAGCATGAATAAAATAATGTGATGTGTCAATTGACATCTCAGAAGCAACCCTTTTCTCCAAAATAGCCTATAAGGCCTCGGGGTTGCTAAGGTTAATGGGACCTACCATCTTAAGAATGAACCTCTTCATCGATTCATTTTGTTCCAAAAAATCTTTTATCTTCTCCTCATCCTTATCCATGAAGCCTAATGCATGGTTCAACCCTAGAGTAGCCAATATTTTACTACATTGTCTTATTGGTTCCTCCAAGTCTACCTCTTCAAAAACATAGTCCTATGGAGTAAAATCAACCATACTAGTATCCACTATGGGGATGGCTACTTGTGCTTTCCACCTTCCCTTTTGATCCTATGTCACATATGATAGAGTCCTTCCCTAGGAACTAGATTCTCCTTGGTGAAATGCTCAGCCGAGCACCACCATATTTGTATCATCTTCATCCGTGTAGACCCTCAGTCTTGATTATATTTATTTGGTGAAACAAGTGGGTTTGGACAAGGCATTTCTAGGCTCATAGGGTGAAACTAAGCTTGAAGTGACAGCTTCCTATTGTAATACCACAGAAATGGACTATAAGACCATTGACCTTCTACATCGACAAATCAATCAAAATCGACACAAAATTCCTAACCAAAGGCACATCTACGCATCAAATCATCGAAACCCTAATCCATTCTATCTTAATTCTGCATCGTGGAATATTTCCTAAATATTCCTAATTTTATCCTAATTATCTCTTAATTAAATATTATTTGGCAATAAATGATATTATTTTATTTATCCTAAATTTGATTAGTTTTTTATTATGGTAAAAATAGGTTTTGAAGGGGCCCTAAAACCCTTTAACATCAAAGAAGTGAGATAAGCATGGAAGACCCAAAGAATAGCTAGCTGCCCCTAAATTTGATTAGTTGAATATGATGAATATTTGATTAATTGATTTAATTCAGCCACTTAATTATTTAATTAGATTTAATTCTATTTATTCCTAATTAATATTATTTTATTTTGACAATAAATAAAAAATCCTACAAATAATTGATTAAATTATTATTTAATTAATTAAATCAAGTTATCAATATTGAATAATATAATTTTGGAATAAAGTTTGATTAACCCATGAATGAATTATTTTTATTCAAAAATCAATTAAGTTGAGAATAAATCACTTAAATTATTAAATTAATTTATATTAAATCTTGCACAATCAGAAATGTAGTCAACTTTAAATCAATTGTCAATTTCAATTTGTTAAATTTCTAAACTCAACATGTGATTGTGAGTTGAAGAAGTGATCTAAACTCTATTTGGAGTCAAAAAGATGCTCTTGCATGATGTTGTGAGTTAACTGTTTCTGATTTGTTGATAACTCAAAAATCAACCCAAGTTTATCAAGAGTGATTTATGGCTTTCTCAATGCATCCTCAAACCTTGGATTTCTATATAATCAAGGCTCAGTCCTTCACAAAAGGTCCTTACATGTTGCATCTTTCAATTGCATTTTGGAGAATCGAGCTCTTGCGAATAGGCGATTGTGATATTTTTTGCAAATTCTTATTCATTGTTTTCAATCCATTTTTCATAGCATAGCATAGCATTCATAGATTCAATTACATTTCAATTTATCTTAGATCAATTGCATATATTTTTTCATCATATTGCATAGAAAATCTAAAAAGATAGATTAATTTGCATCCATATTCCATTAGTTTCATCATTTCAAATCCTTCATTTAGGTATTACATTGTTACTAGTCTTGGTCCTAATCTGAGAATATCAAACTCATACCTACTAGAAGGCAGTTAATCTCCTAGTTAGCTATATTGTTTTCATTTGCAGATTTCTTGATTTGCTAACCTCTAATGTTTTATTGAAGTGTTATGTCTACAGCTAGGTACAACATTCACACACACATTTTTGCTGCCCACCGTGGGGCTGTGAAATAGGTTTCCATCATCATTTATATCAATTTATGACATTTATATTCAAGCTTCAATTTTTTATTTTTATTTTCATCCGTATAGTTTTGTATGACATTTCAGAAAGTTGTATCAGAGCACTCTGGTTGTCGTACGAGAGATGACATTCTAGAAAGTCGTATGGGTTGTTATGTATAGTCGTTCGGAAGCTAGATTGTCATATGATAGTAGATGCATTATCGTATCATTTTTTGATTGTCATATGGGAAGTTGTAGAAACTCGTACATGTTTTCATGCCAGTTTTCCATAGTCATGTTAGATTTTTGAGGAATTTTTGGTGTTTTTGATTTGATATTTATTCTAATAGCTAACGCTAACGATTGATACTTGTTATTTATGGCCATTTTTGCTCATGAGAAAGCTCATCAGGTAAAATCTACTAAGTGTGTTTCATTGGACCTGAGGTATTTCACATCCCTATAACACTTTGATTTTGGGAAATAAAATGAACCTCTCATGTGTTTAGCTTGAGTGTTTTTGGCTTTCATAAATCACACGTTCATTTTGGATCTAAAAAGAACATAGATTTTCTTTCTTGCATATATGTTTCACATAGTAATGAGGCCCTATGAACACCATTTGTGCTGTTCTTGAGAGAGTGGGCTTCATTTGCTTGTTTTACATGCAAAGCTCTTCTCTTATCATCTCATGGTCTTACATGGTTTAGTCTTCAAATTTGATAGTACATTCTCTCTTGGACCCACTTAGAGAGATTAATAGACATTATTGTTGACATATGAACCTTGGTGAGGTGGTTTCAATTTTAGCATGTCAAAGAATCTATTTGCTATGTTTGGGTGAAGTGAAGAGGCTAGAGGATTATACTCTATTCCCTTTTTGGGAAACATCAGAAACTCAGATCCTTGAATCTAAACTAAGTCCCCATGTTGTCCTTTTTGTGAGTCTCCCTGATAGAGAGGGTTAACCATAGTGGAAATTCCCTTTATTGGGTCAACCACATAGATGGAACCTCAAGTGGTAATAGTCATTTATGTCGTGGTAGTAGTAGCTGCTATATAAATGTCCTTCTAGAAGAAATCTCCATAGATGTAGTCTCTTGTTGGGCTATTAGATCTCCTCAACAACTCCTAATTGATTAAATACTTGGACTATGTCAAAACCCCAGTGTGCTTGGATTGGATTTCTCCCTCTTGAGATTACGAAAGTTACAGAGTTGACCATTTCTAAGAGCCATAGTGCAACCAACTTTTTATTTTTCTAGGACTATGTGCATGATTGCAAAACCTTTTGAAAACATACACAAGAAGAATTATTACAGAGTAGAATCATAAGTCACTATTTTTGTTCATGTGCAAGGTTTCTTTGTCCCTTGCTCATTGTTTGAAGACAATTTCTTTTTTGAAATCCCTTGATAGTTGTCTTGTGTATCTGATATCTAGTTGGTCATTTAAAAATGAACAAACCCAGCCATCAAAATCGGCCAAAAATCTAAAAAAATTGCAAAAGCTAACTAAAAATCCTTTTCTAGTGTCAGTTGTCATCTTGGAAAAATAAAAGGCTTGCGAGTTTTTAAACTCTTGTTTCAGAACCCCCAAAAACTCGTACAGGAGCCTGAATTCTGTCATATGAGTGTTGTCAGGAAATCTAAGAAATTTTTAATACTGGAGTCAATTGTTGTATGAGTTTTCACAATTGTCATATGAGACCCAATCCTGACTCATACGAGCCTGGAGAAAGTCATATAGGAGTTAGGCCAAACTTGTCAGAAAGCCTTGAAATTTGTCAGAATTTCAACCATTGAAGTCAACTAGAAGACTCTATCAGAATATTCACTATGTTAGGAATAGAGAAAAAAAACTAGATAATCCAATCAATTTTCCTAATGTTGTCTCTTGAGTTTGATCCAGCCTTCTGATCTATTGATTTGAATCCCATTTCATCTTGTGTCAAAACCTTGCCAACATCATCTTTCAATTCAATCCTCAAAATGGCTAAGTGTTGTGAGCTCATGTCCGCTATCTTTTGGGCATCTACCCATACAACTAGGACACAATATCCTACACTTACATCTAATCAGTCTTTTCATCAATCTATCAATCCAATCGTGAAAAGGTTGCATCATTTGATTTTCCCAAACTAGATCATTCATCAGTTGTCCTAATCTTTCTCTTTTGCTTTACCCAAAGTTAATGGTGGAAACTAGATCTTAATCACAAAGAAAAAAAAGAGAACAACCTAGAATCTCTTTAGCAACATCTTCTGTGATTTCTCAAACATTTCATTAGCCTTATGACACAAATCTATTCACAAAAGATTCTCTTGGCAATATTTACTTGAAAGGTGGTTATGTAACCCCTCCTATATCAATCCACAGAGGTAATCAATCAACTCCACATCAATCAATCTATGAAAGTCCTCATAACAACACAATGTCTCAAGGAGGAGGAAACCAAGGATCCCAAGGCCATCACTCTAATCACAAAGATCCTAAACCAACTCTGTCTAAAATTGAATGATATAGAAATGATGAGAACTTTTGAAAAGTGATGAAACACTTCTTGCAAGAATACAAAGAGGCTTACTTCCTTGAACTAGCAAGACAGGGATCCAAACTTCCTCCCAATTTCAATGTTAAAAATATCGTCACCCAAGAGGAAGAAACTCCCATCACAACCATGATGAAACAGATGCATGCTATGCAAGTTAAGCTCAAAAAGATAGAAAAAGATAAGGAACCTAAACAATTCTCTATGGAGGCTTTATGCCCTTTTCCATTTGATAAAGACTTGTACATGCCACCATTCCTGAAAAGAGTGGAGATGCAAAAATATGACAAATACGATGGAAACTCAGACCACCAAGATCATGTCAGAGAATTTTTTACTCAATCCATGGAGTTTATGCATGAACCAACCTACTTAATGCATCGTTTCCCATGATCTCTGGGAGGAGCAACCATTTATTGGTTCTCTAAAATGCCTCCAATAATCAAAACCTTTGAGGAGCTAATCAAATTGTTTTACCAACAATACTCCTACAATATCCAACACCCGGTCACCATGATAGACATCTAAAATCTAAAGAAAAACTTAGGAGAACCCTTCCTAACCTTCCTCAAGTGATGGAGAAAGAATTTTTCACTCTATGATTGACCTATTCTAGAAACTGAAAAACTTGAGATATTCATCAACAATCTGATTCCAAAACTCAATTATCATTTGCAAATACAGAATCATACTTCTTTTGAGAAAAGGGTAGAAAATGCCATAAAGATTTAAAATGTTCTTGCTCATAAGGGAGATATATCTCTTAATAAGGATAGCAAGTACGAATCAGTTTCTAGTTCCAATAACAAAGATAAAGTCAAATTTTGGAACAAGAACAAGAATGTTGTACTCGATGGTGTCGTCGATCACATTAGTGCTCGATCAAAGGCACCAACATTCAATCTCACCATTGGCACCCAAGCCATAAAAGCTTCTGAACAAAAGGAATCTGAATCTTCTAAAAATTCTAATGACTATAAACCATGGGTTTCAAAACCAAAGTGCAAGTTCACTCCTTTGGGTGTGTCCTTGGAATCTACCATGAAATTACTATTGGCAAACAAGATCACCACATTACCTAAGATAAAACCATATGATCCTAAAGTCAAACCTAAATGGTGGAAAGAGACCAATTTCTGTGACTTCCATCGAAACAAGGGTCATAAAGCCAAAAACTACATGTGCTTGAAGCATCTCATACAAGACAAAATTGATGATGGGGAGATTGTAATTGACAACCATAAAACCAACAATGATCATACGGAATTCATGGAACCATTTCTAAAGCATACTCAAGGAGATTCATCTTCTAAGCCTAACATGGGTGATAATTCAATTACACCTACTCTCAAAACAATGATATCATAAACATGGTTGAACAATGCCTATCTAAACATTGAAACATCATCACCATTGTAAGAAAAGATAGAGATAATCAATCAAAAAATATAGTGACTTGATTACAAGCTCTGGTACATCTACAAGGACAAAACTTGGGTTCATCAAATGCCCTTAAGATTCCTTTCAATCTTTCATATACTTATAAATAGAGGGCTGCCTCAAAATCATCAAATCCTAAAGAGAGCAGGCCAACCTCATACAATATTTTCCAACAACTCTAGCATACCGATGCAAAAATATCCATGTTTGAGTTGCTTCGGATATCTCCTGCTCATAGGTCTATTTTGGATAAAGCTCTCCTCAGTTCCAATTTTCTTGACAATCTTGATCTAGATAGATTTCAGACTATGGTTGGTCATTTGACATCACCCTAGTATATCTCCTTTTTAGAGGAAGATGACAATTCATTGATTCATCCACATAACCAACCCTTGCACATTGAATTCTTAATCCAAAACCGTCATGTCAAACTTGTGTTGATAGATGGAGGCACTGGTCTAAACATCTATTCCTACAAATTGGTCACACAATTGGGATTATCAGAAGAAGATATTGATCCTAAAAAGAAGATAACCATAAAAATATATGATGAACAAGAAAGATCTTCCATTGGCCGACAACATTCTTCTAGGGAGACCTTGGATACATGAAATGCAAGCTATTCCATCAACATACCATCAATGTGTGAAATTTCCTTATGATGGAGTAGAGGTAACAATTTCAACTGATATATCTACATCTTGCAATGCCTTGAAAGAGAGTGCTAACAAACTTTTTCCAAATAATAGGGAATCTTCCACTAAGAGAATAGACATAGCATCTACATCCAAGATGGAAGACATTTCCAAAGAGGTCAAAATCAAGGACACGGGTATGGGAGAATATACTATGGAACTAGTCTTATCTCTAACATCTCTCTCAGTCTCACCTAAATCTTATGTGCAACCTTTAAAATAGACAAAACAAGCATCTAAAGAACCTCAAGTTATCTACAATGGAATTTTTGTCATAGAGCATGTGTCCAAACAAGAGTTTGAAGAAGATGAAGTTGTGCTTGCATGGCTATACAAAGATGATTCTCAATCCCAATCAATTCAAAGATGTGACTCAAAATCAAGCAAGATTCCTTCAAATTCATATGGACTAGGTCACAAAATCATGTCTAAAATGGGATACATAGGAAAAGGACCTCTAGGAACAAGAGGCAAAGGAATCATACAACCTATTGAACATTATGGGTGAACAAATAAAGAAACTACTAGAATTGGATATCACAATAAGCCCTTCCACCTCACTAGTAAGACATCTCATGTCCTAGAATAGATAAGTACAATAAAGGAAACTTAGCTAAAGGAATAAATGAAACAATTAGATAGTGATGATTCAGACACCACTGATCTTGTTCCTTATGAACATTTACCTCAAAACATAGTAGATCTTCTTAAGGATGAAGAGAAATCTAAGGATAATATTGTTGGAAATTTGGCTGATTTTATTGCATAGATGTTATAATTATGGAAACACATGATCCACATGAAGATCACACAATTCAGAGAGCAAGTATGACAGAGCGCATTGCATATTTGTCTAAGTGTGAGATAATATTTTTACCAGTGTACCCGAACACAATTTTTGTTTGCGACATTGACTGGAGTGAGTTCAATGCTTGAGAACTTGAACATAGATTCTATGGTGACTAATGATGACCCATCTTAGAGTGAAAGTCAGTACGGCATGTACAGAAGAAGTTATGATAGTTTTACCGAAGATAGTGTGAAGTCGACAGGATAGTATATGAAGGCAGAATTGGTAAAGAGTTAAGGGATTATTTTGTTTATCAAAATAATGTCTTAAAAATATAAAGGGATGACATATTAGATGTTTAATCTTGGTTAAAGCTATTGGTATATATGTAAATGTATTTGTAATTGTAAAGTGTGAGATATAGTAATAAGTAGCAAGCATTTGTAATAGTATGATGTGAAGTATATGAAGCATATGTAATAGCGATAGTGAAAGATCAGTGAAGAGATATTGATGCAAGAAGAATAAGGTTATGTACCTTGACCTATTTTTTTAATCAGTGTATATTGTACATTACTTGTTTGGGTAGTGGGCTCAGTTGGTAATCACATTTTGTACTACCAACTCCTAACAGGGTTGAGGCTTCTAATGAGGCCTATAGTCCCTTAATCAGGACTGATACACTATATGTTTATAATAGACTCCTAACAAGATAATTTTGATTAGTGGATCTTTGTGGGTACCATCCCTATCAAGGTTTTCCCTTGGCCAGGGTTTCCTCGAGAACAAATCATGTGTTATGAGTTCTTTAGTTTTATTGCTATGCATGTTGTTTAGCTTCTTATGTTATGCATGTATAAAGATAATCTGTTATATCCATAATTGGGCAACAGATAAAGTTTGTAGAATACTGACTCACCCCTCCCTCTTATTATTCCCTATTTATAACAATTGGTATCAGAGTTTAGTTACTCAAAAAATAATCATTCAAGGAAAGCCTAGCAGCTTGAGTAAGATCTCTATGGATATGGATCAACTATAGAAGAAACTTGAAGAAGCTCTTGAATAGAATGAAAGAGACACTCTAAAAGAAAAATATGATGATGCAAATAACCTCATTGAGAAATTGAAAAAAAAATTAGAAGATCTGAGATCTGAAAAGAAATCTGAAGTTCTTATTGAAGATTGTAATGACAATTTGGAAAAAGAAAATGAGATCCTTGAGCATGAATTGAAAATAGCAAATTTGAAGCTTAGTTTGAAAGATGGAAATGGAAAGATTGAAGCAAATCTGAAATCTGAGAATGAAAGTCTAAAAACTGAAAATGAAGGACTGAAATCTAAACTTGGAAATGTAACATCTGAACTTGAGAAAGTCAGTGTGCAGTATGCTAAACTTGAGAAATACAACAAGATTGTGAAAGGTGAACTGACTCAATCCAAGCAACAACTTGAAAGGCTATATTCAACTAGTGAGAAGATTGATACACAAGCATCTTTTCAAAAACCATTCTATGATAAGACTGGTCTTGGATTTAACACTCTTAAAGAAAATGATGAAAGTAAGGAACTAGATCTGAAAGTATCTGAAAGCTTAGATGAAAAGAAGTCTAATGAGATCAACAAATCTGAAGATACACCTAAAGAAGAAGAATCACCAAAGAAAGATGAATCATCCAAAGGTATACAAAGATAATTCAAAGGTAGATGTTTTGCTTGTAATACTATTGGTCATATGAAGAGAGATTGCACAGGTAAGCAATTTAAACCTCTTAATGGTTATCGTTATAACTGTCATGGATTTGGACATAGAGCTATTGAATGTAGAAAACCTAAATTTATTGAGAATAACAGTAATAGTAGAATGTTTATGAATACTAACAATGTAGATAAGAAACCTACTAAAGATATGAATAGAAGAAATGGAGTAATATGTTATAGATGCAACAAGGTTGGACACATTGCTAGAAATTGTAGATCATAGATTAATCCACCTAGACCAAGATATGGAAGCAATGGAATTGTTTTTCAAATATACAACAAGATTGGACATACAACAAGGTTTTGCAGAATGAACAATGGAGTTTTTCATCCTAACCCTAACCCTAGAAATCATGAAAGAAGAAATGAAGATGCAGGTAATAGACAGAAAGGTTTCTGTAGCAATACAAATGAAGTGAAGCTTGTTAAAAGCACATATCAAGGAGACATATTCAACATTGAAGACAATCAGAAAGGTGAAGTATCAAGTGGTAAGAATGAATCCTTACCTGGCCTATCTCAAAGCACTTAATTTATGAAAATTATAGTAGATTAGGAACTTAGATTAGTGTAGAAGTAGATTTATGATAAATTAAGTCTTGCACAGTTAATGGAAGGTAGTTTATGATATTATAATGCTATGGTTAAGAGTGCAAAGAAAAATATTATGTATTGCAAGATCACAAGAAGTTTTAAGTTTTGTAGGATAGCAGAAACAACTTTTTGGAAAGAAGTGGCAAAAGAATTTAATGTGATATCAGAACTAAGTGAGATTGAAGTAATAAAATATTATGATCAGTGTTATTTGATCATAAAAGAGAACACAAGTGTTAAAGAGATCAAAGAGCAGTGATTGGAATCTTTTTGCAATGATTTGGTGAAGTGTTTGAGCACCGAATCTACGCAAGCCCTAAAATTGCAAATTTGAGGTATTTTACTTGACAGATCTGTGAATCGGTAAAAGGAATTTGAAGTAATCATGGATATATCTTTAATTCACAATATCAGAGATAAAAATAGACCTAGAATGAAGAGGGAACCAGTTGAACCTCTGGAAGAAGACCCTAAGTTAGCTTTATCATCCATACCAGATGAAGTTTTGCATTTAGAGAATGTAAGAAGTTATCGGGGATGCAAGTTATAAACCATCAGTGATAGTGATTTTACAAGTGAGTATGAGAAGATTTACAACCAAAACATGACATTGAAACAAGGATATGATCATTTGAAAGACAATGAGATTGTTAATTATGCATTGCAATATAAGTTTGATAATGAAGAATGCAATAAGATAATCCTTAGCAGAATTCATAATGGGAAGTTTTGGCTAGAAGATAAAGTAATAGACATTATAGCTAATTTGATTCATGAAGTCACTAGACTGTCTAAATCTAGAGCTATTCCTTTAAATGAGAAGAACATGAGAAAGATAGTCATTGATAACACTAATTCATCCTATAATGGCAGAGGAATTGTAATTAGTAAGGCCAAACAACCTGATGTTAGATACCTATGCAAGATCCTAATAACAAAGTTTTGTGTAAATTCAAGAGAGGATGACATGGCAGCTGGAATGGTACACATAGCTTATTTGATCTGTGTTGACAAAGTCCTAGTTGATATGTGTAAAATTATGAGAATTCAACTATTTGAGAACTTGGAGAAGATTAAGAAGACAAAGTATGCACAATTTAGATTTTCATCTTTGATCACTTACATGTTTTTTCATCGTTTGAGGAGATTTCCTTACACCATAGGAAATGATTGGAATGATGGACTAAATACAATGGAAAGGATTAATGTAGTATACAGAAAGCATGTTATTGACAGTGTTAATGAGATTATAGTACGTGTTATTAAGACATTTTAGAATATTGTATCTAGCAGATCAAGGATTCCACAGTCTCTTATGGAGAAATACAAGAATGAAATATGTTTTATGGTTGACACTGACTTTACATACATTGAAGCAGTTGAACCTAGAATTAAGTTCATAGACCCTCTTGGCTATGAAATATCTAAAACAAAGATAGAAGAATATGTGAACAGGCTACTTAAGTGTAAGGTTGACACTCACAGTAACAGATTTGGAACTTTTGAAGAAAATTTCAACTTCGCACAGGCTATTCTTGAGGAGAAACAGTCTAAGAAAAGAGTTGACAACACTATTAAGAAAATATTGAAGGATACAAGATTGACAGAGAGAATTCTTAGTGAAAAAGTAGACAATAGTAGCAATCAGAGATATTGGACAGAAAGAGATTTTATCTGTACCTCCCTTATGATCTAGTGCAACACCAGTCAAAGTGAAAGTAGGGGAACCTAAGAAGGAACAAGTAGCAAGCAAGCCTACTAGATCTACTTCCTCCACACTGAGAAAGAGAGTGAAAGAAATTGCTACTGGACCTAGTAAGAGGCAGAAAACTTTGGTGCCACTAGTACCTAGGAAAATTGTAGAAATTAAAGATGATGACACTTCTGTGAAGAAGAAAGCATGGAAACCTAGAGCTGAGAGAGTGAATGAAGAAATTATAAAAGATGGAGACTTCACTAAAATGAACAAATACTATGACCTCTATGACTATTCTGATAAATTGAATCTTGAAAATGTAGTGGTAAAGCATTTGATTCTAGCTAATAAGAGTTTTGACTCTATTCAAGGAAAGATACTAGATGACTTATTGTAGAAACTTGCTAACAGGAAGATGAGAGCACAAGAAGAAGACAAATCTATCAGAGAGAATCTTGTGAAGAAACTATGTGATGTAAGAGATGATGAACATCTTAAAAAAAATTTGAAGCCCCTTAGCACCCATTTAAGGACAAAAATGAGAACCATTCAGATTATGGAAAGACAATATGAACAAGTGAATGTAGAGACTGAAGAACCAATAGTTAAATTTATGGCAAAAATTGTTGGAGAGACATCAGTTGTAGCAGAGAAAGTAGTAGAAGTAGAACAAGAGGATATTCCCTCTCCATCAGCTATTAGCATTGAAGAAGAATCTATGAATGTTGAAGGTACAAGGATCACCTTGGATATTGATGATAATGTATTCAAGAATCTAGAGAACATTGTTGACAATTCAGCTCTTGATGAACCGGATAGAACTATAGAAATAGAGTAGACCCAATTTATTATTGAAGAACCCAAAGTATCAAAAGTACAAGCATCTATACCCTCTAAAGAAGAAATCAGTCTTACTCCTGAGACTGGAAAGAAGAAGCAAGTTGGATCTTTGTTTGAGGATTTGGGAAAAGAAGTGGATGATAATGATCAGATGGAATTGATCACATCTTTGAACAAAATCATTGGGAAGAATAATAAAGTTAAAAATCTAGAAGGATGTCTAAAGGACCTAACTGAAAAGCTACAAAGTATTGTGATCACACAGATTGTAGAAGCAGACCCTATGGACAAGGCAAAGAAAGTGATGAGCACTTTTGATGATGAGTTCACTAACCTAGCTGATATTGCAAAAGTGAAAGCACAGGTAGACTATGAGGCTAAAATGTTGTTGAACATCATTTAGTACATCAATAATGATATCAATACTCTTGATATCTGTATCAAAGATTTGAGGAAACATTTGGAGATAGGAAAAGCTTTGTACATACAGTGTACAAAATTAGAGACTTTGATAGTTGAGGAAGATCAGAAGATAATATTGAAGGAAGTCAAGATTCTAAATGAAACAAACCTTCTATCTAACCCTTATGTGAAGGGCAGTAATGTTGAAAAGAAAGTTAGGAAATTTTTTGATGAAATCAAAATCTTACAAGATGAGAAAGATAGGAAGTTGAGGAGATATACTCTTTTGAGAGAGCATGTTACTATGAAGTTAAGTGTTATTGAAGAGTAGTTAGAAGATTGTCTTACAGCTAAGACATCTTTTCAGAAATTCAACTTTGAAAACCTCCAAGCTTGTTAAATAACATCTTATGGACTGAGTGCACTACTCAATGTGGCTGATTCCATTAAGAAGTCATGGGAAAAGGAGATAGAAAACATGAAGATAGATTTTTTAGATTGTGTTGCAAGCCTACCGATTTTTGATAAATAGATTGAGGTATAACTCTTTTTTGATACAATTTTGTAGCCCTCCCTACCATTATTTTGTCATTGTTGTCAAAGGGGGATAGATACTTTGTAGAAAATTGATAATATATGATAAGATTTGATACTCTTAGGGGGAGTATTGTATTATAGATAATATTTTTTGAGGAGTTATAAGGATAGTATATATATGTTATACTATGGCCACAATTTTGTCAATTTTGAGATTTTGGAGTTGCACACTTAGCCAATTTTCTCATATGTTGCCACCAATGACAAAGGAGGAGATTGTTGGAAATTTGGCTGAGTTGATTCCATAGATGTTGTCATTATGGCAACATATGATCCACATGAAGATTGGACAAGTCAGAGAGAAAGTATGACAGAGCGCATTGCATATTTGTCTAATGTGAGATAATATTTTTACCAGTGTACCCGAACATAGTTTTTGTTTTCGATGTTGACTAGAGTGATTTCAGTGCTTGCACACTTGAAATAGACTCTATGGTGAATAATGATGACCTAGCTCAAAGAACAAGTCACTACGACATGTATGGAAGAAGTTATGATAGTTTTACTGAAGACAGTGTGAAGCTGATAGGACAGTATATGAAGGCAGAATTGTTAAAGAGTTAAGGGATTATTTTGTTTATCAAAATAATGTCTTAACAATATAAAGGGATGAAATATTAGATGTTTAATCTTGGTTAAAGCTATTGGTATATATGTAAATGTATTTGTAATTGTAAAGTGTGAGATATAGTAATAAGCAGCAAGCATTTGTAATAGTATGATGTGAAGTATATGAAGCATATGTAATAGCGATAGTGAAAGATCAGTGAAGAGATATTGATGCAAGTAGAATAAGGTTATGTACCTTGACCTATTTTTTAATCAATTTATATTGTACATTACTTGTTTAGGCAGTGGGCTCAGCTGGTAATCACATTTTGTACTACCAACTCCTAATAGGGTTGAGGCTTCTAACAAGGCCTATAGTCCCTTAATTAGGACTGATACACTATATGTTTGTAATAGACTCCTAACAAGGTCAACATCCTTAATAGGATACTTTTGATTAGTATATCTTTATGGGTACCATCCCCACCAGGGTTTTCCCTTGACCAAAGTTTCCTCGAGAACAAATCATGTGTTATGAGTTCTTTAGTTTTATTGCTATGCATGTTGTTTAGCTCCTTATGTTATGCATGTATAAAGATAATCTGTTATATCCATAATTGGGCAAAAGATAAAGTTTTTAGATTATTGATTCAACCCCCCCCCCCCCCCCTCTCAGTATTCCCTATTTCTAACAAATATCAACGTAGTAGGTACACAAGAACCTACTACTAAGGAAGAAGAAGGTAAAACTATCACAATAGCTGAACATTTGGGACACAATAGTGATTCTAAAATAGACTCCCATGAATATGAATTCTACTGAGAATCTAGAGGTAATCCTACTTGGGGGATTCATTCTGACTTTACACATGTTCTCAAATTTCCCAAAGGTCTAGATGAGGAATTAGAGGATGAATCAAATGACTATGAATGGGGAGTAATTCCAGAAGAAGATGAGCTTATCACTAAGAAACACATTGATGTCATTCACCAATATTCACCTAAATTTGATGTAAGTCTAGAGTGGAATGACAAATTTAATGAGTTTGATCCACCTACTACTAAAGTGAAATCCAATAATGACATTGAAATGATTTGTGAAATGAACATTCTAAGTAGTAATATCACCGTTGGATTCAAGAGTTGGGTTAGGGCCAATGATGACAACACCATATGCGTGAACACCATTTCCCAATATTACCCTACATTGACTATCCAACATCCAGAGCTTATCGATTGAACATCTACAGATCCAAACCAAGATATCCACACCTTCTAGACTGACTATGCTCTTTCTTGCTACCTCAATGCAATGGAACCTATGAAAATTCCATCAATGATCCTAGCATTAGCATGACAGATTTGGATATCAAATATCTTAGCTAGAAGAACACAAGGAAAAAGAAAAAGAGTTCTGAGGGTGAAAACCACTTTGTGGTAGTCTCAGAACCTAAAATAGTAAAAAAAAAAGATGTATCCGAAGGTGAAAACCTCTTTAGGTGCCTAAGGATGAGATATTTGATGTCCTTCCAAGTCATTTATAGGATAGATCTCTAGTTCTAATAGAACCAACTCAATCTATCAACTTGGGTACAATAGAGGAACCACAACTGATTCATTGAGCACAATCCCTATCAAAGGAAGAGAAACAAGCACTCACCACTTTCCTAAAAGAAAAGAAAATCACTTCGCATGGAAGTATTCAGATATGCCAGGGTTATATCCAAATCTAATAGTGCATCATCTCTCTATAGCTCTAGGATTCAAACCTCTCAAACAAAAGTTGCAAAAAATGCATCCACATGTTGCACTCCTAGTTAAAGTTGAGCTAGAAAAGTTATTAAAAGTCAGATTTATTCAAGTCATAGATTATGAAGAGTGGATCTCAAACATAGTTCTAGTTTCAAAACTAGATAAATCTATCAGATTATGCACAAAATTTAGAGATGTAAACAAAGCATGCCCTAAGTATGATTTTCCATTACCAAACATCGATATGATAGTGGACATGACTACTAGCTTTGAAATGTAATCCTGAATGGATGGTTCTCTGGATACAACCAAAACAAAATTCCTCTAGAAGATCAAGAGAAAACAACTTTCACATGTGCATGGTGTACATTCTATTGGAATGTCATGCCATTCGGTCTTAAGAATTCCAAAGCTACTTATCAATGAGCTATGACATCTATATTTCATGATATGATGCATCGAACTATGCAAGATTATGTTGATGAAACCTTAGATAAATCAATGATAAGATCTAAACATCTAATGATTTGAGAAAAATACTAGATAGAATGGAAAATTTTAGTCTTAGATTGAACCCTAAAAAGTGTGCTTTTGGTGTCACTTCTGGAAAGCTCCTAGGATACATTGTTCCAAAGAAAGGAATTGAAGTGGATCCTGCTAAATTCAAAGCTATCATGGAGATGCAACCTCCTAAAAATATTAGTCAAATGAGAACCTTACAAGGGAGGGTGCAATCAATCAGACATTTCATATCTCAGTTAGTAGATGTATCACAACATTTCTAAAAAACATTACATAAAGGTGTGACTTTTGCATGGAATGAGGAGTGTGAAAATAACTTCAACCACATCAAGCAATATCTATCAAATCCTCCTATTTTGGTGCCCCCTATTCAAGGGAAGCCATTGATTCTATATGTCTCCACCATAGATACATCACTTGGGGCATTAATAGCACAACATGATGAAAACAAGGAGAGAGAAATTCACTACATTAGTACAACATTGGTATCTTATGAGAAGAAATATTCCATGATTTAAAAATCTTGTCTAGTTGTGATCTTTGCATCATAGAAATTGAGACACTACATGTTATCTCATACAACACAATTGATAGCTAAGATGGATCCATTGAAATACTTATTGAGAAAAGCTGCCCTCACATGTAGACTAGCTAAATGGGTGATGCTATTGAGTGAATTTGACATAGAGTATGTTGAGAGAAAAGCTATCAAAGGATAAGTTATTGCAAACCAGCTAGCTGAAGCACCAATGTTTGATGATACACCGTTACAAATGGAATTCCCTAACTCATCCATCATGCACATCTCTTTTAGGACTTGGCATCTTTTCTTTGATGGATCTTACACATAGAATAGATCTAGAGTAGGTGTACTATTCATAATACCACAAGGTTACTCAATACCTAAAGCATTCAGAATAAAATTTCCTTGCACAAATAATATTGTTGAATATGAATCTTTACTTAATGGAATGAAGATAGAAATTGAGTGGCGAGTGATAGAATTACACATTCATGGAGATTCATAGTTAGTCATACACCAAGTCAATGAAGTATACCAAACAAAGATGAGAAACTAGTTCCATAAAAATGTGTGGTCGATGACCTTAAGAAGTATTTCATCTCAGTCACTTTTGAGCAGATTCCTAGGATAGAGAACAAGGCTGCTAATGCTATGGAAATGCTATCATATCTACTACAACAGCCCAAACATGAGCTACATTATGAGTTCCTGGTGGAAGCACTGTCATTCCTTGTATATGATTCCCTTGAAACCTGCATGATCTACACTTTTTTTGGTCATGATTCTTCTAGATACAAACACCTTTTCTCCTACCTTCAAGACCAAATCATCCTTGATACCTTCAACCACCATGAGAAATGATACCTGATCTAAAATGCATCCTCGTATGTCATCATTGGTAATGATCTGTATAAATAGAGTCTAGATGGTACACTTCTTAGGTTTTAAGAACATGAGTCTCAATGTGCATTAGAGGAAGTCCATGAAGGTATATGTGGACCACATTCCAATGGTTTAATACTAGCTCTAAAGCTTATTAAGGCTGGGTATTATTGGCCTGAAATGGAAAAAGAGCCCATCAAATATGTTAAGAACTGTCAAAAGTGCCAAGTACATGGTAACTTAATTCATGCACCAGGGAGAGATCTGATTCCCTTCACTACACAATGGCCTTTTCAACAATGGGTGTTTGATATTATAGGGGCTATATATCCACATTCTTCTAATGGGCATACCCATATCATTATAGCTACAGACTGTTTCACAAAATGGGTAGAAATAATTCCTTTGACTGAAGCAACCAGCAAAAAAATTTCAATGTTCATTCTGAACTACATCATATGTCGGTATGGAATTCCACATTCAATAGTCATAGATAATGGTGGCCAATTCAAGAATAAGGACTTAGATTCCTTGTGTTCTAATTCAAGATTAAAAAACATTGGTCATCCATATACTATCCTTAAGGGAATGGATAAGAAAAAGAATCAAACAAAAATTTGTTGAAGATTCTACATCACACAGTTAATAAAATAGGAAGAGATTGGCATCTCATGATCAATCCAGCTCTCTAGGCCTATAGAAAAAGTATCAGAATGCCCACTGGGGCTACACCATTTTCTTTAGTCTATGGGTCTAAAGTGGTACTACCTATTGAGGCTGAAATCCCATCACTAAGAATCAGAATCCATGGACTCATGACTGATGATGACTACAAAGTGTCTAGGTTACAAGAACTTGAATTACTAAATGAGCACAGACAAGTAGTGTATGATCATCTCAGAGTATATCAAAAAAGAATGTCTAGAGGCTATAACAAGAAAGCCAGACACAAAGAATTTCAGGTTGGCGATCTAGTCCTGAGAGAAAATCTTAAAAATCAATCACATCAAGAGCACAAGGGGAAGTTTGAACCCAACTGGCTGGGTCCCTTTGTTATCACTATTACTTTTGGCTCTAGAGCCTATCAACTCTCAATGACTGAAGGAGAATAGCTTCGAGAACTAATCAATATTCTCCATTTGAAGAAATTATATGCCTAAGATATTTAGTTTATGGTAAAATATCTTGAAAAAATCATAAAAATCAGAAAGAGTCCTGAAAAAATGATCATCCCAGTGAAAACCTAGCAATAGGCACCTTGGTGTATTACAAAAAAACCAAAAAGAAAAAATATACAAAAAATTGAAAAAATGAAAAATACAAGAAAGAAGAAAAAGAAAAAGTGCCCTGGTGAAAACCTGGAAACAAGTGCCTTGGTAGAAAAAATAGAATCTCTACCAAGCTGGTGAAAACTTGGCAAACGGGCACCACTTGCTCAAAAATGCTACATCTATTAGCACAATCTTAGTCTTTCCTAGCTTTCAGTCATACTTTAGTTTGTACATATCTCTTATTTTCAATAAAGTCAGTATGAGCATCATCCAACAAAAGCATCAGTATCCTATCAATGTTCTAAACTTGGGGCAACCAAGGTCGTATCATGCAGTCCTCAGTACCTCAGATGAGTCATATCTAGTCAAAGTCCTTTGAAGCTTCATTCGAGTCAATCTATCTGTCTCCTTACCAGAAAGGATTTTGCAATCAAACACAAACAACAAATTGAAAACAATCTTTGCTCCGCATGCTTTTATATCCTTGTATGCTTACTAATTCACATTGAGATTTTTGCATATTTTGTCCCCTCAAGCTCCTCAATGATGTCCTTCATAGTATTTAGAGAGTGATGACTGGGGGCATAATCTTTTCTTTATTTTACGCTTTGAGTGAAAATCTAATGACTTTGGAAATTTTGGATTGAATTCGTGTCCACTATAAGTGCCTCCATCATGTATTGGATGGCCATGTGTACCTCAACCATCGATACCCAAATTATTTAAGAAAGTTTGATCTAACTATTGTGTTTTTGAATGATTTCTTAATCCTATTGTGAAAATAAAAATTACCCAAGGATGTGAATGATAAAGGGTCACTGTGGGTAAATTCACATTGGAGATGAAATGATTTCTAAAATTGCTTGGTGCATTTTTCCACAAGGCATATTTAGGTCATCACAACATTAATGTTTTGATGATTATACAAATTGCTATATCAAAATGGACATGATATTCAAGTCATCATGGTTTTGTGCCTTGATGCTTATAGCTACTCTGACATTTCAAAACAAAAATCAATATTCATATGTTCATGGTTTCCTAACTAGTAAACATTGTATTGATTTATTTGGTGTTACCTAATAAAATATTCAGTGATGAAAATGACCGACACATGATCAGTGACTAAGTCCTAGGTCCTAGGTCTGCATTTCATTTTGCACTTTCCATGATTGCATTCATCTCACGCATTGAAAATCAGCTTGATGCTTAATGATTCTTCAAAACTATGCTAAACATGACACAAGGACTGAGTCTCACATGAAGGTCTCCTTAACAGATCAACAAGCAGTCACCATCCTCGGTTAAACATCCATTTTGACAAAAGACCAAGCACTTGTCTTCACCAATACCTGCAAAACAATATCATGTGTATCGCTGCATTTACATTACATATCATGAGCATTCCATAAATCCATTTGCATACATACATGTGCATCCATATAGCATAAACAAATCATACATTGCATAATCCATACATTCTACACTAATCAAAGCATTTCATACATTTTCATCACATGATGTTACATCATAAACCAAAATGACAAGTGCATATGAAGTCACAACCAAAATCGATCTCATATATATATATATATATATAGACACACACACACACACACACACACACACACATATATATATATAAATATATACATACATATATATATGTATATATATATATATGTGTGTGTGTGTGTATATATACATATATATATATATATAT